>JASDDO010000026.1:430484471-431084471 GCA_030015575.1 Agapanthus africanus
ATCGGGATCCCACATATGTAATATGTTGCGTAGGCTACGTAAGGTAGAGAATTGGGAATGGGTGATCATTCCGTAAGAGTAGGGAATGGTGCAGATGTTCCAGCCAAGGCAGTTGGCGATTATCGCCTTGTATTACCAAATGGTAATACATTGATTCTGAACGAATGCTATTACATTCCGACCATGATATGAAATCTTATATCAATTTCTTTATTAAGTAAAGATGGATATAATTTTGTAGTACAGGATAATATTATGAACATCTTCCTGGATCAAAAGTTGATTGGATTAGGCTCGTTAAAAAATGGGATATACGTTCTAAATCAAACTATAGTTCTTAATGTACAGAACACACACAAAAGGAAGAGTTCAGAAATGAATGAATCCTACTTATGGTATTGTAGACTAGGTCATATCAATGCGACACGACTAGCTAAGTTACATAAACATGGATATTTGGATACGTTCGAATTATTAACTTATGAAACTTGCCATTCATGTCTCAAAGGAAAAATGACCAAAACTCCGTTTAGTGGACACGGAGAAAGAGTTAAGAAACACTTAGGACTGGTACATAGTGATGTATGCGGTCCCATATCTTCACATGCCAGGAACGGTTCTTCCTACTTCATTACATTCACTGACGATCTCTCAAGATATGGACATATGTTCCTAATAAAACACAAGTCTGAAACTTTTGAGAAATTCAGAGAATATAAGCACGAAGTAGAGAACAAAACGGGTAAAAGTATTAAGATCCTTCGATCTGATCGAGAAGAAAAATACTTGAGCAATGAGTTCCTGGATTATTTAAAAGAGAATGGGATTCTCTCTCAGCTTACTCCTCCTTATACACCATAGCACAATGGTGTATCGGAGTGGAGGAATCGCACCCTATTAGATATGGTGCGCTCTATGATGAGCACCGCTGAGTTGCCTATTTCCTTTTGGGGATATGCACTGGAGACAGCTGCATACCTATTGAATCAAATTCCATCTAAATCTGTACCTACCACACCATATAAGATATGGAGTGGGATGAGACCATGTCTTAAACGAGTTAAGATATGGGGTTGTCCGGACTATGTCAGAAAGAAAAATCCGGACAAACTCGAGGCATGGTCAGTTCTTTGTAAGTTTGTAGGATATCCTAAACATTCACATGGATATATTTTCTACCACGGCGAGGAACAAAAGGTGTTTGTTTCTGCACATGCCACCTTTTTAGAAAAGGAATTTCTTGCGAAAGAAATTAGTGGTGAAGCGGTAGAGCTGGAAGAAGTTCCAGCAGAACAAATTACAACTGAAGATTTAGTGGAACAAGAGTACTCGATAGTAGCCAACGAACCTCAGCCTCTCCGTCGATCTAGTAGAGTTTCTCATCCACCTGAGAGATACTACGGTTTTCTCGTTAATGGTGGGAGCGAGGATTGCATCATGGAAGATGATGACCCGACTAGCTTCGAGCACGCCATCACGAGTGGAGACTCTGTGAAATGGCTGGATGCAATGCGATCTGAGATGGAATCCCTGTACACCAACAAAGTATGGACTTTGGAAGTTGCTCCTGAAGGGGTAAAACCCATTGGGAGCAAGTGGATCTTTAAGAAAAAACTTGGTGTAGATGGAAAAGTTGAGACTTTCAAAGCTAGACTTGTTGCAAAGGGTTTTCGTCAACTACCAGGTGTGGATTATGACGAAACCTTTTCTCCAGTGGCTATACTTAAGTCCATCTGGATCCTACTTGCCATTGCTGCATACCATGACTACGAAATCTGGCAGATGGATGTTAAGACCGCCTTTCTAAATGGTGATTTAGAGGAGTGCGTGTACATGACTCAGCCAGAGGGCTTCATAGACAGTGGGAGCAGCGGAAAGGTGTGCAAGCTTCTTAAATCCATCTACGGGTTAAAGCAAGCATCGCGGAGTTGGAACATCTGTTTTGATGTAGTAGTCAAAGAGTTTGACTTCATCAAAAACATAGATGAACCTTGTATTTACAAGAAGCTTGCAGAGAGTAAGGTTGTCTTTCTCGTATTGTACGTGGATGACGTACTCTTGATAGGAAATGATGTTCCTATGCTGCACTCGGTCAAGCTCTTCTTATCACATAGATTCTCAATGAAAGATCTAGGTGATGCCTCCTGCATTTTGGGAATTAAGATCTATAGAGATAGATCTAAACGGATACTGGGATTGTCCAAATCCATGTACATTGACACCATACTAAAGAGCTTTAGTATTGAAGAATCCAAGCGTGGGTATTTACCCACGATCTCTGGACTCACTCTCTCTAAAGAGATGTCTCCCATGACCGATTTGGAGAGAGCTCGCTTGCAAGGGATACCCTATGCTTCAGCAGTAGGCTCTATCATGTACGCGATGCTGTGTACCAGACCCGATGTAGCATACTCACTGAGTGTAGTGAGTCGGTATCAAGCAAATCCTGGAGAGAGTCAGTGGACCACTGTGAAGAATATTCTCAAGTACTTGAGAAGGGCTAAGGAGATGTTCTTGGTGTATGGTAACGGTGAATTCCAGGTGGAGTCCTTTACCGATTCGAGCTTCCAGAGTGATAAGGATGACTCTAAGTCGCATTCGGGATTTGTCTTTACCCTCAATGGAGGGGCAGTGTGTTGGAAGAGTTCCAAACAGGAAACCGATGCAGATTCGACGATGGAGGCTGAATACATCGCAGCCAACGATGCTGCCAAAGAGGCTGTATGGATGAAGAAATTCATCACTGAACTTGGAATGGTTCCGTCCATTGAGCATCCAATACCTTTGTATTGTGATAACAATAGAGCTGTGGCTTTGGCCAAGGAACCCAGGTCCCATCAGAAATCCAGATATATCCTGATGCGGTATCACCTTATCCGGGAGATAGTTGATCGCCGGGAGATCGAGGTCAGGAGAGTTGATACGAAGGACAACACTACGGATTCACTCACGAAGGCCATACCCCAGATACAATTTGAGAGACTCTTCGGGATGTTGGGTATGAGATACTACAACAGCTGGCCTTAGTGCAAGTGGGAGATTGTTAGTTTTGTATATGCCCTAGAGGCCATTATTGTACATATGATGTATATTATAGTGGATGCTTGGATATATATAGAGAGGACTTTCTTGCTCAATATGATAGTATTCTATCTGGTTACACTTTGTCTTAACATATTGATTAGTATTGGTTTACTGTCTTACTCTTACATGTTGATAAAGCCCTTAGGATATGTACTTGACTACTAGGACTATGATGAGATCATACTAGTGGGGCTAGGGTAGTCAACGAGTGCATCCTATAACTGTTCCTAGTCGAGGGAGTGTCAAGACAGGGCATCGATACTCCAGAGTAGACTAGCGTACACGCATCTTAACCCATATGATGGGCGCTGGATTATCCCATATCCATTGGTGTTTGACATCAAAGATGGTGTACGGGTGCTCAGTGGAAACTCAGTACACTTAACGGACTCGCCGAGAACTCCTAGATGGATTTATACCTATCGTCAGATACCCGTTCTCTGGTGACACTATACAGGTTAGTCTGTAGACCCGAGATCGTCATAGAGTCTTGTGTCATTCCCACTGTGCTTTGATTTCCACCTTACCACGTCTAAGAGGGCGTGCAAAACGGTGGCTTTTGGGTACAGTCCCGAATCACATGGAGGCAATGAGCGATAGGAGAGGTTTCGTCTTTCCCGGTATTGGGTGTTGATGTTGCGCTGTGCTCGATTGGCCATAACAGGGAAGTCCCTGGCCAGGGCTGATTCAGAGATTTACTGGTAAGTGTTACCATTAGTTTCTTGACCTGTTTTTGTTGGAGATAGTGCCCTCAGATTCAATTATTGGATCACAGGCACGTGATTGCAATGATTGAGGGAGGACCTGTCCCAGTAGGACAGTCTTACTCGAGATGATAGCATGCTATCTGGTTTACCTTTATCATCGTGTACTGCTTTAGGTGACCTTACAGGTCACTATTACACGTTGATAGAGCCCCTAGGATTCTTACTTGACAACCAGCAGTATGAAGGCGATCATATAAGTGGGAGCTGGGGGTCTATAAGTACATCCTTAAAAGGTCCCTAGTCGTGGGAGTTTCGAGACAGGGCATCGATACTCCAGAGTAGACTAGTGTATACAGTCGAGACCCCGACGAGGGGCGGTGGCCGGTCTCACAAGCCATTGGTGTCAGTTGGATCACCTAAGATGTATACAGGTGCTCATTGGGTTATGAGTACACCAGACAGGACTCGCCGGGAACCTGCTAGTTGGGATTATACCAGACGTCAGATAGCAGTTCCCAGGTGACATGTGTACAGGTTAGTTCATCGACCTGAGGATTGTCATTTGTCTCGTGTGAGTTCCCACTGTACTTTGATTACTACCCTACCACGCTCAAAGGAGACGTGCAAACAGGTTTTAGTTGGGTGCAGTCCCGAGCCACATGGAGGCAGTGAGCGGATCTTCAGGGGTTCGTCTCTCCCGGTATTAGGGGTGAGGTCGCGCTGTGTCTAGGAGAGTGTTCACATCAGATTTTTGCATTTTCATACCGCCCAATTTTTATCACATTGCATATCCATAGATACTCTTGAGCCGTGTTTGCTAGTCAATTGCAGGATACAGGTTCTCGGTTCCAAAACGGTGAAATTCATGGAAAACACGACAAAATCCGGGTTCTTGCCAACCACAGATAAAACACGGTCTCCGTCCCTCAACCGTATGTTGCTAGATACCAGTAGGAAGACAAAATGTCAAATCTATGCACAAGGCTCAATGGTAGCACAAGATCCAAGAGATCTACGCGGAGCTCGAGGCAATCATGACAAAATCTTGACAAAAAGTCCACCTTTCCCTCAACAGAAATTCTGGAAAATTCGTGAAGAAATTATGAGAAAACACATATATCAGATTGAAGCTCACAGCAAACCAGGGTCCCACAAAAAAGCCCTAGACCCAATTCCTCTAAACGGCCGCGGAACCGCGGCCAAAGAGGGGTCTAGGCCGCGGTTCCGCGGCCGTTCTGGCGCCAAAAGTGCAGTGTTTTCAGGGGGTGTTTGGTAATTTCATATGGGCCCGTATTGTTGCCCTAGTTTCTCATTTTCCAGCCTATAAATACCCCAGAATTCTGTGAAGGAAAGGGTCCAATTCTTGTATTTCTTTTTGCTAGGTTTTAGTTACATGTTCTTCTTCCTCTTCTCACCTCTTCTCCATTAAACTTGTAAGTGAGCTTTTGAGTGAAGAGTGATGAATAAAGAAGACCATTTTATTATCATGCTTGTTTCCTTATCTTTATGCTTGTTGTAATTTTAATTCGTTAAGTAGTTGTTGTTATTTCCTTGTTGTTTCTTTCTTCTCTTTTTTCTTTATCCTTACATACGACAATGATACTTACGCTTGATCCTCGCCAAGGTGAGGTCGCAAACAGTTAGTCGTATTCTTCTACTCTCCTTCTTTCTACCTTCCTCTTTTGTTTTGTTTTGTTTTTCCTATCATGAAGTGTGAGTAGTTTTATACTTGTTAGGGTAGGATAAGGGAAGTTTGAGAGAAGGAAATCTCTCTCACTCTTTCCTTGCCCAACAACTTAAATCGACTCCCGTTAATTGAACCACAATCCGCTCCTTACGGCACCCTATCCTACATGATAGCGGTGATTCCGTAGTGAGACCAGTTGTGGTTGAATTAACCGGAGGTTATGGATAAGAGCCAAGAACGGACGGACAAGCACCAAAAGGAAGACTTATGCGTTGGAAAGCCTAGCTTATACTCGCAAAGTCCTTCCTAGTCGTGCTAATCCCCGTTGTTGCCGATTACCGTAACACCGATATTAAGAGGGGCAACGAAAGATGTGGAGACTCCTAACTCAAACTAACTTAATCCTAACCCTAACAAGCTCTCTTTAAATATCAACTTAACACTTAGATAACCACAACAAAATCTGAACAACCGGACTTAACTCGTCGAAAAACACATAGAAAAAGATTCCCATCTCCCTGCGGACGACCCGTACTCAACCGGCTAGCTACATGCGAAACCGTCTTGATTGCGGTATTTAAACTTAAACTTGAACACGCACGTATCTTAACAATCAAATGGCACCGTTGCCGGGGAGACGGTAGTTTATTTCCTTGTGTAATTTCGGGTTAATTTGTGAATATAAAAAAAAACGAAAAAAAAATATACTTTGTAAAAGAAACCATCTTGTTATTCTTGATTAGTTTTTGTGCAAGTGTGCAGGAAAATACGAAGTTCAAGATCGACGCCAAGGACGTTGAAAATACGGAGTTCAAGTACAGTGCCAAAGACGTGGGAAGATAGACCCACAGTTCGCGGCTACACCGCGACGGACAAAAACGAAGCATCCGGTCTACTGTAAAAATCTGGAGTAGATACAGTGAGCAAATCAGAATTCCACACATCCAGAAAAGCAGAGGACACCCAGCAGAACCCACACAACAAAGCTGAAGCCCCAAATACACCACATTACCGCGGTTCCGCGGCATAAGCAAGCTTAGGCCGCGGATCCGCGGCCGTTTGGTGGCCTTGGAGTGCCATCTTCTCTGTAAGTGTTCCTCTCCTCTCTCCCACTTCTCTGAACTCCAATAAATTGTGTTTTCTGCAGCCTTCTTTGCGCAAATTCTTCTCCCCCTTCCAATAAACTGTTCTTGTGCAGGATTCTTTGCGCCGCAAAATAAAAATTGTTTGCAGTTGATTTGTTACTGTTTTGCATTCTTTAATACGGACTTAAGGGGCTTGAAACCAATCCAGATTGGGTGGGGATTTCATCACCCTTCCCAGGACCCCGGAAATCACTAAAGCATATGCATTGTCCATTGTAAATTAAAAAATACTAGACTTCTGCCCTAAGGACTTCGCGCTCATTAGGAGAAGATAAATCTTGTTTAGAACCTCGCTTAACCGTATATTGTTTACGGGGTGTCTAGGAAAGTGTTAAAGGCGCAACCGCCGAAAGAGAAAGGGTTATTTAATTAAGGAACTTCGCGAAAGCGTTGGACAACCTCCCCTTATCTCTGCACTTACCTGGCCTCGTGATCAGTGTATTTTTAAGCCTGTTTCTCAACACTGTTTAACTTCGAAAATCAAGTTCAGGAGCAGGTCTAGTAGACCTAGGTTACCCTAGATCTAGGTGTGATTGTGCATATCTTGTTTGTGATTGCTTAAGCCGTATTTCCGTACATACTTCTGTAAATCTCTTTCTAAAAAAAAAAAAGAAAAAATCAAAAACTTTTATAAAAACTTGCCCTTTTGTCGCCAAATCCATTTTCACCCAACACCCATCGCCTTTCTCCATTGACGTTTTCTTACCCTCACCTTCTCCGCTTTGACTATACTAAACTCGTTTAGTATATGTCCGCTTGGTCTCGGGACACTAGCGCCCGTCTAGTCCGCGTTACGTTAGTCGCGACCGACTACGCGATCGACTCCGAAGTCGATACTCCGTCCACTCCTCTTTCACCCCTTCCTTTGCCGGCCAACTCCGACGTTGACCGGAATTCTGTTCATACATCTTCACCTTCACCTTCACCTTCACCAACCTCTTCTTCCGCGATGTCGGGATTTAATCCGAACATCTCTTTGACCACCCCTGGATTGGCTCCACCTCCTACGGAGACCAATCTCCCACCACCTCCGCCTGTTGTAGCGCCACAGCGAATTGCGCTCCAGGATCGTTTCTACCCCACCCGTTCTGCACTTCCCACCTGCCTTTCTCTTCCTCCGGCCAATGGGGACAACTTTGAAATTAAGCCCCATTTCATCAACATGCTTCCACGTTTTCATGGGCTTGAATCTGAAGATGCCTATATCTTCATCAACAAATTTCAAAATGTCTGTGCCATGATGAAAACAACCCAGCTGTCGGACGATGCTATACGTCTATGGGTCATTCCGTTCACTTTATGCGATCTCGCTGAAAAATGGCTGTATAGCACCGCTTCCCACTCAATCACCAGCTGGGACGAGTTTGTTAAAGCGTTTCTGAAAAATTCTATCCAAATCATAAGACCGCAAGAATTCGAAATGAGATCAACCAATTCTCCCAGCTTCCTTCTGAACCCTTCTGGAAGTGCTTTGATCGATACAAAGACCTTCTTGTTCAGTGTCCTCACCACGGTATAGAGAAATGGCAGCTCTGCCAAACCTTATACGAGGGACTGAACCCAGCAACGAAGCAGTTGCTGGAAACCATCTGTCAGGGCCACTTCTTATCGAAATCTGACGAGGAAGCGTGGCAGTTCTTTGACGATCTTGCGGAGCAAACGCTACAGTGGGAGAGCACCAGACCGACTTCTTCTTCTTCCACCTCCACTTCTACCGGTCAGTCTAGGGTAGGAATCCACCAACTCGATGTCTCTATTGCGATGAAAGCTGAAATGGCTGCTATAACAAGAAAGCTTGAAGCGATAGAGAGCAAATTTTCTGCTCCTACTCCTGCCCCTGTTCTCCCCCTTCGTACCATCTGCGCTTGTTGTTCCGATCCGTCCCACTTGACCGAAGAGTGTCCTTACAATCCACCCCCGTAAGGACAGGATCAGGTTAATGCTGCCTTCCAGCAAAGACCGAGGAATGATCCATACTCTTCCACCTATAATCCCGGTTGGAGGAACCACCCCAATTTCGCCTGGAATCAGAATCAGAATCAATTCCAGGGAAACAATTTCCAAAGGGCCCCTCCACCACAACAGCAAGCGCAGCAACAAACTCAACACCAATACCAGCAGCCCTTCCAACCCCAACCTTTCCAAAACCAGACAAACAACTTTGCACCGAACAACTCTTTTCCACCAAACAATTTTGTTCCGTCAAACACTGATAAGGTTTCCTCGCTCGAGCGAAGTCTGGAGGCGTTTGTTAAACAATCGACTCAATCCACCGCCAACATCCAGTCTTCGATTCAATCTTTAGTGCAACACACTGCCGCACACGGGCAAAGCATCAAGACCATCGAGGCCCAGATTGCATAGCTGAACGCGGCCTTGAGCGAGCGAGAGAAGGGGAAGCTCCCGTCCCAGCCACTTCCAAATCCCGGCCACCCACATAATGCACATGTTGCTCTTGAACAACAAAACCATAATGTGAGTGCCGTGACCACACTGAGATCAGGGAGGGTGCTGCAAAACAACATTGGCAAACGGATCAACGATGACACCCCGGCCGCTGCTTCTTCTTCTTCTTCTTCTTCTCCCGCTTCTTCTTCTTCTTCTTCTTCTTCTTCTTCTTCTTCTGAGCCTATTCTCCATTCTTCAACAGGCTCTCCTTCCTCTTCTTCTGCTCTGAACGGACCCAATTCTCACTCCACGAAGACACCTATTCTGGGATCCGTTCCAACTCCACAATCTCCTCCTCCAGCTTTAGACTCAACCAATTTTCAAAATGTTCCATTTCCAAACCGGTTGAGGTCTAACAAACAAAATCCACAAATGGAGAAGATTCTGGAGTTATTTAAGCAAGTTAACATTAACATTCCTCTTTTAGATGCTGTCCAACAAGTCCCATCTTACGCGAAAATCTTAAAGGACTTGTGCACGAAAAAGAGGAAGTCTCAGGTACCCAAGAAAGTTTTCTTGGCTAATGCTGTGAGTGATGCCCTTACCCAATCTTTACCACAAAAACGGAAGGACCCTGGCTGTCCTACGATTTCAATTACTATTGGGGATAAGAACATCAACCGCGCACTATTAGATCTTGGTGCCAGTGTTAACTTGCTTCCGTATTCAGTATACGAGCAATTAGGCGTCGGAGAGCTGAAACCCACCCACTGCACTCTCCAGATGGCCGACCGATCGATCACCCATCCTAGGGGTGAGCTAGAGGATGTGTTAATAAGAGTCGGGGACTTCATATTCCCCGTCGACTTCATTGTCTTAGATACACAGCCTGTAGCTAACCCCCGGAATCAAATTCCGGTGATACTCGGTCGCCCATTTCTCACAACCTCAAATGCTGTGATCAATTGTCGCAATGGTTTGATGAACCTCTCTTTGGAAATATGACAATTAAACTCAACATTTTTAGGTTGGGGAATCAGCCCGCCGAACTTAATGCTCATATACTGGATGTTTGCTCGATCCAGGAGATCAAACCAGAAGAGTGTGAATTCGAGGAGTTTCTGTTTGAACACGATAATCTTGACGCCACTAGTGTGTGTCTCTTCGAACCTGCTGCTGCGCCCGATAACGACTACGAGTGTTTCACATTCACAAACGATCTTAGCCGCGCACAACCCGAGTTTGAATCTTTCGACTTTTCGGATGAGTTACCTGAACCATCCGACTCGGTTGCCTACACTCGTTTTGAACCTTTGCTGGAGTCCTTTGAGTTCGAGACCTTTGCACCAGTCTTGCCTTCCATCATTTCACCTCCAACGCTCGAACTCAAGCCGTTGCCGTCTCACCTTAAGTATGCTTACTTAGGTGATAACGAGACCCTCCCTGTCATCATCTCGGCTTCTCTAGCTCCCGAGCAAGAGAAAGCCCTTCTCGCGGTCTTGCACGGCAACAGGCAAGCTTTTGGCTGGTCCATGGCGGACATCAAGGGGATTAGTCCCCTCATCGTTGAGCATCACATTCATCTGATGGATGATGCCAAACCAGCCCGGGATCCACAAAGACGTCTTAATCCAGTCATGAAGGAGGCTGTGAAGAAGGAGATCGTCAAATGTCTAGATAGTGGTATCATTTACCCTATCTCTGATAGCCAGTGGGTTAGCCCCATTCACGTTGTCCCCAAGAAGTCGGGCATCACGGTCATCACCAACGAGGCGAATGAGTTAATCCCTACTCGCACCCAAACTGGGTGGCGAGTTTGCATTGATTACAGAAAACTCAACGCCGCAACGCGGAAAGACCACTTTCCGCTACCTTTCATTGACCAAATGCTTGAACGATTGGCCGGACATGAGTACTATTGTTTTCTTGATGGCTACTCTGGCTATAATCAAATTCCCATCGCCGAAAAAGACCAGGACAAGACCACTTTCACTTGTCCTTTCGGCACGTTTGCATATCGACGCATGCCCTTTGGGTTATGCAATGCGCCCGCTACCTTCCAGCGGTGTATGATGGGAATTTTCTCTGACATGGTGGAAAAATTTCTGGAGATTTTCATGGATGACTTCTCCATCTTCGGCGACTCCTTTGACGAGTGTTTGCTGCATCTTAACGCTGTCCTTACCCGATGTAAGGAAAAGAATCTCACTTTGAACTGGGAGAAATGCCACTTCATGGTGCGCGAAGGTATTGTCTTAGGACATATCATCTCGCAAAATGTCATAGAGGTGACAAAGAAAAGATTGAGGTCATTTCAAATCTGCCTCCTCCCCGATGCGTCAGAGATATCCGAGCCTTCCTTGGCCATGCCGGTTTCTATAGACGGTTTATCAAGGACTTTAGCAAGATTGCTAGGCCCTTGACTCTTTTGCTGGCCAAGGACACGCCTTTCGACTTCAACTCGAGCTGTGTGACTGCATTCGAGTCACTGAAACGCTCACTCACTTCTGCTCCCGTTCTCTCTTCTCCTGACTGGACTCACCCATTCGAGATTATGTGCGATGCATCCGACTTTGCCATCGGTGCTGTCCTTGGACAGCACATCAACAAGATGCCGCACGTAATCTATTACGCAAGCCGAACCCTGAACGACGCCCAACTTAACTATACTACAACTGAGAAGGAATTCTTAGCTGTTGTATTTGCTTTAGAAAAGTTCAGGCCCTACCTCATCGGCTCTCCAGTCATTGTCTATACGGACCATTCAGCTCTGCGCCATCTTTTGCGAAGAAAGATGCAAAATCTCGGTTAATCCGTTGGATCCTCTTGCTTCAAGAGTTTGACCTTGTCATTAAGGACAAACGAGGATGTGAAAACGTGGTTGCCGACCATCTCTCACGACTTCCTTCTTCGCCTTCGCTTCCAATTCCGATCAATGACGTTTTCCCGGATGAACAGCTCTTGGCAGTATCGTGCGAACCCTGGTTCGCAGATATTGTGAACTATTTGGCCACGGGATTACTAACCGACCGAATGGTCAAGTCAGGACAGACTTCGCTTCTTATCCCAAGTAAAACACTTTTACTGGGATGAACCCTACTTGTTCAAGTACTGTCCCGACCAGATTATTCGTCGGTGTATCCCTAACAACGAATTCAAGAGTGTGCTGTCATTTTGCCACGATCAAGCGTGTGGCGGCATTTTGGGCCCAGAAAGACAGCTGAGAAGATCTTGCAATGTGGTTTCTACTGGCCACAACTCTTCAAAGACGCACACGACTATTGCAAGACTTGCTCCCGGTGCCAACACATGGGCTGGATATCCCGGAGGAACGAAATGCCGCTCCAACCAATCTTGGTTGTGGAGATTTTCGATGTTTGGGGGATAGATTTTATGGGGCCGTTTCCCAGCTCTTTTGGGAACTTGTACATCCTTCTGGCTGTTGATTACGTCTCTAAATGGGTCGAGGCTGTGCCTAGCCGGACTAACGACAACAAGGTTGTCGTTAGGTTCCTTAAAGAAAACATTTTCTCCCGGTTTGGGCACCCCCGAGCGATCATTAGCGACAATGGAAGTCATTTCTGCAATAAAACTTTCGAAGCCTTGATGCGGAAATACTCCATAAATCATAAGCTCTCTACGTCCTACCACCCCCAAACCTGCGGGCAGGCCGAAGTTTCAAATCGGCAAATCAAGCAGATACTGGAGAAGACGGTTTCCAAGAACCGTAAGGATTGGTCTCTGAAACTCACTGATGCCCTTTGGGCATTTAGAACCGCTTATAAGACCGACCTTGGCATGTCTCCCTATCGGCTTGTGTACGGAAAACCTGCCACCTTCCTGTCGAAATCGAGCATCGCGCATTTTGGGCGATAAAGGAGCTGAATCTGTCTCTGGAGGACGCGGGCAGCCATCGGAAGCTGCAGCTGAACGAACTGAGCGAGCTTAGGGATGAGGCTTACGACAACGCGGTTGTCGTTAAGAATCGAACGAAGGTGTTTCATGATAAACACCTTTTGCGCAAAACCTTCGTACCTGGTCAGCAGGTACTTCTTTACGACACCCGACTTCACTTCCATCCTGGAAAGCTTAGATCTCGCTGGAAAGGGCCGTATTTTGTGCGGAATGTGTATCCGTACGGCGCTGTGGATTTGGAAAATCCAAAGGACGGTTCACTCTTCAAGGTAAATGGACACCGATGCAAACCGTACCTTAGCGCCGAACCAACAGAGGAGCTCCTGTTCTTACAGGAGCCGGTTTACCTTGCATGATCTTCCTCTGCCTACCTCCAAACTTCGGTTATCCAGCCAAGAACAGTGGACACTGTTCCAAATAAGTTTGGGGGTATGTACAAACCATTTTGTATATATTTGTGTATATTCTTTTTCTTTTCTTTAAAAACAAAAACAAATAAAAATTGTATATCGCTAACCGACAATTTTGAACCTTCAAACTGATCTCTTCATGCAACGACAGTGAGGACACTGTCCAGTTTAAGTTTGGGGGTACGCTCGGTACGCATTTCTTACCTTCGCATTCATATGTATATTTTGCATCTGCATATTAAATCCATAAAATCCATAAAAATTTGAAAATTTTCTAAAAATATAAAAACTTTTTTGTCAAGTTAGCTTGTGGAAGAACTCTGATTCAATATTCGACGGTTTTTGTTTGAAAAAATAGGAATAACTAGATCTTCTGTTTGGATTTTGAAAACCTGAAAGATAACTCTCCTTTGAAGTTAACTATAGCTGATATACGTCTTTACATCACACTACACGTATCGTAAGATTTTGGGAATTAGATGACAAGTCTTTCATGTTTAAACTTTTAAACAGATAAGTGATTTTCTGAGGATCAAATAGGTTTGTTCTGAAATAAGTAATGTCAAGAATAGTTTATGAAGTAAAGCGAATATGAAGGAATGTTATTGATGCCGTAATTGGAGCTAAGTCTGAAAAATAACCCATCTAAAACTTGATTGGAATGATTACACACCAAACCCACTAGACACGTCTTTTATCCAAAAAAATATTTGAACTGCCGGTTATATCTCCGTTCGTATTAAATCATCTGATTTTCGCGCCAAACTGTCTTTTGTTTTTGGACCTAGGTAACTTGAGTAATTAAGTCCGCTGGGGTGTTTCTACACCTAATGCCCTAAAACCAACTGGTTTGGGTGCATTGGCCCAAAGCTCGCTAAGAAGCCTAGAAAAGTCCAGTTTAAAACAAAGTCAAGCAAGTGTTCTCTCCGAGTTAAAATTCCTAACGGTTCTTTGTGTGAGAATAATCTTGATAAAAGACAGGCTTTTATAAAAAATTTTAACGGAGATATGAAGGTTTTACTCTTTGATAAAGACTATTGCACGTTCACAGAGGTGTGTATGAAATGAAAACAAGAGAAAGGTGGAGTGAAAAATACGACTTAGTTTCCTGTTAAGGAAGATAGAAATTCTGAAGTTGAAATCTTACTGGAAAACGAAACTTGAAAAATGCTTAACTCGTTATAAAACTTATGTGATCCTTTTAAAATGGTTATCTGGGCTTTATTGTGCGACATGATGACTTTAATCGATCCTTCTGGAACTTAACGACACTATTTGCACTGCACGTAAAGACATATAAAATCTGTAGTTAAATAAGAAGCGAGGTGTGAAAAATAAAGGTTCGATAGTCTAGACTTAGGATAATAGAATTGTTATTTTCTGAAACAAAGCTTTAGGGTGTAAATCATAGTTATTTTACAAAAACCAACTTGACCGGATTTTGTGGGTGGTATCCGCTGAAAACCCTCAGGAGACAACACTCCTCCTACTAGGGACACCTAGAGGTTTAACGGCTTGTTGCACATGCTCAGTGCAATCGCGTTCCCTGCGAAAGTGAGGTTAGGAAATTTTTTGTGAATAAATGGACTTTGTTCGGGAAGAGCAAATGATAAGTTTGGGGGTATTTGTTCACATCAGATTTTTGCATTTTCATACCGCCCAATTTTTATCACATTGCATATCCGTAGATACTCTTGAGCCGTGTTTGCTAGTCAATTGCAGGATACAGGTTCTCGGTTCCAAAACGGTGAAATTCATGGAAAACACGACAAAATCCGGGTTCTTGCCGACCACAAATAAAACACGGTCTCCGTCCCTCAACTGTATGTTGCCAGATACCAGTAGGAAGACAAAATGTCAAATCTATGCACAAGGCTCAATGGTAGCACAAGATCCAAGAGATCTACGCGGAGCTCGAGGCAATCATGACAAAATCTTGACAAAAAGTCCACCTTTCCCTCAACAGAAATTCTGGAAAATTCGTGAAGAAATTATGAGAAAACACATATATCAGATTGAAGCTCACAGCAAACCAGGGTCCCACAAAAAAGCCCTAGACCCAATTCCTCTAAACGGCCGCGGAACCGCGGCCAAAGGGGGGTCTAGGCCGCGGTTCCGCGACCGTTCTGGCGCCAAAAGTGCAGTGTTTTCAGGGGGTGTTTGGTAATTTCATATGGGCCCGTATTGTTGCCCTAGTTTCTCATTTTCCAGCCTATAAATACCCCAGAATTCTGTGAAGGAAAGGGTCCAATTCTTGTATTTCTTTTTGCTAGGTTTTAGTTACATGTTCTTCTTCCTCTTCTCACCTCTTCTCCATTAAACTTGTAAGTGAGCTTTTGAGTGAAGAGTGATGAATAAAGAAGACCATTTTATTATCATGCTTGTTTCCTTATCTTTATGCTTGTTGTAATTTTAATTCGTTAAGTAGTTGTTGTTATTTCCTTGTTGTTTCTTTCTTCTCTTTTTTCTTTATCCTTACATACGACAATGATACTTACGCTTGATCCTCGCCAAGGTGAGGTCGCAAACAGTTAGTCGTATTCTTCTACTCTCCTTCTTTCTACCTTCCTCTTTTGTTTTGTTTTGTTTTTCCTATCATGAAGTGTGAGTAGATTTATACTTGTTAGGGTAGGATAAGGGAAGTTTGAGAGAAGGAAATCTCTCTCACTCTTTCCTTGCCCAACAACTTAAATCGACTCCCGTTAATTGAACCACAATCCGCTCCTTACGGCACCCTGTCCTACATGATAGCGGTGATTCCGTAGTGAGACCGGTTGTGGTTGAATTAACCGGAGGTTATGGATAAGAGCCAAGAACGGACGGACAAGCACCAAAAGGAAGACTTATGCGTTGGAAAGCCTAGCTTATACTCGAAAAGTCCTTCCTAGTCGTGCTAATCCCCGTTGTTGCCGATTACCGTAACACCGATATTAAGAGGGGCAACGAAAGATGTGGAGACTCCTAACTCAAACTAACCTAATCCTAACCCTAACAAGCTCTCTTTAAATATCAACTTAACACTTAGATAACCATAACAAAATCTGAACAACCGGACTTAACTCGTCGAAAAACACATAGAAAAAGATTCCCATCTCCCTGCGGACGACCCGTACTCAACCGGCTAACTACATGCGAAACCGTCTTGATTGCGGTATTTAAACTTAAACTTGAACACGCACGTATCTTAACAATCAGAGAGCCATTACACAAAGCCCTCGGCCGAGGCAGGAGATTTACTGGTAGGTATTCCAGTAGTATCTCAAGGTGTTCTGGGCTACACTCCGACACAACTTGTACCGCTTTTGGGGGTCTGACTTTTACCAACCCCCTAGGCCCGCCATGCGATGCTCATAGAAGAACGGACCGGACTGTACGGATATTGTCACTGACAGGCTCAGCAGTGTGTCAGTATGAGTTCGCTCATCGACGTCCCTTTTGGTCAATACCTGGTATCCCGTTACGTATTGGCTTATACCTCTGACGTGCTAGTGGTTAAATCCACAACCAAGGTGTTGACGAGTCTTTAGAGTCCCCTACATTCAGTTGCTCAAGTTTTCGGGCGAAAAACTGTAGAGGCCGTATGGAGATATGGCAAGGTCCGATCAGATACGTGCGGTATTGCACGGATCAGGATCGGACAGTTTGTACTAGAGGCCGTATGGAGATATGGCAGGGTTCGATCAGATACTGCGGTATTGCATGGATCAGGATCGGACAGATAATACTAGCCGGCTTTAGTTTAAGCCGGATCCTAGTATGGTACAGTGTAGATTTTGTCTCATTGCATTTGTATTTCGGTCAGAATACAAATGCGGGTGTGTATACACAGTATCGGGGTTTTCCTGTAATTTATTACGGGACCATATTTTTGGAGTTGCCAGTTTGCTTTCCGTTTCGGCCATATTTCTTTGTATCTTTCATTGGCCGAAGATTGGTGGAGGAGGGCTTATTTGCATTTGTGCAAATAAGCAATTTGGAAGGGGGTCTTTGCATATTGTTGTGTCATGATCACTTGACTTTCTTTTGTCATCATGGCTAGTCTTGTAGTGTCATGATGGCATGACTTTTTGGTGATGATGATGGATGATGATGGTTGTATGAGTGTTGGAGTTTCTTTGTGATCATTTGTTGATAATGATTTCCTTTCATGATATCATTTGACCTCTCTCTCACTTGTATTATTTGTGTGGCTCCCTTCATTTTTGATACACCACCTCTCTCACTCTCCCATTCCAAGCCATGGCCGGCCACAATGTATGGGGGCTGTCCAAATTTGGTGGTGTGGGATTTTTGCTCTTTTGCTTGTGTAAAAATTCCACAAGTTCCATCTCCATGAGCTTGTATCATTCCTCCACCAAAAGGGCACTTTCCTAAACCCCAAATGAGACATAACACTACACCATTCTACAGCAAACCTTAGGCACGTCGACTTGCCAACTTCGTGCCCGAGTTGCCTCGGCATAGAGGTGGGAGCCCGTAAAAGGTGCAGGCGATGTGGTGCCCTTCCGGCAAGGAGGCGACGACCGGAGTTTCCGCGGGAGATCGGGACGATGACGAGAAGACCGGAGGACTCGGATCTGTCGGTATATCTCTCTTCCCCATCTTGTAGTTAGCTAGAACTAGTTAATGGCCCGATCCGGGTTTTACTGCGCGGGGGTGCCGGTTTGCTAGTTTGCAAAATTAAAGTTTTTCACTTCCGCATTTTTGGCGTCGGATTGACGGCCGGGGCGCCGCCGTGCACTTACACTGGTATCAGAGCCTCGCCATTAACCTAGTCTAGCTTTTTCTAATATGTTTACATTTCCGATCGACCAAAATTCCAAAATCCGCATTTTTCACATGCATCAGTTTTCTGTTGAAATTTTCTGGAGTCGAAAATTTTTTCAGGTTGTAGAAAAGTGATGTACTGAAAATTCCAAGAACACTGTAGAAATTCGATACAGTGACTCCACATTAGGAGCGCGGAACCGCGGCCAAACCCCCCTTTAGGACGCGGTTCCGCCGCACTATGTTGAGATCACTGCATCAAATTTCAGCAGTTGCTTTCTGGGTTAAAATTAGGATTTTTGGAATATTAATTTTGGGCCCAGAATTTCTTGATGTGCTACAGTAGTACTTGGGGCCCACTTGTTAAAATTTGATCGATCGGATATTTTAAACACATTATTTCACAGTATTTACATTATATCTGCGACCGTGAATGTCACTCGATCGGTAAATCCTGTCTAACTGCTATAGCCCGGTTAGAAGGATTTGCGAACGTGACATTCACGTTGATGTTTTGTGATTTTGCTGTGATGTTGCGGATCGGTCGTGGGGGATAGCCTGGATGCAATGCTAGTACAGTGTTTTGTTGTATTATGTACATTTGATATTGTGGGGCGAGCGTCCGACATGTGGACTGCCGTCACTGCCTGTTTGTATTATTATTTTAGGGCACGGCCAGGTTGCGGTCGATGTACCCGGTGTATGTATATTTTACTTTCTGTACTAGGATTGCCCCGCGGAGGGGTGCACGGATAGTCGGATTCTAGAGGGCAACAAGCCCGCATCTCATGGCTTTGATACGGAAGGGGCTTCACTCTAGAATTGGCGGGCTATTCGCCGCACTCGTAGGGGGTACAGGTTGACCTAGGAGGGGTGCCCAAGTTACCGGATTCCGTGAAGTGCTGGGTGGTCCATTCACGTTGCTGAAGGGGGCTGCCTCGCTTCAGGTTTTGGCGGGTAACTTGCCGCGCCCGTAGGGGTCTAGGATTTTATTGCACAGGCTATCCACACGACCAGGGGAACGTCGGGTTTCAGTAGTGGCTCTGTGAAACCCGGGGATCCCAGATATCTGTATTGTTCTGTGATGCTGTACATTTCTGTGATGTTGCATTTTTTATCACGCCTTGAGCGAATATAATATATTGGTATATATATTAGTAGATGTTGTATATGTTTTGCATCCGCGCTAGTCCAGTCCCCGCTCTGTCGTTAGTTAGCTAACCTAACGGGTAATGACGGGACCCAGTGGCGAATGCGGATGGCATATACGTACGTCATATTATTTTCGTTCTTTGTGGTGTGATCAATTGATGGGACTGCGTTGATTCGGATAAATGCAAGTTAAAAACAAACCTAATCTGATGTTGTTGGAACACTTTTCAAAAAGGTGTTATTGCAAGGACGTTCACTTTTGTTTTGCATAGTGGTATTCAGTTGGAATATCCTGCTCCTCAGTCGACAAGGCAAGGGCTGAGATCCCTTCACCGGGAGTGACCCCTTGGACAAAAGGTTTGCGTCAGGGCTATGACTTCACTATAGCCGATTACTTTTGCTTTGCACCGTGGTATTCAGTTGGAATATCCTGCACCTCATTCTACGAGGAAAGAGCCGAGATCCCTTCACCGGGAGTGACCTCTTTAGCAAAGGTTTTCGTCACTATATTTTTCTAGAAAGCTATCCGTTCCTTCAACGATATCAAGTTCATTACGTTAAAGGTTTTCGCCAGAAACCATTCGTAGCCCTCCGTCGTTTCATATGGATGGTCAACAGTATTCAAGCTGTGTATGCTGGCCAAAGTTAAGGCACAGTGATTGGTAGCTATTGGGGTATTCATATGCAGCATAGATAGATGCGTTGGTTTGGGACAGTCGTACTGCCATTTTGGCCAAAGTCAAGGGTAGGTACGGGTGGATTCAAATTAACCTGGAGAATGACGGGTAGAACTTGACATGTGACTTATGATATGTTGGCCAAAGTCAAGGTCATAAGAGCATGGGGCAGAAATCACATCGGGAGTTTCAAAAGAACTGAAACTTGCAAGATATGCGCATACCTTCTGGAGTGTGATACCGTGAGCGGATTCCGTCACGTTATCATGCGATGATAGTTGGATCCCGATTCCCACTGATGAGTTAGTTTACACCTCGGGTGACCCCGACTAATTCTTCTTTCAGGTTTGGAGGAGAATTTGAGGTACAGTGGGAGGTTTCCAGATTAAATAAATTGGTAACCATTCTGAGCTAGGTTAGAGTGCACGCTGAGTGTTTCTTTTCTCTCTCTCTCTGGCAGCGACCATTGACCCGACCCTAAGACTGTGACTCAGAGACCAAAATTGACCGAACCTTCTTAAACACTGGCTTTTGGATTGTCAGAGTTGCAAACCTCATTGCCACTTCTACTTTTACCCTTTTTTCCAGGACACCCCGTATTACTACGAACGTCCACTTCCATTGGACAAAACCATCGTATGGTTATATACGAACTCGAAGGGATTTATTCGAGGATGGTTTCCGGTTCTGGAGAAAACGGATAGGATTATTCAGTTGTCTTTTCCTTTTACCTTCTCTCAAGTTGTGAGTACTCTTTGGTTTAGGAGATAGTACACCTATTACGCAAATTGGATAGTCTTCTTCCAAACCATAGGCAGGTGCCGACCGGTAGGGAATGAAGAAAACCAATTAGCCTAACGATGGTGTACAGAAGGTATTATGTAAAGACAAAGAAAGGGATTAGAAGAAGGGTAAAGTAAATTGCGACTGATATTCACGACCAAACCAGGTATTTCATTACCACTCCCAAATCACCTTTGTATTTCTCCAGAACACTTCGTATCACTATGAAGATCCACAGTTTATTGGATACTCCATCGTATGGTTATATACGAACTCGAAAGGAACTTGTTCCAGTTCGGGGATGGATTCTGGTTCAGGAGAAATAGGAATAAGGTTCATTCAGTTGTCTTTTATCTTCACCTTCTCTCGCATTGCGAGTGCTCCTAGGATTAGGACAGTACACACATTATGCTTATTGGATAGTCTTCTTCCAAACCATAGGCTGGTGCCGAACGGTAGGGAAGGAAGAAAACCATTTGGCCTAAGGGGTGTGCAGAAGGTAATGACTAAAGACATAAAAAGGGATTTGGAGAGGTGGCAAAGAATTATACGGTTACAGTCGTGAATCTGGAAGAGGCATTACTAAGAATACCGGGATACCCAATCGAAACATTTCAATGTTTCTGTTTCACTGTGTACTGTTAAAGGAAAACTGATTTCCCAGTTAGACACTTGCTCCAGGGTATGTATTTACCAGGTATGATTCTTACATCTGTATGGTTTTGCAGATGATGAGTGGGAGTAAGTTATTGGGAATTAGGTGATCATCCTCATTATATCGGGATTCGTTGTAATCGGTGATATTTGAGGAAATCACCTGGGCTGGTTGCCGGACGACAAATATTTGGTTTTGAATATCCGCTGTTATGCACCAATTTCAAATCGATATATCTGTACGTCTATTTTCATAGAGTGAGATATACCTTTTTGAAATTATGTCTATGACATTTACCTATATCAGTAGATGGTTGGGTAAGGAGTATTAAACAGCGGTGTAATTCTTCTTAACCATAAGTACAGTTTTCAACCTACGACACACAGTGAATGAGTAATCAGACTCAAGGGACTTATACAGAGTATTGTATGTTGTCCAGCGTCCATCAGGACAGAGGGGTTGGTCCTCGTACTATATTCGGTTTACTTATGACTTCTCTAGTTTTTAGACAGGTGTTTCGTGGAAACACAGGGTCCGAATTTTGAGAAGTTATAGGTATTTGAATAGAGTAGAGAACCAGGTGTAGCAAGTATCGGGATTCTTCAAAGTGATCGAAGATGTAGATACTTGTGTATGGTATTCAGTTGATAGTAATGATTAAGAGATCTTGCTTCTCTTTCAGGTTATTCATAATTGGAAGCATTCCTAAGTTGAGTAACGCTGATCGACCTCTTTCCTTTTAGTTGACATGCACTGGAGACAGTTGCATAATTTGAATCTGGTTCAATTAAATCAGTGCCTCTGGTTCTATATTGGATATAGAACAGTTCATATCTTAACGATGTTAAGGTACGGGGAGTTGTCCGGTTTATGATTAAAACCAGACACTGGACAACTCAAGGCACGTTTCTGTAATGGCTGTTTGTAGGTTGACCCAGGGTATGACGAGGGTTGATTTTCTACCATCTGGAAGATCAATAGCGATATTGTTCTACACTCGCCACAGTTTTAATAAAAATGGATTTTTCAGAAAACAGTAGTGGGAGTATGGTAGAACTGGAAGTGATTCCAGAACCACAAACGATTACTGAAGATTTCATAGGAACCTAAAGATTCAATCTGGATTGACATTCCATTGGCCACTCCGCAGATAAGGTGGGTAACTTCAGGCACCCGAGAGGTACTCCGGTAGCCTCAAGGACGGTGACAGGGAAGTTCTTGTTTACCCACACTTGCCATTGCTGTTGTTCCAAGCTGCGAGACCCGGCGGGAGGATGAGTATAGCGTCGTTCTGAACTGGCTTCAGAAGTGTACGTGTATATGACTCTGCCAGAGGGTTGCCGTAGTCAGTGGGAGCAGCGGAAGCATTGGTGGGCAAGTGGCTTATGTCTATTTATAGACTAAAGCAGATGTAGCGGAGATAGATCATCTATTTCTGATGTGACAGTCATAGGTTTGACTTCATCAGAATAGGGGACGGATCTGTTGAGAAGGTAGTAGGGTGTGATGTCATGGTATTTGGATGACATACATAGAGTAGGAAGTGATATTCCTATACTACAATCGGTTATACTTTGGTCGTCACACAGTGGTTTCTCCGCATGGGACTTGGACATTATATCAGACATACTGGTTACTAGATCTATGGTTTTAGATCTAGATTTGGGTGGTTTCCCAATCAGGGTACTCAGACAGCATTCTAAGAGTATTTAGAATGGACGACTCCTGGCACGGTAGTGTACCTGCAGGTGATGGAGTCACCCTCTCTAAAGGTGTCTTGCAGACTAAAGGGGAGAGGGATGTGCATGGTTGGCAGATCACTTGCTCAGGCAATTGAGCCAATCATGAGATGTCAAGTACCACACCAGATGTTGTTCTTGCACCAGATGCAATAAGTTGACATTGATCCAATCCTGGAGAAACAGTCGGAAGCAGTTTTAGAACATAAGTGGATGTTCTAGGGATATGATAACGACAGCCTCAATCGGGAGACAGTTATCATTCCAGGCTTCCAAGGTGACCTGGACGACAAGGAGGTTGTCAGAGTTATAGTTTTTCCCTCTGTAGAGGGGCAGTATTTTGGACAGGTGATCCAGGCAGATACTGAGGGAGGCATGGCGCAGGGTACTGATTAAGTTCAGCTGACGATACAGTCTAAGAAGTTTGGATTTGGAGTTCATTTATGAGCTAGGTCCCATCAGACATTCAGACATTCTAAGATAGGTATTGCTCATTTCGGGAGATGGTTTTATCCGCGAACTTGAGATATAGAGAGACATAGAAAGAAACATCAAAGCGGATCCACTCACTGAGGCTATTCTTCGAACGCAATATTTCGCAAACATGCTTTATGAGACTGACTAGTAGAGGAGTTGGGTGTTCGGTATCACACGGGCTGTGAGTATGCGACATCGCAATAATTGGCCTTGAGTGCAAGTGGGAGATTGTTGGAGATAGTGCCCTCAGAGTCAATTATTGGATCACAGGCACGTGATTGCAATGATTGAGGGAGGACCTGTCCCAGTAGGACAGTCTTACTCGAGATGATAGCATGCTATCTGGTTTACCTTTATCATCGTGTACTGCTTTAGGTGACCTTACAGGTCACTATTACACGTTGATAGAGCCCCTAGGATTCTTGCTTGACCACCAGCAGTATGAGGAAGATCATATAAGTGCGAGCTGGGGGTCTATAAGTACATCCTTAAAAGGTCCCTAGTCGTGGGAGTTTAGAGACAGGGCATCGATACTCCAGAGTAGACTAGTGTATACAGTCGAGACCCCGACGAGGGGCGGTGGCCGGTCTCACAAGCCATTGGTGTCAGTTGGATCACCTAAGATGTATACAGGTGCTCATTGGGTCATGAGTACACCGGACAGGACTCGCCGGGAACCTGCTAGTTGGGATTATACCAGACGTCAGATAGCAGTTCCCAGGTGACATGTGTACAGGTTAGTTCATCGACCTGAGGATCATCATTTGTCTCGTGTGAGTTCCCACTGTACATTGATTACTACCCTACCACGCTCAAAGGAGACATGCAAACAGGTTTTAGTTGGGTACAGTCCCGAGCCACATGGAGGCAGTGAGCGGATCTTCAGGGGTTCGTCTCTCCCGGTATTGGGGGTGATGTCGCGCTGTGTCTAGAAGAGCCATTACACAAAGCCCTCGGCCGAGGCAGGAGATTTACTGGTAGGTATTCCAGTAGTATCTATGGGTGTTCTGGGCTACACTCCGACACGACTTGTACCGCTTTTGGGGGTCTGACTTTTACCAACCCCTTAGGCCCGCCATGCGATGCTCATAGACGAACGGACCGGACTGTACGGATAATGTCACTGACAGGCTCAGTAGGGTGTCAGGATGAGTTCGCTCATCGACGTCCCTTTTGGTCAATACCTGGTAGCCCGTTACGTATTGGCTTATACCTCTGACGTGCTAGTGGTTAAATCCACAACCAAAGTGTTGACGAGTCTTTAGAGTCCCCCACATTCAGTTGCTCAAGTTTTCGGGCGAAAAACTGTAGAGGCCGTATGGAGATATGGCAAGGTCCGATCAGATACGTGCGGTATTGCACGGATCAGGATCGGACAGTTTGTACTAGAGGCCGTATGGAGATATGGCAGGGTTCGATCAGATACGTGCGGTATTGCACGGATCAACATCGGACGGATAATACTAGCCGGCTTTGGTTTAAGCCGGATCCTAGTATGGTACAGTGTAGATTTTGTCTCATTGCATTTGTATTTCGGTCAGAATACAAATGCGGGTGTGTATACACAGTATCGGGGTTTTCCTGTAATTTATTACGGGACCAGTTTTCTGGAGTTGCCAGTTTGCTTTCCGTTTCGGCCATATTTCTTTGTATCTTTCATTGGCCGAAGATTGGTGGAGGATGGCTTATTTGCATTTGTGCAAATAAGCAATTTGGAAGGGGGTCTTTGCATATTGTTGTGTCATGATCACTTGACTTTCTTTTGTCATCATGGCTAGTCTTGTAGTGTCATGATGGCATGACTTTTTGGTGATGATGATGGATGATGATGGTTGTATGAGTGTTGGAGTTTCTTTGTGATCATTTGTTGATAATGATTTCCTTTCATGATATCATTTGACCTCTCTCTCACTTGTATTATTTGTGTGGCTCCCTTCATTTTTGATACACCACCTCTCTCACTCTCCCATTCCAAGCCATGGCCGGCCACAATGTATGGGGGCTGTCCAAATTTGGTGGTGTGGGATTTTTGCTCTTTTGCTTGTGTAAAAATCCCACAAGTTCCATCTCCATGAGCTTGTATCATTCCTCCACCAAAAGGGAACTTTCCTAAACCCCAAATGAGACATAACACTACACCATTCTACGGCAAACCTTGGGCACGTCGACTTGCCAACTTCGTGCCCGAGTTGCCTCGGCATAGAGGTGGGAGCCCGTAAAAGATGCATGCGATGTGGTGCCCTTCCGGCAAGGAGGCGACGACCGGAGTTTCCGCGGGAGATCGGGACGATGACGAGAAGACCAAAGGACTCGGATCAGTCGGTATATCTCTTTTCCCCATCTTGTAGTTAGTTAGAACTAGTTATTGGCCCGATCCGGGTTTTAGTGCGCGGGGGTGCCGGTTTGCTAGTTTGCAAAATTAAAGTTTTTCGCTTCCGCATTTTTGGCGTCGGATTGATGGCCGGGGCACCGCCGTACACTTACAGTTTTGAGCCTTACATCGGCATGACTTATCAGTTACTGGGGTCTGACGTTTACCACCCCTAGACTGGATATGCGACATATCAGACGAAGAGAATAGACTGTACGAGAGTGTTACTGATTGGATTCACAGGAGAATGTACAGGCTTTCTTGTTGATCTTCTGATCGCTCAATACCCGGGTGGATGTTACGTTTAGCTAACCGCTTGCAGCTTGTGGGTGTTTGATATGATCATCGCCTACTGCCGGCGTATTGACGATTCTTTAGAGTCATACACAAAGGTTTCCTGGCTCAGGCAAAACGGAGTAGGAGCACATATGCGATATGTATGGGACCGAGAATAATACGATATGAGATACCGTATTCTATTCTCGCGATATGTGGTATCGGCCGGGTATATGTGATATAGCCGGGTCATCAGATCAAGTGTTGATTCGACGAGTTGGTACATGCTATATTAATCGGTTATATGCAATATAGCCGGATTGTCGGATCAAGAGTTGATTCGATAATTTAATGTATAATTATATATGTGATATATTACATTATGTTAACTAATAAAAGCTCGCTTTATTGATTCATTTTCTCACTGGATAATACATTGATATATATGCGATATATGTTAATCGTATTATTTTCTTTTGTTACAAAATATATTATATATGTGATATATAATATTGTAACATGTTAGGGTTACAAATACAACATTGTTGTTGAGTTTAAACCAAGTTAGGGTTTGGATTAAGGTTAGCTTTTGGGTTAGCTTTTGGATGAGGTTCATCGATGCTTCATGAAGTTTTGACTTTGTCATTTAGTTTTGATATTTTGTGTAGATATTTGTTAACCCAACCCAAACCCTTAACAATAGTTTATTCTCTACATGAGTTAAAGACTTCATTCTTTACTCATGGTTGCAATTTTAACCATAAAAATAATTCATTATTCATCACAAAAGGTTTAGCTTCTTTTTCCTCTTCTTGCTTCTTGAAAAAGCTTGTTAGCTTTTTGAGTTGTGGTGATTAATAGTGAGAAATTGAAAACAAAAGAGAGTAATATTCCTACTTCATCATCCTCATCTATTCTAGCCACTTAGATTAGGGTGTTCACTTCTGTAATTACTTCATTAGTAAAGTGTAAGCTTGGGTTAGAGATTCTTCAAGGTAGATCATCTTAGATCAAGAAGACTTCAAGCAAGATGTATCATTCACCTCTTGGAGCCTCACGAGAGTCGGAGTTCATGATGATCGCAGCGAAGGGACCTCAATACGGAGCTTATGAAGCGAAGGAACGGACTACAAAGGTTGTAATCCCAAACTCTTAGAAGTAAAGTTGTTTGCTTCGATGTTATGTTTGATTCTCTAGTTAAAGATCTTGTGTTTGTGTTATCTGGAATGGCAAAAATTTAAACTTAGCATGTGTGATGCCTCCCGAAACCTTGCTGCCATTGTAGGTATCCCAGCAAATGTGTCATGCGATACCTTTTTCTAAACTAAAGAATCGTATGCATTTTTCTAAAAGGATACCTTGAGGAATGTTACGGATTTTCAAATGATATCTTTTCCTTAAAAACACCGTAGCCCTACTTTCAAAACTAGGATTCGCATCTTTCAAAAACTGTTTGTATGGTTCGGGTGTGTATGTTAGATTAGATATTTATACTTATAGTAAAGGTAGAATAGATATGTAAAATTGACTTGATGTGCGAGGTAAATGCGATGAAAAGAATTACGACGTGATATGATGATTTGATGATATGTTGGTATACGGATGCTAGTCGATTAAGATAATTGATACCTTGCCGGTCCCTAAATATGAGATTGTTATGGATGTGGCCTGGGATATAGGTATATAAATTTATAAATGTTGTGAATCTTGTTCGATGTGTCGTACGAGACGTTAGGTCCGTACCCCTCATTGTCATATAGGATGATAGGATCCCTGTTGGTTTAATGCTGCCGTACGATAATTTTCCGTACATGATATGTTTGACTTGATGATTGTTCCATACCCTTGATTTGAGGATACCGTACGATGGATTATACCGTAGGTGATGCTGTGGGGCTGGATGCCGACTGATAGATTCACCGACTTGATCATGTATATACCTATACCTTATAGGTTTTAGCTGATGATTTACATTATGCTGCATTCATGTTATTCTCATGGCATTGCTTATACTTATACCAGTACACTTACACCATTATCGATGATGCGTATGTTACACTTACAGAGATTTGCCGGCGCACACACTTCATCATCGATAATTGCCATGTCACTACACAGTAGGATTGCTGCATCATGATATGACCTCTTGCATAGTTTACATGCTATAGTTACATATGCACCTTATACGATGTTGCATTTGACTTGGGAGAAATTGGGAACCGCAAGATATATTTTAAAACTGGATTCATTTAAAAGGCGGCTTTCCCTCGACATGTGCATATTACTGATTCCATGTTGCATGATATACGATATGCTTACATTTTTGTTATATGTCGCATACATCATGCTTTACGATTATACGCATTGAGATATGCTGTTTTCATGAGATTTCTGGATTTGAGAACCGTGGTTATTTCAAAAGAAAGTATGTATTGTTTTAAAAACCCGGTTTCTCTTGATATGATATTTCAGTGCGTCCACCATTGTAACATTTTAAAAATAATTAAATAATTAATTAAATAAATAAATAAAATCGTTTAAGTGAATTTTATAATTTTCGGTAAAGTAAAACGTAGTTTTCATAAAACTAAACCGTAATTATTTTTCACTATAAATTTAAAAATACCTATTTTAATTATGTTATTACTAGTAAATGGTGTTTATTTAGCCACTTATAAATTTTTAGTTTAATTAAATATTTTTCTTAAATTAATTATTTTAAATATTAACAAAAGCTTTATTTTTTATACTAAATTAGTGTAAATTACAAATTTGAATTGGTTTAATTAGCAAAAGTGAACCATTACATATTAGAATCAAGTGTGTTTCATGCAAAATTTATTTTCAAAATTTTACAATGGTTCTAGACCATTCTAGGTCAAATGGAGTGAAGAAAATAAAGAATTTTTAAATAAATTCATGAAAAGACTTAATTGTGTGATATTTTTGTGAAACCTTCTACACTTTTCTTCATCTTTTCTCACTCTCCTCTCTTTTTCTCACCTCATGGCCGGCTTCACCTCAATGGGCAGCCCCAAAATTTTCCCCCCCATCATTTTTGTGTTAAAAATCATCAAAATTCATCAAAAATTCAATAAAAAACCCACAAAATCCTAATTAATTCCTACCCTCTATTCTTTGCTCATCTTTACATGGATTTTGGAGATGGAAACTATTCATTTTGGAGGATTATTTTCATGTTTGGATTTCATGTTGTGGAGGTATAAATCTTCTTCTTTTGATTTATTGTTATTAGATTTTTCATTTAAGCATAATTAGATTTAATAAATAATTTCTATCTACAAGTTTTAAAATTCAAGTTAGGGTTTATAAAATTAAGTTATGGATTTTATTAATTAAGTATGGTTATAATAACTTGTTTAACATTTTTAGAAGTGGAAAAATCTTGTATGGATGATATATTGTAAATTGTTTATCCAAAATTGTTTAAATTAATCCATTTTGCAAACTAGATTTCTATATATTGTATATATTGGTGAGATAAAATTCCAATTAATATTTATAACACTAGATTGTGGTTTTAATGAGGATATTAACTTGTTAGTGGAATGAAAAACTTAAATTGGTCACTAATTTCTATTGATAATTGAAAAATACTAATAAAAATGCTATTTTTGCTAACTAGATTTTGGAAATTCTTAAATAAATGAGGTTTAAAATCTAAATTATGATTTCATTATATTATTATCATCATGAATTGTATTTTAATTCATTAATTCATGCAAAATCCAGTTTAGATGTGATATTGTGAAATTTTCCTTAAAAGTATCGAAATCGGGCAAGTTTGCAAACTAGAATTTTCAAACTAATATAAATTAGGGTGTTAAAAATATAGTGATAGTTTATATAGTCAAGTTATGCTAATTAATGAATACTATGACCATTAGTTTCTTTTAAACATCAAGTTTTGAAGTAAAACGGTAAATTGGTGTTTTCATGTTTTACGGAATCGGACGATTTCATCGATTTTTTGGGTTTCGATGAATTAAATCATGTTTTATATTATAAGTAATGTGTTTTATAACTATGAGTTGTTTGTTGATGCTTATCTCGATCAATCGGCGTTTGTACGCCGATATCGAGCGATATTTGGTTTTTTTTTGCATGAGCGGGACTTAGGTTTTAACCTATACGCGTTTCGTGCGTCGTTTTGATGTTGTCCGTGATTCAGTTTACGATATTATATGTGTTTGCGTATAGGTACCTCTCACGTGGACTGCGGGCGATGAAGAAGAGGATGGCGACACCGTCTTCGGCAGACAAGGACCAGGTGAGTAGATGTATATCTACGGGGGGAAGTCGGATGGATGGCGTTTAGCACCCCCGCAAACGTAGAATAGGGATAGTACTTATTATCATTAGGGAGCCAGACGCGACCTTAGATTCTTGATGAGTAGGACCCTAGTAATGACCCTAGGTTAGACTAGACTGATTTAGAAAGACCATACCAGAGGATGAATACCTTGGAAGAGATTCGTAGGTTTCAGGTAGATACACACACACGCACACACTGAGACTCGACGTGGTGTATACGTGTATGTATATATATATAGGACTAGGTGTAGCTATATATACACACACACAATACGTATATGTGATACAAGGATGTGATATGATACACGGGGATGAAACAATATAACTGGGCTGATGCCGTGATTCTTGGCTATACAGTCGTGTTATGATGTTAGCGGATCATTAGAAAATGAGATAATGGATTTGTATACTTGAACAATAATAAAGGGTGGTGATGATATTGAAATATATGGGACTCTAAAATAGAACCCGGACCATAATCTGTGCCTGAAATTCTGATATGATATCATATAGGTGTGATTTGATTACGACATCATATAGGAGTGACTTGATTACGACATCATATAGGTGTGACTTGATTTCGATATCATATATGTGTGACTTGATTACGATATCATATAGGTGTGACTTGATTACGATATGATCTAAGTGTGACTTAATCACAGTATGATAGATATGACATGATATTTCTGAGGATAAATTAACGATGCATATTTATGCTGACAATGATATATGATTGATGTATGCGATTACAGTATAGCACCTTGATCTTGACAAGTGTTGATGATAATATTATACGAATGATGAGACACGTAGGTGATACTTGACCCGTACCCCGATATTGGGATGCCGTACGATGGATTTTACCGTACGAGGCATATATATGATGATTGATCCGCACTCTTGATTCGAGGAAGCCGTACTACGTACGTCACGCTTTTGAGGCTGGATCGCCGACTATTAGAGATATGGATTCAGACCTTAGGTGGACTCTTATTTCTTATTGACTAGTTTCTTAGGTTTAGTTCCTTAGGAGGTTAGATGGACACTAGTTTAGGCTCAAGTCATATAGTTATAGTTATACTTGTATATCACAGATGAGTGGTTATTACACATCCGTCTTTACATTCATACCGTAATCATAATGGTGCATGTTCATTCATATGTTTGTATAATCAGAATAAAACTTTGCCTGTTAGGACACCAGCATCCATTACCGATGATCCGCATATTCCACGCACACTTATTTGCCGGCTCACACACATCATCATCGGTAATTGCTATGTCACGTACACTTTAGATCATATTATCTTTTATTGATACAATCAGCTAACAGCTAGATCGATATAATACTATGATTACTCTCTGGTGTTAGTATAGACATGGTATTTATTATTTAGACATTTCATGCATTCGCATTTCCATGTTATCATGCAGTATTATGGGGCATATGCCGACACTTATCATATACTTACTCATAATTTTGGGATTTTGGATTTCTATGAGATTTCTGGATTTTTGGGGGAAACCACAAGAATATATAAAAACTTCTCACTCTCTCCTCTTCTCTTTTTAAAACGTAAGATGTAGTTTTCTCGTGATGTATGTATCGTCCACCATGAGATTTCATGTTTTCTGTTGGATTTCGAGACCCGATTCGAGGAGTGGATGAACCGTCTCGAGTACATGGTGGGCCGGGTATGGTACCCCGGGGCAAGAAGACCGAGTTGTAGACGATGAGCCTGGCAGGGGAGGACTACCTACCGGTGATGTTTGGCGCGGCGGATATCCGGAGGATACCGACCATTGTCGTGAGATTTGATGATATGGGCCGATCCGGACTGACGGAGCCCTAGATATTGAGACTATGAGACATTGAGATTATGAGGTATTGAGACTTGAGATTTACATGTTTTGTGTCGATGCTTGACACGGATTTCCATGGATTTCATTTTTGATATTTCAGATTTCTATACACATTTTACCATGATAAAAGTTAAAGATTTCTTATGCAGATATATCTAGATTTCAGGATTGGTTATTTCACATTCATGGTGCATGCATACTCATTCACATGACATAGTTCTATATAAGGCACTGATACGAGCACGGAGCATTTGCACTTACACGTAGCTTATTATCCTGTCTTTACTTGATGACTAGTAGTATATTAGTATATTATTATGACCTAGGACAGCGTCGTGCATTTGATTTCTTTTCGCAGAAATCTTCTACTCACGAGTTGGCAACTCACCCCCGTTATGCCAAATTTTATTACAGGTTTGATGTACAGGTTTTCCTGGCAGCTTGCTGGCATATCTTTTAACTTAGGGTGATTTGCACGGTAGGTTGGTTCACTTATAGACCGCCATTGTACTTTTATTATTTCATTTGTATCTAGAAAGCTCCATCAACCAAACTTGTATTACTTGATAGTTTACTGGATCAGTTGTTTATTTCGACCTTAGAGCCGCACTTGTATTATTATGATACATGGTGGTTTTGTTTTCTTTTGAGTTTTGAGCCTCGCCCTTTGGTGTTGTATACTATTGTGCATTGATGTGGTTGTTTCCGCCTTTTGGCGTAGAGCTAGCTCCCGTTTGGGGATGTTTTTTTATTGTTTGTATATATATTATTCTTGTTTGTACCCGTTTGGGGCCAGTTTTTACAAAGGAGACTCTGCCGAAAATTTTGAGAAAATTGGATGTTGCTTTTAAACTTGTTTTCTACATGTTTTCCTTTACTTCTTCTTCTTTTTATGGTTTAGATTTCTGGGCTTCGGCTTACTTAGGTTACGTTGCGCCTCTAGACGCTTCGTAATCTGAGTGTCAGTCACGTTCCGTACTTTCGGGTCGTGACAAAGTTGGTATCAGAGCGCTAGGTTTAACCTTGTATATGTCTAGGGTGACCCTTGGCTGATGGAGTAGGCGACTTAGGTAGAGTGACGTACCGTGGGTATGATCCACGGCATACTTACGATACGCTACTCTTCTTAAGTAGCCTTAGGATGTACATTTCTTTGCACCGTATTTCATTCGTTCCTTGATCTATCTTCGTCGATATCGGATGGTGGTTTCTGTCACCACGGTCGCACGGGCAGAGGGAGCTGCAGCTCGAATGCGATAACCATTAGGGTATCGTTTATTCTTGAGGATTGAAGCATTGTTTAGCGTGCGGGAGAAGGGTATTCACATGTCGTCCAGACGAAGTTAAAGGATTCGAACGATTGTCAGAAACCCATTTTCCCAAGTTTAAAGTATTCGGAAGAAAATGCAGGTATTTCGATGGACCCTCTAGAAGAATGAAACCCTAACTCGACATAATGACCAAGAGAACGCCCTTGAACCTTAGGGTTTACGGCAGTTCCGCAGTGCCATTAGTGAGGCTTGGGTTTGCCCTTCTACAGCTGGACCATCGATACTAGGGTATGTACCGGATATTTTTAAACTGTCCTTGAGTGTTGAGCTCTTGGGGAATTATGGGATTTTGATGGATCGATCAAAAAGTTTAATGTAGTCCGGATATCAGGTTAAAGGATCGACTACGTGGGAGACTTTAGATATGAGTATTGCCGTTGGTAGTGCAGTCAGCATACCTATGAAGAGACGAGTTCGAAGCAGTTGACAACAGAGGAAAGATGAAAGGGGCGCACATTGATGATAGTGTTTACGATTGAGATTTGGTGATTTGAATTTCATATTTTCGTGGATTGGATTTTGGTATTTTGAGGACTTTGTTCTACGATTGGTATTTCTTGTGTGCACCTTCATTACATTCTATTTGTGTTTCATATATCAGTTGTATTGATGTTGTTTTGTACATACCCAGTGCACCTGATTTGGTTGTAATACATTTTGAGATGTTGATTTGATTTCGTGCAGATGGTTACATATGATTTTGACATATGTTTCGACCTAGTTTTCATGCATTTTCGTACTGTGATTTCGATTTTGATATTCGGTGTATGTTTTCGTGCACCATGTGCACCTGATTGAGATTCTTGCGCACACTTGGCGCACTTGATGCGATTTTGTGCACAACAGATGCACTAAATCGGGGTTTTGTGCAGATTAGATGCACCTGATATTGAGTCGTGCACGCCCGTTGCACTTGACAGATGTTTTTGGTGCACACCTGTTGCACTTAGTTTCGTTTTTGTGTGTATTCATGGTATCTGTATTTGGTTTCGATTTCAGTGCGCACCGGACGCACATAATATTTTTATGATGTGATTGGGATTGAATTCCGTTTAAGCAGTATATTTTTATAATCAATACTATTTGATTCAGTAACCAGGCGGGACATGTATGTTAAATAAGATATATATATATATATATATATAGATTTTTTTTTAAAAATAAATGTCCGCTACTTATGCCGTGTCACGTGCATCACACGGCGATTTTCAAAAGGGGTTCTTGCATGCTTCTTTATCCAGATGTTTGGACGATTTTACTATGACGCGCACAATATATAAGTTGTAGTTTTGATATATATTATGTTGGTTTTCGTATTGGGTTTTGGTATTTTATTTTCGCCATAACTCCGATGATTGTGTTATGCTTGACGGAGTTGATTTTAGTTACGTATTGATGATTTCGGAGCCCCGACGATTTGAGTGTTTTGGCTGAATGTTTTAGTAATTGGGAGGGGGGTTTAATTTAAATTCGGGGACCGAATTTCTTAAAGGGGGGAAGATTTTAACATTTTAAAAATAATTAAATAATTAATCAAATAAATAAAATCGTTTAAGTGAATTTTATAATTTTCGGTAGAGTAAAACGTAGTTTTCATAAAACTGAACCGTAATTATTTTTCACTATAAATTTAAAAATATCTATTTTAATTATGTTATTACTAGTAAATGGTGTTTATTTAGCCACTTATAAATTTTTAGTTTAATTAAATATTTTTCTTAAATTAATTATTTTAAATATTAACATAAGCTTTATTTTTTACACTAAATTAGTGTAAATTACAAATTTGAATGGGTTTAATTAGAAAAGGTGAACCATTACATATTGGAATCAAGTGTGTTTCATGCAAAATTTATTTTCAAAATTTTACCATGGTTCTAGACCATTCTAAGTCAAATGGAGTGAAGAAAATAAAGAATTTTTAAATAAATTCATGAAAAGACTTAATTGTGTGATATTTTTGTGAAACCTTCTATACTTTTCTTCACCTTTTCTCACTCTCCTCTCTTTTCCTCACCTCATGGCCGGCCTCACCTCAATGGGCAGCCCCAAAATTTCCCCCCCCCCCCATCATTTTTGTATTAAAAATCATCAAAATTCATCAAAAATTCAATAAAAACCCCACAAAATCCTAATTAATTCCTACCCTCTATTCTTTGCTCATCTTTACATGGATTTTGGAGATGGAAACCATTCATTTTGGAGGATTATTTTCATGTTTGGATTTCATGTTGTGGAGGTACAAATCTTCTTCTTTTGATTTATTGTTATTAGATGTTTCATTTATGCATATTTAGATTTAATAAATAATTTCTATCTACAAGTTTTAAAATTCAAGTTAGGGTTTATAAAATTAAGTTATGGTTTTTATTAATTAAGTATGGTTATAATAACTAGCTTAACATTTTTAGAAGTGGAAAATTTTTGTATGGATGATATATTGTAAATTGTTTATCCAAAATTGTTTAAATTAATCCATTTTGCAAACTAGATTTCTATATATTGTATATATTGGTGAGATAAAATTTCAATTAAAGTTTGTAACACTAGATTGTTGTTTTAATGAGGATATTAACCTGTTAGTGGAATGAAAAACTTAAATTGGTTACTAGTTTCTATTAATAATTGAAAAATACTAATAAAAATGCTATTTTTGCTAACTGGATTTTGGAAATTCTTAAATAAATGAGGTTTAAAATCTAAATTATGATTTCATTATATTATTATCATCATGAATTTTAGTTTAATGCATTAATTCATGCAAAATCCAGTTTAGATGTGATGTTGTGCAATTTTCCTTAAAAGTATCGAAATCGGGCAAGTTTGCAAACTAGAATTTTCAAACTAATATAAATTAGGGTGTTAAAAATATAGTGATGGTTTATATAGTCTAGTTATGCTAATTAATGAATACTATGACCATTAGTTTCTTTTAAACATCAAGTTTTGAAGTAAAACGGTAAATTGGTGTTTTCAGGTTTTACGGAATCGGACGATTTGATCGATTTTTAGGGTTTCGATGAATTAAATTAAGTTTTATATTATAAGTAATGAGTTTTATAACTATGAGTTGTTTGTTGATGCTTATCTCGATAAATCGGCGTTTGTACGCCGATATCGAGCGATATTTGGTTCTTTTGCATAAGCGGGACATAGGTTTTAACCTTTGCGCGTTTCGTGCATCGTTTTGATGTTGTCCGTGATTCCGTTTATGATATTATATGTGTTTGCGTATAGGTACCCCTCATGTGGACTGCGGGCGATGAAGAAGAGGATGGCGACACCGTCTTCGGCAGACAAGGACCAGGTGAGTAGATGTATATCTACGGGGGGAAGTCGGATGGATGGCGTTTAGCACCCCCGCAAACGTAGAATAGGGATAGTACTTATTGTCATTAGGAAGCCAGATGTGGCCTTAGATTCTTGATGAGTAGGACCCTAGTAATGACCCTAGGTTGGACTAGACTGATTTAGGAAGACCATAACAGAGGATGAATACCTTGGAAGAGATTCGTAGGTTTCAGGTAGATACACACACGCACACACTGAGACTCGACATGGTTTATACGTGTATGTATATATATATATATAGGACTAGGTGTAGGTATATATATATATATACACACACACACACACACACACACAATACGTATATGTGATACAAGGATGTGATATGATACACGGGGATGAAACAATATAACTGGGCTGATGCCGTAATTCTTGGCTATACAGTCGTGTTATGATGTTAGCGGATCATTAGAAAATGAGATAATGGATTTGTATACTTGAACAATAATAAAGGGTGGTGATGATATTGAAGTATATGGGACTCTAAAATAGAACCCGGACCGTAATCTGTGCCTGAAATTTTGATATGATATCATATAGGTGTGACTTGATTACGGCATCTTATAGGTGTGACTTGATTATGACATCATATAGGTGTGACTTGATTTCGATATCATATATGTGTGACTTGATTACGATATCATATAGGTGTGACTTGATTACGATATGATGTAAGTGTGACTTAATCACAGTATGATACATATGACATGATATTTCTGAGGATAAATTAACGATGTATATTTATGCTGACAATGATATATGATTGATGTATGTGATTACAGTATAGCACCTTGATATTGACATGCGTTGATTATGATATTATACGAATGATGAGACACGTAGGTGATACTTGACCCATACCCCGATATTGGGATGCCGTACGATGTATTTTACTGTACGAGGCATAGATATGATGATTGATCCACACTCTTGATTCGAGGAAGCCGTACTACGTACGTGACGCTATTGAGGCTGGATCGCCGACTATTAGTGATATGGATTCAGACCTTAGGTGGACTCTTATTTCTTATTGACTAGTTTCTTAGGTTTAGATCCTTAGGAGGTTAGATGGACACTAGTTTAGGCTCGAGTGATATAGTTGTAGTTATACTTGTATATCACAGATGAGTGGTTATTACACATACGTCTTTACATTCATACCGTAATTATAATGGTGCGTGTTCATTCATATGTTTGTATAATCAGAATAAAACTTTGCCCGTTAGGACACCGGCATCCATTACCGATGATGCACATATTCCACGCATACTTATTTGCCGGCTCACACACATCATTGTCGGTAATTGCCATGTCACGTACACTTTAAATCATATTATCTTTTATTGAAACAATCAGCTAACAGATATATCGATATAATATTGTGATTACTCTTTGGTGTTAGTATAGACATGGTATTTATTACTTAGACATTTCATGCATTCGCATTTTCATGTTATCATGCAGTATTATGGGGCATATGCCGACACTTATCATATACTTACTCATGATTTTGCGATTTTGGATTTCTATGAGATTTCTGGATTTTTGGGGAAAACTGCAAGAATATATAAAAACTTCTCTCTCTCTCTCCTCTTCTCTTTTTAAAACATAAGATGCGGTTTTCTCGTGATGTATGTGTCGTCCACCATGAGATTTCATGTTTTCTGTTGGATTTCGAGGCCGGATTCGAGGAGTGGATGAATAGTCTCGGGTACATGGTGGGCCCGGTATGATACCCCGGGGCAAGAAGATCGAGTTATAGACGATGAGCCTGGCAGGGGAGGACTACCTACCGGTGATGTCTGGCGCGTCGAATATCCTTAGGATACCGACTGTTGTCGTGAGATTTGATGATATGGGCCGATCCGGACTGACGGAGCCCGAGATATTGAGACTATGAGGCATTGAGATTATGAGGTATTGAGACTTGAGATTTACATGTTTTGTATCGATGCTTGACACGGATTTCCATGGATTTCATCGTTGATATTTCAGATTTCTATATACATTTTACCATGATAAAAGTTAAAGATTTCTTATACAGATATATCTAGATTTCAGTATTGGTTATTTCACATTCATGGTGCATGCATACTCATTCACATGACATAGTTCTATATGAGACACTGATACGAGCACGGAGCATTTGCACTTACACGTAGCTTATTATCCTATCTTTACTTGATGACTAGTAGTATATTAGTATATTATTATGACCTAGGATAGCGTCGTGCATTCGATTTCTTTTCGCAGATATCTTCTACTCACGAGTTGGCAATTCACCCCCGTTGTGCTAAATTTTATTACAGGTTCGATGTACAGGTTTTCCTGGCAGCTTGCTGGCATATCTTTTCACTCAGGGTGATTTGCACGGTAGGTTGGTTCACTTGTATCTGGACCGCCATTGTATTTTTATTATTTCATTTGTATCTAGAATGCTCCATCAACCAAACTTGTATTACTTAATAGTTTACTGGATCGGTTGTTTATTTCGACCTTAGAGCCGCGCTTGTATTATTATGATATTTGGTGGTTTTGTTTTCTTTTGAGTTTTGAGCCTCGCCCTTTGGCGTTGTATACTATTGTGCATTGATGTGGTTGTTTCCACCTTTTGGCGTAGAGCTAGCTCCCGTTTGGGGATGCTTTTTTATTGTTTGTATATATATTATTCTTGTTTGTACCCGTTTGGGGCCAGTTTTTACAATGGAGACTCTGCCGAAAATTTTAAGATAATTGGATGTTGCTTTTAAACTTGTTTTCTACATGTTTTCCTTTACTTTTTCTTCTTTTTATGGTTTAGATATCTGGGCTTCGGCTTACTTAGGTTACGTCGCGCCTCTAGACGCTTCGTAATCTAAGTGCCGGTCACGTTCCGTACTTTCGGGTCGTGACAACCATACATTTTCTCGGTTCTGAGACGTGTGATATGTGAAACCCGATTCGAGAAGACGGATGATCCGTTTACGGGTTCATGGTGGACCCGGTATGGTTTCCCGGGGCGAGAAATGTTTTTCGTGGAGTAGACAATGAGCCTGGCAGGGTGGCTAGTACCTACCAGTGATTGGTTGGGCCTGGCGGCTATCCGGAGGATACCGACCGGAGTCAAGAGATGTTATGGGCCGATCCGGACTGACAGAGCCCGAGATATAAGGATTTACATGCCGATGCTGGGCACGGGTTTCATGATGTTTCGAGTGTCGATGCTAGACGCTCAGCTTCCATGATTTGATATGTCGCGAGGGACACACGTTGATTTATATCCTCATACTTTCATTCATATGCTTTTATGATATTTACATGCATACATACATTGATTATATGGGAGGACGAGATCCACATGCATATATATATTGATTATATGGATGAACGAGATCCACATGCATACTTACATTGATTATATTGTTTGATGATATCCACATGCTGTAGGCATTTACTTATAGTGCTGGCACATATACAGACCGGTCACCCTAGATATCATAGTATTATCTTTATGATATAGTTGACCTAGGAGTCGTTATTTATTCGATTTCTATCTGTAGATGTTTTTCTATTCATGAGTTAGCAACTCACCCCCGTTGTGCCATAGTTCTTGCAGGTTGACCGCATGGATCCATAGCGGCATCACTGGCACACAGCTGCATTTAGGGTGTTTTGCATTGGTAGGTGGGGCATTTGTATCGTACCCACTCTTGTATTTACTATTCATATTGTATCTTGTCAACTCCATCAATCAAACTTGTATTTGTATAAATAATGAGACTTAGTGAGACTTTTGGTTGTGAGACTTAGAGTGAGGGGTATTCCGCTACTTATGGTTTTGATGCCTTGCTTATTTCTTTATCTTTTGTGGTGATCTTCGCCGTTGGGCGTCGTATACATATATTTATACTTTGTGTGGTTGTGGATCCGCCGATAGGCGAAGAGCTAGCTTCCGCTTGAGGATGCCTTTATATTATCATGTATTTTGATTTTGGATCAAAATATACAAAGGAGGTGCTACCCAAATTTTTAAAAAAAGACGAAAAATGTTTTTTCAGCAAGTAAATTCCACTTGCATTTTTCATGTTCTGTTACTTAAGCATTTAGAAAACATTGATTGCACCCTACCTTTATTTCAAAACTTCACCTCTTTTATTTTCTTAAAAAGGTTTAGATTTCTGGGTTTTAGCTTACTTGAATTACGTTACGCCTTTAGACGTTGCGTGATTTAAGTGCTGGTCACGAGCTAATATTTCGGGTCGTGAAAAATATCAACCATGACTAATTACAAATTTTTTGAATTACTTAATGATAAAATATACACCCTAATCTTAACCCTAGAATGGTTTAACCCTCATTAACCCTAGTTGCATTTGTAACCTAGCATGATACATTCAACATATATCACATATACATCAATGTATCCAAAATGATAAAAGAAATCATAAGTGAGCTAATACTAGTTAATGTAATTTAATATATCAAATATATAATTATACATTAGATTATCAAATCAACTCTTGATTTAATAATTCGGCTATATCACCTATAACCGACTGATATCTTATGAATCAACTTATCGAATCAACACTTGATCCGATAACCCGGCTATATCATATATAACCGACTGATATCTCATATCGTGAGAATAAAATACGGTATCTCATATCGTATTAATCTCGGTCCCGCACATATCACATATGTGCTCCCACTCTGTTTCGCTTGAGCCAGGAAACCCTGTGTAGGACTCTAAAGACTCGTCATTACGCCGGCAGTAAGTTCATGATCGCAGCGGAGGGGACTACTATACGGAGCTATTTGAAGTGAAGGACCGGTCTACAAAGGTTTTATTCCTTGCTCTCTTTTCATATTGCAAAGTGTTTGCATATAGTTATCCGTATATTTCTAGTTAACGATCTAGTTTAGGGTTAGCTAAAACAGCAAAATTTTAATTTGGCATGGACGATGCCTCCCGAAACCTAGCTTCTGTCATAGGTAACCCTTCAGTGGTATCAGAGACATGCTAGGAATAAATACGGATTTTGTTAAGATCACGAAACTGAAACAACTCCGTAACTTGAAACAGAAAATCATAGTTTCTGTCGATTTTAAAAGTTGTCAAAAAAATTTGCAAACAAGTACAGAGTGATGTATGTGATATATCATGAACACACACAAAATTTTAGAGCATTCCCCGAAAAAGTGGCCGGTCACTATAGGTGCCATATCGGCCCAATCCGAGCACCCCCCCTGAAATTTTTCCTGTATTCCAGTGACTTGGTTTTGATGTTTCTGGTGTTGTTTATTTTTTCTAATTTTGCATGTGATGTAATTTTACAATATAAGCAAATCGGAGTGTTTCGTATTCGTAGTTTTAACATTATTTCGGGTGTTTCACATACTGTCTAGACAATGTTAAAAAGTTCGATCGAATGTCAAAAACCCATTTTTCCAAGTTTAACGTATTCGGAAAAACATACAAGTGATTCCGTGGACCCTTTAAAAGAACGAAACCTTAACTCGATTATGTGGACGTCAAAACCGCCACTTGAACCCTAGGGTTTGTGGTGGTTTAGTGTTGGAGATAGTGCCCTCAGAGTCAATTATTGGATCACAGGTACGTGATTGCAATGATTGAGGGAGGACCTATCCCGGTAGAACAGTCTTACTCGAGATGATAGTATGCTATCTGGTTTACCTTTATCATCGTGTGCTGTTTCAGGTGACCTTACAGGTCGCTATTACACGTTGATAGAGCCCCTAGGATTCTTGCTTGACGACCAGCAGTATGATGGCGATCATATACGTGGGAGCTGGGGTCTATAAGCACATCCTTAAATGTCCCTAGTCGTGGGAGTTTCGAGACTGGGCATCGATACTCCATTAGTAGACTAGTGTATACAGTCGAGACCCCGACGAGGGGCGGTGGCCGGTCTCACAAGCCACTGGTGTCAGTTGGTTCACCTAAGATGTATACAGGTGCTCATTGGGTTATGAGTACACCGGACAGGACTCGCCGGGAACCTGCTAGTTGGGATTATACCATACGTCAGATAGCAGTTCCCAGGTGACATGTGTACAGGTTAGTTCATCGACCTGAGATCGTCATTTGTCTCGTGTGAGTTCCCACTGTGCTTTGATTACTACCCTACCACGGCTCAAAGGAGTCGTGCAAACAGGTTTTAGTTGGGTACAGTCCCGAGCCACATGGAGGCAGTGAGCGGATCTGCAGGGGTTCGTCTCTCCCGGTATTGGGGGTGAGGTCGCGCTGTGTCTAGGAGAGCCATTACACAAAGCCCTCGGCCGAGGCAGGAGATTTACTGGTAGGTATTCCAGTAGTATCTCAGGGTGTTCTGGGCTACACTCCGACACGACTTGTACCGCCTTTGGGAGTCTGACTTTTACCAACCCCCTAGGCCCGACATGCGATCCTCATAGACGAACGGACCGGACTGTACGGATATTGTCACTGACAGGCTCAGTAGGGTGTCAGGATGAGTTCGCTCATCGACGTCCCTTTTCGTCAATAGCTGGTGGCCCGTCACGTATTGGCTAATACCTCTGACGTGCTAATGGTTAAATCCACAGCCATAGTATTGACGAGTCTTTAGAGTCCACCACACTTTCAGTTACTCAAGCTTTCGGGCGAAACGCTGTAGAGGCCGTATGGAGATATGGCAGGGTCCGATCAGATACGTGCGGTATTGCACGGATCAGGATCGGACGGTTTGTACTAGTAGCCGTATGGATATATGGCGGGGTTCGATCAGATACGTGCGGTATTGCACGGATCAGGATCGAACGGATATTACTAGCCGGCTTTGGTTTAAGCCGGATCCTAGTTTAGTACAGTGTAGATTTTGTCTCATTGCATTTGTATTCGGTCGGAATACAGATGCGGGTGTGTATGCACAGTATAGGGGTTTTCCTGTAATTTATTACGGGACCAGTTTTCTGGAGTTGCCAGTTTGCATTCCGTTCCGGCCGGTTTTCCTTTGTTCTTTCCCGGCCGGACTTTTCCGATGGAGGGGGTTATTTGCAAGTTTGCAAATAACACTTTGTGGAGGGTTTTATTGCAAATATATTGATTATGATATCTTTCATCCATGCTTTTGCTTTAATGAGATGGTATGGGTTTAAAGTGAGAAGTATGGTTGATGTTGTGGTCACCACTTGCTTTATCCTACACTCACTCTCCTTCTTGGTTTTAATCTTGGTTGATTTCATTTGATTCCCACCACCAATTTCCCATGTTGTTTTGGCCGGCCACATTCTTGAGTGGGGGAGGAAAAATGAGAGAGTTTCTTTTTGGGATGATAGCATTATTCTTGATCTCATTTCATACTAGAAAAATGCAAGCACCATTTTTCTTCTTGATTCCTCCATCATCTTTCAAATGGAAACAAACCCCAAAGTGAGACATGCACTCCACACTACACTTCCTACAGCATATCTTGAGCATGTCGAGTTGCCGGCTTCATGCCCGAGTTGCCTCGGTATTGAGGCGGGAGCCCGTAAAAGACGCAGGCGATGTGGTGCCCTTCCGGCGAGGAGGCGACGATGTGGAGCCAAGACTTTCCGCGGGAGATCGGGATCATAAAGAGAAGACCGGAGGACTCGGATCACTTGGTATACTTTTCTTCCCATCTCTTGATTGCTAGCATTAGGTTAATGGTAAACGATCCGGGTTTTCATTGTCCGCAGTAGCGCCGGTTTCCGAGTAAGGAAAATTTTTGATTCCGCATTTTGGCCTCGAGTACGAGGCCAGGGCGCTGCCGTGGCGCAACATGGTATCAGAGCTACGCCATTGACCTTACCTAGCTTGTTCTAATGTGTTTTGCATTTCCGATCGAACAAAATCCCAAAAACCACATTTCCTTTGCATCAGTTTTCTGTTGGAATTTTTTGGTGTCTAAAAATTTTTCAGGTTGTATAAAACTACTGTACAAGACATTATAAGACCACTGTAAAAATTCGACAATTTCAGTCGACTACTTTAGCGCGGAACCGCGGCCAAACCCCCCATTGGGCCGCGGTTCCGCCGCGCTCTGGAGTCTTCTCTGGGTCAAAATTTTACAGTGGGCTTTTGGGCTAATTTTGTGGGTTTTGGGATATTAAATTTGGGCCCAGAATTCCTGTGACTGCTACAGTATTACTTGGGGGCCCACTTGTTAATTGTTTGATCGATCGGATATTTTAAACACATTATTTCACAGTATTTACATTATATCTGCGACCGTGAATGTCACTTGATCGGTAAATCCCGTCTAACTGCTATAGCCCGGTTAGACGGATTTGCGAACGTGACTTTCACGTTGATGTTCTATGTTTATGCTGTGTTGTTGCGGATCGGTCGTGGGGGATAGCCTGGATGCAATGCTAGTACAGTTTTGTTGTATTATGTACATTTGAGATTGCGGGGCGAGCGTCCGACATGTGGACTGCCGTCACTGCCTGTTTGTATTATTCTTTTGGGGCACGACCTGGTTGCGGTCGATGTACCCGGTGTATGTATATTTTACTTTTCTGTACTAGGATTGCCCCGCGGTGGGGTGCACGGATAGCCGGGTTCTGGAGGGCAACAAGCCCGCATCTCATGGCATTGGGACGGAGGGGGCTTCAGTCTGGAATTGGCGGGCTGTTCGACGCACTCGTAGGGGGTACAGGTTGACCCAGGAGGGGTGCCCAAGTTACCGGATTCCGTGAAGTGCTGGGTGGTCCATTCACGGTGCTGAAGGGGGCTGCCTCGCTTCAGGTTTTGGCGGGTGACTTGCCTCGCCAGTAGGGGTCTAGGTTTTCATTGTACAGGCTATCCACACGACCAGGGGAACGTCGGGTTTCAGCAGCGGCTCTGTGAAACCCGGGGCTTCCAGATATCTGTATTGTTCTGTGATGCTGTACATTTCTGTGATGTTGCATTTTATTCACGCCTTGAGCGAAATACTATATATTGGTATATATATTAGTAGATGTTGTATATGTTTTTCATCCGCGCTAGTCCAGTCCCCGCTCTGCCGTTAGTTAGCTAACCTAACGGGTGATGACGGGACCCAGTGGCGAATGCGGATGGCATATACGTACGTCAGTATATTTTCGTTCTTTGTGGTGTGATCAATTGATGGGAGTGCGTTGATTCGGATCAATGCAAGCTAAACAAACCTAATCTGATGTTGTTGGAACACTTTTTCAAAAAGCTGTTATTGCAAGGACGTTCACTTTTGTTTTGCATCGTGGTATTCATTTGGAATATCCTGCTCCTCAGTCGATGAGGCAAGGGCCGAGATCCCTTCACCGGGAGTGACCCCTTGGACAGAAGTTTGCGTCAGGGCAATAACTTCACTATAGCCGATTACTTTTGCTTTGCATCGTGGTATTCAGTTGGAATATCCTGCACCTCATTCTACGGGGAAAGTGCCGAGATCCCTTCACCGGGAGTGACCTCTTTAGTAAAGGTTTTCGTCACTATATTTTTATAAAAGGCTATCCAGTTCCTTCAACGATATCAAGTTCATTACGTTAAAGGTTTTTCGCCAAAAACCAGTCGTAGCCCTCCGTCATTTCAGATTAGTATTACTTAGTATTCGTGCTGCGTTTGTCGTGCATTGCCGTGGCGTAGTGTTCGGTAGCTATGTAATGTTTTTCTGTCACATGGATAAGTGGATTGGTTAGGACAGTCGTACGGTCTTGTTGGCATTGTCAAGGACTCGTACGGGTGGGTTTAACGCAATCAAGATAATGACGGGTAGAACTTGAATAGGACTCTTTGATTTGTTGGCATTGTCAAGGTCACTTGGGTCCTAGGGGTAAAAACAAACATCGGGAGTTTCAAAAGAACTGAAACTTGCCAGACATGCGCATACCTTCTGGAGTGTGGTGACTTGAGTGGATTCCGTCAAGTTATCATGCGATGATAGTTGGATCCCGATTCCCACTGATGAGTTGGTTTACTCCTCGGGTGATCCCGACTAATTCTTCTTTCAGGTTTGGAGGAGAATTTGAGGTACAGTGGGAGGTTTCCAGATAAGATAAAGTGATAACCATTCTGATCTAGGTTAGAGTACACGCTGAGTGTTTCTTTTCTCTCTCTCTCTGGCAGCGACCATTGACCCGACCCTGGACTATGACTCAGTGACCAAGTTGACCGAACCTACTTAACACAGGCTTTTGGATTGTCAGAGTTGCAGACCTCATTGCCACTCCTACTTTTACCCTTTTCTCCAGGACACCCCGTATTGCTACGAACGTCCACTTCCATTGGACAAAACCATCGTATGGTTATATACGAACTTGAAGGACTTCGAGGATGGTTTCTGGTTCTGGAGAAAACGAATAGGATTATTCAGTTGTCTTTTCTTTTCACCTTCTCTCATTGCGAGTACTCCTTGGTTTAGGAGATAGTACACCTATTACGCAAATTGGATAGTCCTCTTCCAAACCTTAGGCTGGTGCCGAACGGTGGGGAATGAAGAAAACCAATTAGCATAACGATGGTGTACAGAAGGTATTAAGTTAAGACAAAGCAAGGGATTAGTAAGAGGGCAAAGTAAATTGCGACTGCTATTCACGACCAAACCGAGTATTTCTTCGCCAATTCTAAATCACCTTTGTATTTCTCCAGGACACTCCGTATCACTACGAAGATCCCAAGTTTTTGGATACTCCATCGTATGGTTATATACGAACTCGAAAGGAACTTGTTCCAGTTCGGGGATGGATTCTGGTCCAGGAGAAATAGGAATACGGTTTATTCGGTTGTCTTTTCTCTTCACCTTCTCTCGCATTGCGAGTGCTCCTAGGATTAGGACAGTACACCCATTATGCTTATTGGATAGTCTTCTTCCAAACCATAGGCAGGTGCCGAACGGTAGGGAAGGAAGAAAACCATTTGGCCTAAAGGGGTGTGCAGACGGTAATGACTAAAGACATATAAAGGGATTTGGACAGATGGCAAAGAGATATACGGTTACAGTTGTGAATCTGGATAATGGTAGAGGCATTACTAGGAATACCAGGATACCCTACCGAAACATTTCAATGTTTCAGTTTCACTGTGTAATGTTAAAAGAAAACTGATTTTCCGATTACATACTTACTCCAGGGTATGTATTTACCAGGTATGATTCTCACATCTGTATGGTTTTACAGTTGATGAGTGGGAGTAAGTTATTGGGAATTAGGTGGCCATCCTCATTATATCGGGATTCGTTGTAATTGGTAATATTTGAGGAGATCATCTGGGCTGTTTGCCGGTCGGCAAATATTTGGTTTTGAATATCCGCTGTTGTGCACCAATTTCAAATTGATATATCTGTACGTCTATTTTCATAGAGTGAGATATACCTTTTGATTTTATGTCGATGACATTTATCTATATCAGTGGATGGTTAGGTAAGGAGCATCAAACATCGGTGTAATTCTTCTTAACCATAAGTACAGTTTTCAACCTACGACGCACAGTGAAAGAGTTGTTAGACTCAGCGGACTTATACAGAGTATTGTACGTTGTCCAGTGTCCATTGGGACAGAGGGGTTGGTCCTCATACTATATTCTGTTTACTTTTAACTACTCTAATTCTTAGACATGTGTTTCGTAGAAACACAGGGTCTGAGTTTTGAGGAGTTATTGGTATAAGAATAGAGTAGAGAACCAGGTATTGCAAGTATCGGGATTCTTCAAGGTGATCGAAGATATAGATACTTGTGTATGGTATTCAGTTAATAGAAATGACAACTTGCTTCTCTTTCAGGTTACTCATAATTGGAAGCATTCCTAAGTTGAGTAACGCTGATCGGCCTCTCTCCATTTAGTTGACATGCACTGGAGACAGCTGCATGATTTGAATCTGGTTCAATTAAATCAGTGCCTCTGGTTCTATATTGGATATAGTACAGTTCATATCTTAACATTGTTAAGGTACGGGGAGTTGTCTGGCTTATGATTAAAACCAGACACTGGACAACTCAAGGCGCGTTTCTGTAATGGTTGTTTGTGGGTTGACCCAGGCTATGACGAGGGTTGACTTTCTACCATCTGGAAGATCAATAGTGATATTGTTCTAGACTTGCCACAGTTTTAATAAAAATGAATTTTTCAGAAAAACAGTAGTGGGAGTATGGTAGAACTGGAAGTAATTCCAGAACCGCAAACGATTACTGAAGATTTGATAAGGAACCTAAAGATTCAATCTGTTTTGACATTCCATTGGCCACTCCGCAGATAAGGTGGGTAACTTCAGGCACCCGAGAGGTACTCCGGTAGCCTCAAGGACGGTGACAGGGAAGTTCTTGTTTACCCACACTTGCCATTGTTGTTGTTCCAGGCTGCGAGACCCGGCAGGAGGATGAGTATAGCGTCATTCTAAACTAGTTTTAGAAGTGCGCGTCTATATGACTCTGGCAGAGAGTTGTCGTAGTCAGTGGGAGCAGCGGAAGCATTGGTGGACATCAGGCTTATGTCTGTTTATAGACTAAAGCAGATGCAGCGGAGATAGATCATCTATTTCTGACATGACAGTCATAGGTTTGACTTCATCAGAATAAGGGATGGATCTGTTGAGAAGGTAGTAGCGTGTGATATCCTGGTATTTGGATGACATATACATAGTAGGAAAAGAAACTCCTATACTACGATCGGTTATACTTTGGTCGTCACACAGTGTTTTCTCCATACAGGACTTGGATATTATATCAGACATTCTGGTTACTAGATCTATGGTTTTAGATCTAGATTTGGGTAGTTTCCCAATCTGGGTACCTTGACAGCATTCTATGAGTATTTAGAATGGACGACTCCTGGCACGGTAGTACACCTGCAGGTATTGGAGTCACCCTCTCTAAAGGTGTCTTATAGACTAAAGGGGAGAGGGATACTCATGATTGGCAGATCACTTGCTTAGGCAATTGAGTCAATCATGGGATGTCAAGTACCACACCAGATGTTGTTCTTGCAGTAGATGCAATAAGTTGATATTAATCCAATCCTGGAGAAACAGAAGGAAGCAGTTTTAGAACATAAGTTGATGTTCTAGGGATGTGATAACGACAGCCTCTTTTAGGAGACAATTATCATTCCAGGCTTCCAAAGTGACATGGACGACAAGGAGGTTGTCAGAGTTATAGTTTTCCCTCTGACGAGGGGCAGTATTTTGGACAGGTGATCCAAGGCAGATACTGAGGGAGGCATGGCGCAGGATACTGATTAAGTTCAGTTGACGATACAGTCTAAGAAGTTTGGATTTAGAGTTCATTTATGAACTAGGTCCCATCAGACATCCAGACATTCCAAGACAGGTATTGCTCATTTCGGGAGATGGTTTTTCTCCGCGAACTTGAGATATAGAGAGACATAGAAAGAAACATCCTGGCGGATCCACTCACTGAGGCTATTCCTCGAACGCAATAGTTTCGCAAACAGGCTTTGTGCGACTGACTAGTAGAGGAGTTGGGTGTTCGGTATCACACGGGCTGTGAGTATGCGACATCGCAATAATTAGCCTTGAGTGCAAGTGGGAGATTGTTGGAGATAGTGCCCTCAGAGTCAATTATTGGATCACAGGCACGTGATTGCAATGATTGAGGGAGGACCTATCCCGGTAGAACAGTCTTACTCGAGATGATAGTATGCTATCTGGTTTACCTTTATCATCGTGTGCTGTTTCAGGTGACCTTACAGGTCGCTATTACACGTTGATAGAGCCCCTAGGATTCTTGCTTGACGACCAGCAGTATGATGGCGATCATATACGTGGGAGCTGGGGTCTATAAGCACATCCTTAAATGGTCCCTAGTCGTGGGAGTTTCGAGACTGGGCATCGATACTCCATTAGTAGACTAGTGTATACAGTCGAGACCCCGACGAGGGGCGGTGGCCGGTCTCACAAGCCACTGGTGTCAGTTGGTTCACCTAAGATGTATACAGGTGCTCATTGGGTTATGAGTACACCGGACAGGACTCGCCGGGAACCTGCTAGTTGGGATTATACCATACGTCAGATAGCAGTTCCCAGGTGACATGTGTACAGGTTAGTTCATCGACCTGAGATCGTCATTTGTCTCGTGTGAGTTCCCACTGTGCTTTGATTACTACCCTACCACGGCTCAAAGGAGTCGTGCAAACAGGTTTTAGTTGGGTACAGTCCCGAGCCACATGGAGGCAGTGAGCGGATCTGCAGGGGTTCGTCTCTCCCGGTATTGGGGGTGAGGTCGCGCTGTGTCTAGGAGAGCCATTACACAAAGCCCTCGGCCGAGGCAGGAGATTTACTGGTAGGTATTCCAGTAGTATCTCAGGGTGTTCTGGGCTACACTCCGACACGACTTGTACCGCCTTTGGGGGTCTGACTTTTACCAACCCCCTAGGCCCGACATGCGATCCTCATAGACGAACGGACCGGACTGTACGGATATTGTCACTGACAGGCTCAGTAGGGTGTCAGGATGAGTTCGCTCATCGACGTCCCTTTTCGTCAATAGCTGGTGGCCCGTCACGTATTGGCTAATACCTCTGACGTGCTAATGGTTAAATCCACAGCCATAGTATTGACGAGTCTTTAGAGTCCACCACACTTTCAGTTACTCAAGCTTTCGGGCGAAACGCTGTAGAGGCCGTATGGAGATATGGCAGGGTCCGATCAGATACGTGCGGTATTGCACGGATCAGGATCGAACGGTTTGTACTAGTAGCCGTATGGATATATGGCGGGGTTCGATCAGATACGTGCGGTATTGCACGGATCAGGATCGAACGGATATTACTAGCCGGCTTTGGTTTAAGCCGGATCCTAGTTTAGTACAGTGTAGATTTTGTCTCATTGCATTTGTATCCGGTCGGAATACAGATGCGGGTGTGTATGCACAGTATAGGGGTTTTCCTGTAATTTATTACGGGACCAGTTTTCTGGAGTTGCCAGTTTGCATTCCGTTCCGGCCGGTTTTCCTTTGTTCTTTCCCGGCCGGACTTTTCCGATGGAGGGGGTTATTTGCAAGTTTGCAAATAACACTTTGTGGAGGGTTTTATTGCAAATATATTGATTATGATATCTTTCATCCATGCTTTTGCTTTAATGAGATGGTATGGGTTTAAAGTGAGAAGTATGGTTGATGTTGTGGTCACCACTTGCTTTATCCTACACTCACTCTCCTTCTTGGTTTTAATCTTAGTTGATTTCATTTGATTCCCACCACCAATTTCCTATGTTGTTTTGGCCGGCCACATTCTTGAGTGGGGGAGGAAAAATGAGAGAGTTTCTTTTTGGGATGATAGCATTATTCTTGATCTCATTTCATACTAGAAAAATGCAAGCATCATTTTTCTTCTTGATTCCTCCATCATCTTTCAAATGGCAACAAACCCCAAAGTGAGACATGCACTCCACACTACACTTCCTACAGCATATCTTGAGCATGTCGAGTTGCCGGCTTCATGCCCGAGTTGCCTCGGTATTGAGGCGGGAGCCCGTAAAAGACGCAGGCGATGTGGTGCCCTTCCGGCGAGGAGGCGACGATGTGGAGCCAAGACTTTCCGCGGGAGATCGGGATCATAAAGAGAAGACCGGAGGACTCGGATCACTTGGTATACTTTTCTTCCCATCTCTTGATTGCTAGCATTAGGTTAATGGTAAACGATCCGGGTTTTCATTGTCCGCGGTAGCGTCGGTTTCCGAGTAAGGAAAAATTTTGATTCCGCATTTTGGCCTCGAGTACGAGGCCAGGGCGCTGCCGTGGCGCAACATTTAGCGTTTCACATGTGAGGCGTTGGTTTGACCCTTCTACGGCTGGTTCATAGGTACTGTGGCATCTTCTGGGTATTACTAAAACTGTACTCATGTGTTGAGCTGTCGGGAAATTGTGGGACTTTGATGAATCAATTGAAGGGTTTAACTTCGTCCAGATATTATGTGATGGGATACAATATTTAGAATCCACATGTAGTTATGAGATAACTAATTTGAATGTTATAAATCTAGCAGTTCAGTCTCATTTGATCGGTTGCCACGGGATTTTGATGCGATCAAAACTCCGTCGCAATCACGTAGTGTACGCGGATACTCGCTGGGTAAACATAATAGATAACCATGCCCCATAGCCCCGACCAAGTGACTGTAGGAGAACCCCGCCGCCAAAAGCATCCGTTCGGGTGCTCGCGGCAATGGTGTTCCGCCTTAGTGCACTTCGTCGACGGCATCGGGGTGCGGCCGTCTACTAAAGTTTTCGACGAGCATTCGATCAAGATGTCGGGGATCTTGTTGAATTTCCCGACTAGATATTGAAAAGTGTTTTCGATATTGAGACTAAAATGCGGGGTTTATAATTTTTAGGCATGCGATGTCTAAGGAATTCATTTGGTTAGACATGCGATCTCTAAGGTGATTGCGGATTCCAACTGCTGTAGTTTTTCACTTTCTTTTCTGCAAACGTAAGTATAATATGTGGTGTATCGCTGGTTTCGGTGCTATATGTCAACGACAATTGGGATACGCATATTTACTTACGTTGATGACATGTGATGTTATGTGTTGCTGGGATATGTTATATTGGATCGTCGTGATTAAATAGCCGGGGGTTTTATGTGAGATGAGAGTTTTTCATTTTCATTCATGTAAAATTCATTGTATGCAATATTCTTTTATTGAGGCACTTCCAGGTTGAGGATGATGTCACCATTGTATATTATTTACTTTTCTGCATTAGGATAGACCCAAGGTGGGGAGCACAAGTAACTGGGTTCTGGAGTCCAGTGGGAGACCATCTCGAGGAGTCAAGACCGGGCCTCCAAACTCTAGAATTGGTAAGGTTTTCTTGCCGCTCTCATAGGGGTCTAGGGGTGTGGGATTGGCTATTCATCACGACCGTGGCATCCGTGTTTTATACAGGCTTAAAATAAAACACAGAAATCCTAGTATATCCAATATTTCATATATGTTCTTCTGCTGCAATGTTCTGTGATGAGATCATATCAATGCCTCAGACAAATGTTTATATTATATATGAGATATATATTATATATTGTTGATTTCGTTTCAAATGTGATGCTTGTGAAGCAGAATAAATAGGACTTCATTAATGAGATTAATTAAATAAAAGAAATCTAAAGATGTTGTTGAAACTTGTCTCGAAACTGGTAGCTCTAGTTCTTGCTTTGGATTGCGGTATTCCTTGTAGAATATCCAGCACCTTATTCGATAAGGAAAGAGCCGAGATCCCTTCACCGGGAGTGACCTATTTAGCGAAACTATCAGATGCTACAAACTCGGTTTGTCTTTTGATTGCTTTTATAGTTTTTGCTTTGCATAGTGGTATTTGTGAAATATCCTCCACCTTATTCAATAAGGAAAGAGACAAGATCCCTTCACCTTGAGTGACCTCTTTAGCAAAACTAGTAAAAGCCTCAAAAGCACTCCTTTTCAAAATCACTCGATTCGATATCAAGTTCATTACGAAAAGGGTTTTCTTAAAAACCTGTCGTAGCCCTCTGTCATTTCAGATAAGTAATAGTTAGTATTTGTGCTGCGTTTGTTGACCTTGTCAAGGCGTAGTGTGTGGTAGCTGATTAGTGCTTATTTGCATAAGCATATAATGCGATTGGATTAGGGTAGTCATGCGACTTTGTTGACCTTGTCAAGGGTCGTGGGGGTGGGTTTAATTCAATCAGGAAATGACGGGTTGAACTTGACTAGCTGCCTATGGTTTGTTGACTGCTGTCAAGGTCATAGGACGCTAGAGGTAAAATATTATTGGTAATTTCAAGTGTGGAAATTTGCAATAAGATTGCAAACCTTTTATGAGATAGTTAGATCCCGGTACCCACTACGAGTAAGAGTTACTCCTGGGAGAGTTTTACACATTACAATTAGCCGATCAAGTAGGTGTCTAGAAAGGTGTCAACGGGGTTACGCCCTTGGAAAAACGAGGTTTATTTTAATTAGGTCCGTGCGAAAGCACGGGGAACCTCCCTCAAAGTACCGGCACTGGCCTGGCTGAAAGATTGGCGAACATGTAGGGTGTAATTAATCCCGGCTAGTGTTTCCTTTTAGGGTTTGAAGGAAGATTTGACTAAAATAGTGGGAGCCATCCTGATTAGATATATTGATAACCAATCTAATCTTGCAAGAGCATATGCTGAGTGTTTTCTTCTCTCTTTCTCCAGGTAGCGACCATGTTACGCCTTAATCAAGATAATAATACGGATGTATTGACCGAACCCTCTTGTTATACTGTGCTAAGGAACGTTGGTCCCGCTCCAACTTATAATTGTTATAAGACCGAGCAGGAAATAGAGGATTACCAGAATTCCCGTGCCGCCCAAATGAAGAAAGTGCATGCTGATGCATCATCTTCGGGTGTTTTCATTATAAGAGAACTGTTTTCTCAGTATTCTTTACGTCCTGTGTATGAGATACCAGATCAGGATTCCACATATGTAAACTGTTACATGGGCTACAGAAAGGTAGAGAACTGAGAAAGGGTGATAAGTTTTAAGAATTAAAAATGGTGCAAGTGTTGCAGCCAAGTCTGTTGGCAGTTATCACCCTGTATCACCAAATACATTTATTCTGAACGAATGTTATTAGATACCGAACCTGATATACAACATCATATCAGTCACTTTATTAGTAAAGAAGGATATAATTTTGTATTGTTGGATAATCTTTTGAACATTTCCTATATCAAGAGTTGATCAGTTCAGGCACGTTATCTAAAAGTTTAAACGTTCTAAATCAAACCACAGTTCTTAACGTATAAAACATACACAAGAGGATGTGTTCAGAAATGAACGAATCCTTCTGGAGGCATTGTAGACTAGGTCATATCAATGCGACCCAACTTGCTGAAGTTACATACAGATGAATATTTAAATCAGTTTGAATTTACATCTTGTGAAACTTGCCAGTCATGTCACAAAGATAAGATGACCATAGCTCCGTTTATTGGAAACAGAGAAAGAGTTAGTGAACTCTTGGGATTGATACATGCTGATGTATGAAGGTCCCCTGTCTACACATGTATGGACTGGTTCTTTGTACTTCATTACATTCACTGATGATCTCTCAAGATTCGCACATGTGTTCCTGTTGAAACACAAGTCTGAACCTTTTGAGATATTCACAGAATATAAGTTAGAAGTAGAGAACCAAAACAGGTATAAATATTATGTCCTATGATGAGATCAGGGAGGAGAATACTTGAGCACGGAATTCCTGGACTATTCTAAAGGAGAATGATATTCTCTCCCAGCATTACTCCTTCGTATACACCACAGCACGTTAGTATATCGGGGTGGAGCAATTGAACCCTATGTGATATGGTGTGCTCTATGATGAGTACCACTGAGTTACCCATTTCCTTTTTGGGGGTTATGCACTTATGAAGCTGCATACCTATTGAATTGGGTTCCAATCAAATCAGGTGACTACCACTCCATATGTGATATGGTATGGGAAAATCCCATCTCTTAAGAATGTTAAGATTTGGGGTTGTCCGGCCTATGTCAAAAGCAAAATCCGAACAAACTCGTGGCAAGGTCAGTTCTGTGGAAGTTTGTTGGATATCCTAAGTATTTGCAAGGGAATATCTTCTACCGCAACGAGGAACAAAAGGTGTTTTGTTTCTCAGCATGCCACCTTTGAGAAAAGGAATTTCTTGTGAAGAAATTAGTGGTCATGAGGTAGAAATGGATGGAGTTCCAGCTATACAAACTGCAGCTGATGATTTGGTAAACCCGGAGGATTCAATAGTCTCCAACGAACCTCAGCCTCTCTGCCGATCTGGTAGGGTTCTTCATCCACCTGAGAGATACTTCGGTTTTCTCTATGACAGTGGGAGCGAAGATTGCATCATGAGATGATGACCCAACCAGATTCGAGCAGGCCATCAGGAGTGCTGACTCTGTGAGAATGGCTGGATGTTAAGCAATCTGAGATGGAATCCATATACACCAACAAAGTATGGACTTTGGTTGCTTTATCTGAAGGGTTAAATCCCCATCAGCAGCAAGTGTATCTTGAGAAGATTACTTGGTGTACATGGAAAAATTGAGACTTTCAAAGCTATGCTTAAGTCCATCCAGATCCTACATGCTATTGCTACATACCATAACTACGATATCTGGCAGTTGGGTGTCATAACTGCTTTTCTAAATAGTGATTTAGAAGAGAGAGTCTATAAGTACACAGCCAGAGGCCTTCGTAGACAGTTGGGGCAGCGGAAACGTGTGCAAATTGCTTTATGGGTTAAAGCAGGCATCGCGGAGTTGGAACATCTGTTTTGATGTGGTAGTCAAAGAGTTTGACTTCATCAAAATGGTAGATAAACCTTGTATATAAAAAAAAGGTAGTAGGGAGTATGGTGATGATCCCCGTATTGTACGTGGATGACATACTCGTGATAAGGAGTTTCCTATGCTACGCTCGGTCAATCTCCTCTTATCACAAAGATTCTCCATATAGGATCAAAGTGATACCTCCTAAATCCTGGGTGTTGGATCTATGAGATAGATCTAAGTGGATGTTAGGATTCTCACTAGGTGTAGTGAGATGGTATCAATCGATCCTTGGGAGAATCACTGGATAGGATCCAGGGTGGTAAGGAAGACTGAATGTCAGTCATAGGCATTATCTTTACCCTCTATAGAGGGACGGTATGTTGGAAGAGTTCCAAGCTAAATCAAACTAGATGATAAAGGCTGGATACATTGCGACCATAGATACTACCAAAGAAGTAGTCTGGATATATATAAGTTCATGAGATGAACTTCGTTCCTACCATTGTGTGACAATGGAGTTGTGGCTTTGGCCTAGGAACTCCCGTCCCATCAGAAATCCAGACATATTCTTCGGCAGTATCACCTGATCATGGAAATGGTTGATCTTCAGGGAGATCGAGGTTAGAAGAGTAGACACAGAGGACAATAGCGCGGATCCACTCACAAAGGCCTATTTCCCAGTAGAGACTTTTATGGGATGGTTGAGTATGAGATACTACAACCACTGCTGATTGTTGCGTATGAGATACTACAACAGATGGCCCTAGTGCAAGTGGGAGATTGTTAGTTATATGTATGCCCTAGAGGCCCTAGTCTACTCTGGTATATCGATGCCCTGTCTCGATACACCCACGACTAGGAACATTTGAAGGATGTACTTAACGACTACTCTGTCCCCACTACAGCATCATAGTCTTGGTAGTCATGTACTTATCCTAAGGGCTTTATCAACATGTAATATAAAGACAATCATTGTACATGTTAAGATAAAGGGCAACCAGATAGCATTCTATCATGTCGAGTATGAAAGTCATCCCTATATATGTCCAAGCATCCACTACAATATACATCGTATGTACAGTAATTGCCTCTAGGGCATACATATAACTAACAGGATTCAGATTTGAATTGGACTCAGACTGAGTCAGACACTTGTAAATAGATTTAGATCTTGAATTAGGTTCGGGAGTCATCGGCAACTGCTGCACATGGACGCCAATATTTGTGTCTTTTTCCAAGATAATTACCATTGATAACTCCGTTATGTTTTCTAACTTAAATAGGCAAGCACTCACTTTCTCCGATGTTGGGGTTCTTAGCGCCCTGGCCGTCGATCGCGGCCGTTGCGGAATGAAAAATTTTGGGGTTTAAAACTCGGCGCTAGAAACAACTACCTAGAATCGAAACCAAATATGAAACTAGCAAACTACAAAGAGATTATCTACTGTGATAGAAGCGTTATACCAAAAGATTCATGCCCTTCGGTCTTCTACCCTCTTCCTTAGCTCCTTGAGGTCACTTTAATCAAGCTTGACCACCGGTCTTCCTCCATCGATGATGATACATCCGAGGGATTTGGCTCATGGCTCTAGCTCCGCACTAAGAATCTAGTGGAGTAACTAGGGACTCTAGGTTGCTAATCCAGAGTGTCTGGGAATGTAGTGAGTTGTTCTAAGTGTGTATCTATTTCTCTTCTATCCTTGATTCTCAACACATGAGATGGTAGTGTTGGGGTTCCCAGAGCCTTGGCCATCTAACGTAGTGTAACATTTCAGAAAATATAAAAATTATTTTTGGAATTCAATATTAAAATAATATACATCGTGAAAACTAGTCGATTTGCAAAAGATTTTGGTAAAATGGTATAAATATAAACCAATATTTGTTAAATAATTGGAGATTAAAATAATTTATTCATTTAAATATATATTTATTGGATTTGGAATTTTTATAATTAATTATATGCCGTTTAAATAAAAATTGATTAGTGCACTACTAATCGCGATTAAACCAAATCCATATTTCTACATTTTCCATGGTTAGTGCACCATGACATGTTATATTTTTGTTGCATGTTGTTTCATTTGTATTTGTTGATATTTGGTTTTAAATGAAAAAGAGAAAAGGAAATAGAAAAGAAAAGTCAATGGCATGTGATGAGAGAGAGAGAGTGAGGCATGGGCTTGTAAGAGGGTGAGAATAGGAGAGAGAGAGGGGGGCTGCCCCTTCATTTCCCCTCCATTTGTTTTCTTCAACCTCATCATCCTCTTGCTTCCTCCACCTCCACCTCCACCTCCACCTCCAAGTATCATCTCAATTTCTTAACCAATACCCTATACTCCCTTCATAAAAATTGATCACAACCTCTCTACAAACCCATTTGACCTTTCAAAGTTGGATTTTGAAGACTTTGAGCAACTCAAGAAAATTCTTGAGTTGCCAAATGAGGTATATTTCCTATCTTTAGTTAAGTAATTATGTTTAATATATCCTAGATGTAGTTTAGAGTTAAACAAGTGTGGATTGTGATCTTAGAAATTTCCTAGATGAGGTTTAGGGTATGAGTTGAGTTGTGATGGTGTGTTTGAGGGTTTACAAGATTCTAGTAATGATTATTCTGGACCAATTAGAAGACTAGAAACCAAAACACGAATTTAGAAGTTTCCCGACGTCGGATTTGTGACAAATTGTGATAGTATATGGGAATCTGGGATGACCCGGGAGACCTATAAAATAAGTTCCCATGACAGAGAGACGTGCAGGAAAGCTAGAAGAACCCCGTGAAACCTGAGCCCCTACCCTCGATTTCTGGCCACAGATTTATTGATTTGGGCTTCAATTTGCGGCCATATTTTGAGGAAACGTGTTGAATTTTGGACCATGGCTTTGTCAGATGATATCTACAGCAACCCTGTATGAAAAATTCTTTAGTTCGGCTCAGGGTGAAATATGGAAGTGATTTCCTTCTTTGCTGGATTTGGTTTTTCGATTTCTGAACTTGAGTTTTGGGTATTTGATATTGTATTTGGTCGTTGGACGTTTGTACGTCAACGACGAGGGTTATTTGGTTGTTTTGTATGCGTAGGCTATAGGTTCTAACCTATAAGCATTGTGTGTGACGTATCAGTTTTCGGACTTAGTTTTCATAACGATAAGATACGTGTAATTATTGTAAGTACCTTCGCGTGGATCCCGAGACAACGAAGCACATCGACTACGGCTGAACAAGGAGTTCCGCAGGTGAGTAGATTTATATCTACGGGGGAAGTCGGGTGGATGGCGTATAGCACCCCCGCAATTATTGATATGTGATTTATAGTTTGGAGACAAGATATGCCATGACTTAAGGTTATTGTCACGACCTAAAATTAGGCACATGACCGGCACTTAAACTACATAACGTCAACAGGCGTAACACAATTAAGTAAGCCGAAAAACCCAGCAATCTAAACCATTACAAGAAATAAAGATAGAACACTTTTAAAAATCTCGATGCAAAACTTTAAAACTTAAGTTTGTTTTTCATAAAAATTTTGGCAGCACCTCCTTTGTAAAAGCTAGCCCCGAAACGGGTACAAACATAAGATAAAAGTAAAACATCCCCAAATGGGAGCAAATCTCGTCCAACGGTGGAAACAACCACCACAACAGATATACGATACCGCAGCGAAGAAATGAGATGTCACGACCTGAAAGTACGGAACGTGACCGGCACTTAGATTACGTAACGTCTAGAGGCGCAACATAACCTAAGTAAGCCGAAGCCCAGAAATCTAAACCATAAAAAAGCAAAAGAAGTAAAAGAAAACATGAAGAAAACAAGTTTAAAAGTATCGGCAAATTTTCCCAAATATTTCGGCAGAGTCTCCTCTATAAAAACTGGCCCCAAATGGGTACAACAAGTATAATATACATAAACAATAAAAAGTATCCCCAAACGGGAGCTAGCTCATCGCCAACAGGTGGAAACAACCACAACAAGCACAATAATATACAACGCCAAAGGGCGAGGCTCAAAACTCAAAAGAAAACAAATCCACCAAATCAGAATAATACACGCGACTCTAAGGTCGAAATAAATAAATGGTCCAGTAATCTATCAAATAATACAAGTTTAGTTGACGGAGCTTTCTAGATACAAATGTAATAATAAAAATACAACGGCGGTTCAGATACAAATGAACCAACCTACCGTGCAAATCACCCGGAATGAAAATGTTGTGCCAGCAACTGCCAAGGGACCCTGTACATCAACCTGTAATAAAATTTGGCACAACGGGGGTGAGTTGCCAACTCGTGAGTAGAAGACATCTACGAACAGAAATCGAATGTACGACGCTATCCTAGGTCATAATAATATACTAATATCCTCCTAGTCATCAAGTAAGACAAGATAATAAGCTACGTGTAAATGCAAATACTCCGTGCTCGTGTCAGTGCCTCATATAGTACTATGTCATATGAATGAGTATGCATGCACCATGAATGTAAAATGACCAATCCTGAAATCTAGGTATATCTGTATATGAAATCTTTAACTTTTATCATAGTAAAATGTGTATAGAAATCTGAAATATCAACAATGAAATCCATAAAAATCCGTGTCAAGCATCGACACAAAGCATGTAAATCTCAAGTCTCAATACCTCATAATCGCAATGTCTCATAGTCTCAATATCTCAGGCTCTGTCGGTCCGGATCGGCCCATATCATCAAATCTCACGACAATGGTCGGTATCCTCCGGATATCAGCCGCGCCAGACATTACCGGTAGGTAGCTTTCCCCTGCCAGGCTCATCGTCTACAACTCGATCTTCTTGTCCCGGGGTACCATACCGGTCCCACCATGTACCCGAGACGGTTCATCCACTCCTCGAATCGGGTCTCGAAATCCAACAGAAAACAAGAAATCTCATGGTGGACGACACATACATCACGAGAAAACCGCATCTTATGTTTTTAAAAAAAGAGAGGAGGAAGGAGAAAGAAGTTTTATATATTTTTTCGGTTTTCCCTAAAATCGAGAAATCTCATAGAAAACCAAAATCTCAAAATCATGTGTTAGTATATGATAAGTGTCGGCATATGCCCATAATACTGCATGATAACATGGAAATATGAATGCATGAAATGTCTAAGTAATCAATGCCATGTCTATACTAACCCCAGAGAGCAATCACGATATACATCAATCTAGCTGTTAGCTGATTGCATCAATAAACGATAATATGATCTAAAGTGTACGTGAGATAGAAATTACCGATGATGATGTGTGTGAGCCGGCAAATAAGTGTGTGTGGAATATGCGCATCATCGGTAATTGTGTTAGTGTCGTAACAGGCAAAGTTTGATTCTGATTATAGAAACATATTTATGAACATGCAACATTATGATTACAGTATGAATGTAAAGACAGAAGTGCAATAACCACTCATTCGATATATAAGTATAACTACAACTATATGTCTCGGGCCTGACTAGTGTCCATCTAACCTCCTAAAGAACTAAACCTAAGAACAAGTCGATAAGAACTAAGGGTACACCTAAAGTCTGAGTCCATATCTCTAATAGTCGGCGATCCAGCATCAATAGCATCACGTACGTAGTACGGTTTCCTCGAAACAAGAGTACGGATCAATCATCACATCAATGCCTCGTACGGTAAAATCTATCGTACGACATCCCAATATCGGGGTACGGGTCAAGTATCACCTACGTGTCTCATCATTCGTATAATATCATCAACACATGTCATGATCAATGTGCTATACTGTAATCGCATACATCAATCATATTTCATTGTCAGCATAAATATACACCGTTAATTTATCCTCAGAAATGTCATGTCACATATATCATATCTTGATCAAGTCACATATGTCAAGTCGTGATTAATTCACGCCTATAAGATATCGAATATCAATCACATGTTACGGTTCGGGTGCTATTTTAGAGTCCCATGTACCTCTATATCATCACCACCCTTTATTATACATGTATACCTATTCATTATATCATTTTTTTTATGATCCGCTAACATCATAATACGACCGTATAGTCAAGAATCACGGCATCAAGCCCAGCTATACTGTATCATTCCCGTGTATCATATCACATCATTGTATCCCATATACGTGTTGTATATATATATATATATACCTACACCTAGTCCTATATATATTTATACACATACACGTATACACCACGTCGAGTTTCAGTGTGCATGTGTGTGTATCTACCTGAAACCTACGAATCTCTTCCAAGGTATTCATCCTCTGGTATGGTCTTCCTAAATCAGTCTAGTCCAGCCTAGGGTCATTACTAGGGTCCTACTTATTAAAAATCTAGGGTCACATCTGGCTTCCTAATATCAATAAGTACCGTTCCTATTCTACGTGCGGGGGTGCTAAACGCCATCCACCCGATTTCCCCCCGTAGATATACATATACTCACCTGGTCCATGTCTGCCGTAGACGGTGTCGCCATCCTCTTCTTCATCACCCGCAGTCCACGTGAGGGGTACCTATACGCAAACATATATAGTATCGTAAACTAAATCACAGACAAAAGTCAAAACGACACACGGAACGCGCATAGGTTAAAACCTATGTCCCGTTCACGCAAAAGAACCAAATATCACTCGATATCGGCGTGCAAACTCCGATTAATCGAGATAAACATCAACAACCAACTCATAGTTTTAAAACTCATTACTTATAATATAAAACATTATTTAATTCATCGAAACCCTAAAATCCATCAAATCGCCCGATTTCGTAAAACCCGAAAATGCCAATTTACCGTTTTTCTTCAGAACTTGACATTTAATGAAACCAATGGTCATGATACAAATTAAATAGCATAACTAGACTATACAACCCATCACTATATTTTTATTTCACAAATTTGTATTAATTTGAAATTTCTAGTTTACAACCTTTAGCAATTTTCAACATCTTACAAGCAAAATGTCACAATATCACAACAAACTTGATTTTGCATGAATTAATGTATTAAACTACAATTTATAATGATAATGATATAATGAAACCATAATTTATATTTTAAATTTCATTTATTTAAGAATTTCCAAAAACTAGTTAGCAAAAATAGCATTTTATTAGTATTTTTCAATTATCAAAAGAAACTAGTGACCAAACTAAGTTTTTCATTCCATAAACATGTCAATATTCTCATTAAAACAACAATATAATGTTACAAACATTAATTGGAATTTATCTCACCAATATATATAATATATAGAAATCTAGTTTGCAAAAATGTTTAAATTGAACAATTTTACATCAACAATTTACAATATATCAACCATAAATGATTTTCCATTTCTAAAAGAGTCAAACTAGTTATTACAACCGTAATTAATTAATAAAACCATCACTTGAATTTACAAACCCTAACTTGAATTTTAAAATTTGCAAATAGAATTAATTTAATAAATCCAATTATGCTTAAAAGAAACATCTAATAAAAATAAATCAAAAGAAAAAGATTTATACCTCCACAAATTAAAATCCAAATATGAAAATGAGCCTCCAAAATGAGTGCTTTCCATCTCCAAAATCCATAAAAAGAAGAGCAAAGAATAGAGGGTATGAATTTATTAGGATTTTGTGGATTTTTAATTGAATTTTTGATGAATTTTGGTGGATTTTTGCAACAAAATCAAATGAGAAAAATGGGGGGCTGCCAAGGGGATGAGGCCGGAAAAAAATTAGCAGGTGAGGGAGAGAAAGAAAAGAGTGAAGAATGATATAGAAACTTCCACCAAAATATCACCTCTTTATGTCTTTTCAACATTTTTTTTAATTTTTTTCATTTCTAATGTAAATAAACCAAAGAAATGTCTAGAATCATGGAAAAATTTATAAATAAATTTTTCATGATACACACTAGATTCTAATATGCAATGGTTCATTTTTGCAAATTAAACCCCTTCAAATTTGAAATTTACACTAATTTAGTGCATAAATAAAGCTTATGTTAATATTTAAAATAATTAATTTAGGAAAAATATTTAATTAAACTAAAAATTTATAAGTGACTAAATAAACACCATTTACTAATAATAACATAATTAAAATAGGTATTTTTAAATTTATAGTGAAAAATAATTACGGTTGAGTTTTACGAAAAATACGTTTTTCTTTACCGAAAATCATAAAATTCACTTAAACGATTTTATTTATTTAATTATTTTTAAAAAGTTACAATCTTCCCGCCTTTAAGAAATTCGGTCCCCGAATTTAAATCAAAACTCCTCTTCCAAATACTAAAACATTTAGCAAAACACTCAAATCGTCGGGGCTCCGAAATCATCAATACATAACTAAAATCAACTCCGTCAAGCATAACGCAATCATCGGAATTATGGCGAGAATAAAATATCAAAACCCAATATGAAAACCATCATAATATACATCAATCTATAACTTATATATAGTGCGCATCATAGTAAACCGTCCAAATATCTGGATAAAGAAATATACAAAAATCCCTTTTGAAAATCGCCGTGTGATGCACGTGTCACGGCATAAGTAGCGGACGTTTATTTTTAAAAATAGCTATATATATATATATATCTTTTATTTAACATACACGTCCTGCCTGGTTACTAAATCAATAGTAATGATTATAAAAACATACTGATCAAACTGAAATCAATCCCAATAACATCATAAAAATATCAAGTACGTCCGGTGCGCACTGAAATCGAAACCAAATACAGATGCCACAAATTCACACAAAAACAAAACTGAGTGCAACAGGTGTGCACCAAAACATCTGTCAAGTGCAACGGGCGAGCACGACTTTAATATCAGGTGCATCTAATCTGCACAGAACTCCGATTTAGTGCATCTGGTGTGCACAAAATCGCATCAAGTGCACCGAATGTGCGCAAGAATCTCAATCAGGTGCACATGGTGCACGAAAACATACACCGAATATCAAAATCGAAATCACAATACGAAAATGCATGAAAACTAGGTCGAAGCATATGTCAAAATCATGTGTAACCAATATGCATGAAATTAAATCAAAAATCTCAAAATGTATAAAGCCAAATCGAGTGCACTGGGTGTGTACTAAACAACATCAATACCACTGATATATGAAACACAAATAGAATGTAATGAAGGTATACATAAGAAATACCAATCGTAGAACAAAGTCCTCAAAATACCAAAATCCAATCAACGAAAATATGAAATTCAAATCACCAAATCACAATCGTAAACATTATCGTCAATGTGCTCCTCTTTCCTCTGATGTCGATTGCTTCGAACTCGTCTCTTCGTAGCTGTGCTGACTGCGCTATCAACGGCAATACTCGTATCAAGAGTCTCCCATGTAGTCGATCCCTTCACCTGATATCTGAACTACATTAAACTTTTCGATCGATCAATCAAAATCCCATAATTCCTCGAGAGCTCAACACTCAAGTACAGCTTAAAAATATCCAGTACATACCCCAGCTTCGATGGTCCAGCAGTAGAAGGGCAAACCCAAGCCTCACTAATGGCACCGCGGAACTGCCGTAAACCCTAAGGTTCAAGGGCGTTCTCATGGTCATTATGTCGAGTTAGGGTTTCATTCTTCTAGAGGGTCCATCGAAATACCTGCATGTTCTTTCGAATACCTTAAACTTGGGAAAAATTGTTTTCTGATAATTGTTCGAACCCTTTAACTTCGTTTGGACGGCATGTGAATACCCTTCGTCCGCACGCTAAGCAATGCTTCAATTCTCAAGAATAACCAATACCCTAATGGTTATCGCATTCGAGCCGCAGCTCCCTCTGCCCGTGCGCCCGTGGTAACAGAAACCACCCTCCGACATCGACGAAGATAGATCCAAGGAACGAATGAAATACGGTGCAAAGAAATATACATCCTAAGGCTCCTTAAGCAGAGTAGCGTATCGTAAGTATGCCGCGGACCATACCCACGGTACGTTACTCTACCTAAATCGCCTACTCCATCAACCAAGGGTCACCTAGACTTATACAAGGTTAAACCTAGCGCTCTGATACCAACTTTCTCACGACCTGAAAGTTCGGAACGTGACCGGCACTTAGATTACGTAACGTCTAGAGGCGCAACGTAACCTAAGTAAGCCGAAGCCCAGAAATCTAAACCAAATAAAAGCAAAAGAAGTAAAAGAAAACATGAAGAAAACAAGTTTAAAAGCATCAACAAATTTTCCCAAAAATTTCGGCAGAGTCTCCTCTGTAAAAACTGGCCCCAAACGGGAACAACAAGTATAATATACATAAACAATAAAAAGTATCCCCAAACGGGAGCTAGCTCAACGCCAACAGGTGGAAACAACCACAACAAGCATAATAATATACAACGCCAAAGGGCGAGGCTCAAAACTCAAAAGAAAACAAATCCACCAAATCAGAATAATACACGCGACTCTAAGGTCGAAATAAAAAAATGGTCCTGTAATCTATCAAATAATACAAGTTTAGTTGATGAAGCTTTCTAGATACAAATGAAATAATAAAAATACAACGGCGGTTCAGATACAAATGAACCAACCTACCGTGCAAATCACCCGGAATGAAAATGTTGTGCCAGCAACTGCCAAGGGACCCTGTACATCAACCTGTAATAAAATTTGGCACAACGGGGGTGAGTTGCCAACTCGTGAGTAGAAGACAACTACGAAAAGAAATCGAATGCACGACGCTATCCTAGGTCATAATAATATACTAATATCCTCCTAGTCATCAAGTAAGACAGGATAATAACCTACGTGTAAATGAAAATACTCCGTGCTCGTGTCAGTGCCTCATATAGTACTATGTCATATGAATGAGTATGCATGCACCATGAATGTAAAATGACCAATCCTGAAATCTAGGTATATCTGTATAAGAAATTTTTAACTTTTATCATAGTAAAATGTGTATAGAAATCTGAAATATCAACAATGAAATCCATGGAAATCCGTGTCAACCATCGACACAAAGCATGTAAATCTCAAGTCTCAATACCTCATAATCGCAATGTCTCATAGTCTCAATATCTCGGGCTCTGTCAGTCCGGATCGGCCCATATCATCAAATCTCACAACAACGGTCAGTATCCTCCGGATATCCGCCGCGCCAGACATCACCGGTAGGTACTTTTCCCCTGCCAGGCTCATCGTCTACAACTCGATCTTCTTGCACCGGGGTACCATACCGGGCTCACCATGTACCCGAGACGGTTCATCCACTCCTCGAATCGGGTCTCGAAATCCAACAGAAAACAAGAAATCTCACGTTGGACGACACATACATCACGAGAAAACCGCATCTTATGTTTTTAAAAAAAGAGAGGAGGAGAGAGAAAGAAGTTTTTATATATTTTTTCGGTTTTCCCCAAAATCCAGAAATCTCATAGAAAACCAAAATCTCAAAATCATAAGTAAGTATATGATAAGTGTCGGCATATGCCCATAATACTGCATGATAACATGAAAATATAAATGCATGAAATGACTAAGTAATCAATGCCATGTCTATACTAACCCCAGAGAGCAATCACGATATTACATCAATCTAGCTGTTAGCTGATTACATCAATAAACTATAATATGATTTAATGTGTACGTGACATAGCAATTACCGATGATGATGTGTGTGAGCCGGCAAATAAGTTTGTGTGGAATATGCGCATCATCGGTAATTGTGTTAGTGTCGTAAGAGGCAAAGTTTGATTCTGATTATAGAAACATATGTATGAACATGCAACATTATGATTACAGTATGAATGTAAAGACAGAAGTGCAATAATCACTCATTCGATATACAAGTATAACTACAACTATATGTCTCGGGCCTAACTAGTGTCCATCTAACCTCCTAAAGAACTAAACCTAAGAAATAGTCGATAAGAACTAAGGGTACACCTAAAGTCTGAGTCCATATCTCTAATAGTCGGCGATCCAGCATCAATAGCGTCACGTACGTAGTACGGTTTCCTCAAAACAAGAGTGCGGATCAATCATCACATCTATGCCTCGTACGGTAAAAATCTATCGTACGACATCCCAATATCGGGGTACGGGTCAAGTATCACCTACGTGTCTCATCATTCGTATAATATCATCAACACATGTCATGATCAAGGTGCTATACTGTAATCGCATACATCAATCATATATCATTATCAGCATAAATATACACCGTTAATTTATCCTCAGAAATGTCATGTCACATATATCATATCTTGATCAAGTCACATATGTCAAGTCGTGATTATGTCACGCCTATAAGATATCGAATATCAATCACATGTTATGGTTCGGGTGCTATTTTAGAGTCCCATGTACCTCTATATCATCACCACCCTTTATTATTCATGTATACCTATTCATTATATCATTTTTTTATGATCCGCTAACATCATAATACGACCGTATAGTCAAGAATCACGGCATCAAGCCCAGCTATACTGTATCATTCCCGTGTATCATATCACATCATTGTATCCCATATACGTGTTGTATATTTATATATATATACCTACACCTAGTCCTATATATATATATATATACACATACACGTATACACCACGTCGAGTTTCAGTGTTCGTGTGTGTGTATCTACCTGAAACCTACGAATCTCTTCCAAGGTATTCATCCTCTGGTATGGTCGTCCTAAATCAGTCTAGTCCAGCCTAGGGTCATTACTAGGGTCCTACTTATTAAAAATCTAGGGTCACATCTGGCTTCCTAATATCAATAAGTACCGTTCTTATTCTACGTGCGGGGGTGCTAAACACCATCCACCCGATTTCCCCCCGTAGATATACATCTACTCACCTGGTTCATGTCTGCCGAAGATGGTGTCGCCATCCTCTTCTTCATCGCCCGCAGTCCACATGAGGGGTACCTATACGCAAACATATATAGTATCGTAAACTAAATCACAGACAAAAGTCAAAACGACACACGGAACGCGCATAGGTTAAAACCTATGTCCCGTTCACGCAAAAGAACCAAATATCACTCGATATCAGCGTACAAACTCCGATTAATCGAGATAAACATCAACAACCAACTCATAGTTTTAAAACTCATTACTTATAATATAAAACATTATTTAATTCATCGAAACCCTAAAATCCATCAAATCGCCCGATTTCGTAAAACCCGAAAATGCCAATTTACCGTTTTTCTTCAGAACTTGACATTTAATGAAATCAATGGTCATGATACTTATTAAATAGCATAACTAGACTATACAACCCATTACTATATTTTTATTACACAAATTTGTATTAATTTGAAATTTCTAGTTTACTACCTTTAGCAATTTTCAACATCTTACAAGCAAAATGTCACAATATCACAACAAACTTGATTTTGCCTGAATTAATGTATTAAAATACAATTTATAATGCTAATGATATAATGAAACCATAATTTATATTTTAAATTTTATTTATTTAAGAATTTCCAAAAACTAGTTAGCAAAAATAGCATTTTATTAGTATTTTTCAATTATCAAAAGAAACTAGTGACCAAACTAAGTTTTTCATTCCATAAACATGTCAATATTCTCATTAAAACAACAATATAATGTTACAAACATTAATTGGAATTTATCTCACCAATATATATAATATATAGAAATCTAGTTTGCAAAAATGTTTAAATTGAACAATTTTACATCAACAATTTACAAAATATCAACCATGCATGATTTTCCATTTCTAAAAGTGTCAAACTAGTTATTAAAACCCTAATTAATTAATAAAACCATAACTTGAATTTACAAACCCTAACTTGAATTTTAAAATTTGCAAATAGAATTAATTTAATAAATCCAATTATGCTTAAAAGAAACATCTAATAAAAATTAATCAAAAGAAAAAGATTTATACCTCCACAACATAAAATCCAAACTTGAAAATGAGACTCCAAAATTTGTGCTTTCCATCTCCAAAATCCATGCAAAGAAGAGCAAAGAATAGAGGGTATGAATTTATTAAGATTTTGTGGATTTTTATTTGAATTTTTGATGAATTTTGGTGGATTTTTGCAACAAAATCAAATGAGAAAAATGGGGGGCTGCCAAGGGGATGAGGCCGGCCAAAAATTAGGAGGTGAGGGAGAGAAAGAAAAGAGTGAAGAATGATGTAGAAACTTCCACCAAAATATCACCTCTTTATGTCTTTTCAACATTTTCTTTAATTTCTTTCATTTCTAATGTAAATAAACCAAAGAAATGTTTAGAATCATGGAAAAATTTGTAAATAAATTTTGCATGATACACACTAGATTATAATATGTAATGGTTCATTTTTGCAAATTAAACCCCTTCAAATTTGAAATTTACACTAATTTAGTGCATAAATAAAGCTTATGTTGATATTTAAAATAATTAATTTAGGAAAAATATTTAATTAAACTAAAAATTTATAAGTGACTAAATAAACACCATTTACTTGTAATAATATAATTAAAATAGGTATTTTTAAATTTATAGTGAAAATTAATTACGGTTTAGTTTTACGAAAAATACGTTTTTCTTTACCGAAAATCATAAAATTCACTTAAACGATTTTATTTATTTAATTATTTATTTAATTATTTTTTAAAAGTTACATGAGATAATCCACATATATAAAAGCCGGCTTATACAAGCACGACAACCAGAGTCATAAGAATAAACAACATCGATCCTCACAACTCATCTCTAAGTCAATACATGAAAGTGGTAGATGGAGAGTACTAGATACAAGAAATATACAATGTACATCATCGGATAACCGCAACCCACCTATAGCAAACGGCTTAACAGCCAACTCCGCAAAAGTAGAGATAATAAGGCGCCCTGCCGCGACCCTCTGATGATCAGACCTGAAAAACCCTGCGGCACAACGGGGGTGAGTTGCCAACTCGTTAATAGTAAATATCATCATACAATAATCTCAAGTATGTACTAACAGTGATAATCTATCACATGTAATCTGATAGCATAAGTATGACAATATGTATATGCAACAGTCTTGAAAGGTACTCTATCAGGTGCTACTAATACATGAAGCAAGTGCATATCAAATAAATGTGAAGTATGGGATAAAACATGTCATTCTCACGGAATACTCATCGTGGCAGACCAGTGTCCATCAAGACAATCTAAATCCCCAAATTCCCTCAAATCGGTCTCCATATCGGCCCTCATATCGGGCTCATCGGCCCCTCATATCACAATGAATAAGAATATATGCACAGATCATTATGATGATATATATTATATAGGTGTACATATATATAACAGCGTCCCATACCACTGATATATATATACATGTATATATATCAGCGTCCCATACCACTGATATGTATACCCAGGAGCAAAACATACAGGAAACATCATGTGAAGTCCATATATCAATGCGAAAACCATGAAATATAATATATGCAACATGAAACAGTAATATGAGCATATAAGGGAAAAATCGCTATTTAAATGAAACAATTTATTAGATATATCATGCGGTTCCTAATTTCTCCGAAACCAAACACAACATCATATAAGGTGAACATGTAGCTATAGCCAGGTATGGGTACCCATGTCGGTATAGAAAGATGTGTGTATCTATCTATCAATAATGATGTAATACCCTCCAGGTATGTGTGTAGCTATATCAAGCTAGGTATATGTATATACATGTCAATAATGATACAATACCCTCCAGGTATGTGTGTAGCTATATCAAACTAGGTATATGTATATACATGTCAATAATGATACAATACCCTCCAAGTATGTGTAGGGTTCCTAGGCACGCTAATGAGGTCTCACAAGGCATCAACCATGCCAAATTCAAATTTTTCTTGTGCCTACAAACCCTAATACGGATCGTTAACTAGAATTTAGGCGAAAACGATAACTAGTTAACAACTTAACTAAGAGTAAACGGAAAATACAACCTTTGTAGATCCGGTCCTCCACCTCCATAGCTCCGTGATAAAGTCCCCTCGCTGCGATCATCGGATCCCGGGCTCTAGCGTCGGCTTCATCGGAGAAATGGGCGGGCTAGGTCGTCGACTTCGATGCCGAAGATGATCTACGTCGAGGCAACACAAGATCAAGCTCCAACTTCACCAAGTCATGAAACTTGTGAAGAAAACACCCTATACTACTTGGCAAGTGGTAGAGGATGAAGAAATAGGAAGTGGGTTCACTTTAGAATTGGATTTCTCACTCTTTTTCTCAAGTTGCCATTAAAGGTTGCAAGCTTTCTTCTTTGTTGAAGAAGAAGAAGAAGAAGAAAAGAATATGATATCTTTTTTAAAATAGGAAATAAAATGATACTTATCATATTTGCAACCATAGTTAGGTGTAGAGAATAAACTAAGGTTAGGTTGAATGGTTAGGGAGCATGAAACAAAAATGGTGGACTCATTCAAAGCTTCATGAAACTTCAACTAGAAAACAAATCAAGCCACCATTTCTCTTCATCTTTCCAAAATGAATAAATAAATAAATGAATAAGTAAATAAACAAAACCCTAACCATTAACATAACCATGGTTTAATCACACACACAAACCCAAGTTAGCATGTATCATCAAACATGATACAAACAAGTGCACAAAAGTATATCACATATACAACTTGTGTATTTCAAGTGAGAAAATCCATTTAAAGTGAATAAATACTAGTTAATGCAAAGTAATATATCAACTATATAATTATGCATTAAATCATTAAATCAACGCTTGATATAACGATCCGGTTATACCGCATATGACCGACTAATATCCAATGTATCGACTTATCGAATCAATCCTTGATTCGATAACTAGGTTATTTCGCATACAACCAATCGATACATTCATCACGAGAATAGAATACGGTATCACATACACGCATTATTCTCGGTCTCGCACATATCTCATATGTGCTCCTATTTCCTTTCGCTTGAGCCAGGAAACCTCTGTGTAGGACTCTAAAGACTCGTCAATACGCCGGCAGTAGGTGATGATCATATCAAACACCCACAAGCCGCAAGCGGTCTGCTAAACGTAACGGCCACCCGGGGATTGAGCGATCAGAAGATCGATGAGCAAGCCCGCTGATACTCCTGTGAATCCAACCAGTAACACTTACCGTACAGTCCGGTCTCGTTGTCTGATATGTCGCATATCTCGCCTAGGGGTGGTAAACGTCAGACCCCAATAGCTCGATAAGTCATGTCGATATGAGGTATATAACAGTTCGAGAAACTACAGGTAACACTTACCAGTAAATCTCAGCAACCCTGGCCAGGGATTTCCGGTTATAGCCAATCGAACACAGCGCAACATCAACTCTATATACCGGGAGAGACGAACCCCCTCCTATCGCTCATTGCCTCCATGTGATTCGGGACTGTACCCAAAAACCACCGTTTTGCACGCCCTCTTGGATGTGGTAAGGGGGAAATCAAAGCACAGTGGGAATCACACAAGACTCTATGACGATCTCGGGTCTACAGACTAACATGTACCAGTGTCACCAGAGAACTGCCATCTGACGTAAGGTATAATACCATCTGGGAGTTCTCGACGAGTCCGTCCAGTGTACCCAGTCTCCACTGAGAACCCGTATATCATCTCTGATGTCAAACACAAATGGATATGGGATCATCCATCGCCCATCTGTATGGGTCGAGAAGGTACACGCTAGTCTACTCTGGTTTATCGATGCCCCGTCTCGATACACCCACGACTAGGGACTTTGAAGGATGTACTTATGGACTACTATGTACCCACTAGTATGATCCGCATCATAGTCCAGGCAGTCAAGTACACATCCTAAGGGCTTTACCAACATGTAACAGAGAGACAATCAGTGTACACGTTAAGGTAAAGAGCAACCAGATAGCATACTATCATGTCGAGCAAGAAAGTCCTCCCTATATATGTCCAAGCATCCACTACAATATACATCCTATGTATAGTAATGGCCTCTAGGGCATACATATAACTAACAATCTCCCACTTGCACTAGGGCCATCTGATAGTAGTGGTTGTAGTATCTCATACTCAACCATCCCATAAAAGTCTCTCTCTGAGAAAAGGCCTTTGTGAGTGGATCCGCCGTGTTTTCCTCTGAGTCTACTCTCCTAACCTCGATCACCCTGGAGATCAACCATCTCCATGATCAGGTGATACTGCCTTAGAATATGTCTGGATCACTGATGGGACGGACGTTCCTTGGCATAAGCCACAACTCCATTGTCACACAATGGGAGGAACTGAGTTCATCTCATGAACTAATATACACCCAGACAGCCTCTTTGGTAGCATCGTAAGTAGCGATGTATCCAGCCTTTATCGTCTAGTATGCCACGGTATCTAGCTTGGAACTCTTCCAACATACCGTCCCGTCACTGAGGGTAAAGACAATGCCTGTGACTGACATTCAGTCGTCCTTATCACCCTGGAACCTTTCCAATGATTCTCCCCAGGATCTATTGATACCATCTCACTACAACTAGTGAGAATCCTAACATACATTTAGATCTATCTCATAGATCCAAAACCCAGGATTTAGTAGGTATCACTTTGATCTTATATGGAGAATGATTGTGATAAGCGGAGATTGACCGAGCGTACCATAGGAAACTCCTTCCCTATCAAGAGTATATCATCCACGTACTCTATGAGGATCGTCACCATACTCCCTACTACCTTTTTGTACATACAAGGTTTATCCACTATTTTGATGAAGTCAAACTCATTGACTACTACATCAAAACAGACGTTCCAACTCCGCGATGCCTGCTTTATCCTATAAAATATCTTGCACACGTTTCCGCTGCTCCCACTGTCTACGAAGCCCTCTGACTGTGTACTTATAGACTCTCTCTTCTAAAATATCATTTAGAAGAGCAGTCATGACACCCAACCGCCAGATATCGTAGTCATGGTATGCAGCCGTGGCAAGTAGGATCCGGATGGACTTAAGCATAGCCACTGGAAAAAGGTTTCATCATTATCCACGCCTGGTTGATGATGAAAACCTTTAACAAGTCTAGCTTTGAAAGTCTGAACTTTTCCATCTACACCAAGTAATCTTCTCAAGATATACTTTCTCCTGATGGGGATTTAACCCTTCAGATATAGCAACCAAAGTCCATACTTTGTTGGTGTACATGGATTCCATCTCAGATCGCTAAGCAACCAGCCATTCTTATAGAGTCCCTACTCTCGATGGCCTGCTCAAAACTAGTTGGGTCATCATCTCATGATGCAATCCTCGCTCCCACTGCCATCGAGAAACCGAAGTATCTCTCAAGCGGATGAGGAACCCTACTAGATCGGCGGAGAGGCTGAGGTTCATTGGTTACTATTGAATCCTTCGGTTCTACTAAATCATCTGCTGTAGTTTGTATAGCTGAAACACTTCCAGTTCTACATAACTGACCTTGCCTCGAGCTTGTCCGGATTTTGCTTTTAGACATAGGCCGGACAACCCCAAATCTTAACTAGCTTAAGACATGGGCTCTTCCCATACCATATCTCATATGGAGTGGTAGACAACTGATTTGATTTGAACCCTATTCAATAGGTATGCAGCTTCTCAAGTGCATAACTCCTAAAAGGAGATAGGAAACTCAGTAGTACTCATCATGGAGCACACCATATCACATAGGGTGCTATTGCTCCACCCCGATATACCATCGTGCTATGGTGTTTACGGAGGAGTAATGCTGAGAGAGAATCTCATTCTCCTTTAGAATAGTCCCGGAATTCCATGCACAAGTATTCTCCTCCCTGATCTCATCATAGGACATAATACTTATACCCGTATTTTGGTTCTCTGCTTCTAACTTATATTCTGTGAATATCTCAAAAGGTTCGGACCTGTGTTTCAACAGGAACATAGGTCTGAATCTCGAAAGATCATCAGAGAATGTAATGAAGTATAAAGTACCAGTCCTGGCATGTGTAGACAGGGGACCTTACTTACATCAACATATATCAGTCCCAAGAGTACACTAACTCTTTCTCTGTTTCCAATAAATAGAGCCATGGTCATCGTATCTTTGTGACATGACTGGCAAGTTTCACAAGTTGTAAATTCAAACTAATTTAAATATACATCTAAATGTAACTTCAGCCAGTCGGGTCGCATTGATATGATCTAGTCTATAATGCCTCAAGAAGGATTCGTTCATTTCTGAACTCTTCCTCTTTTGTGTGTTCTGTATACTAAGAACTGTAGTTTGATTTAGAACATCAATGCTTTTAGATAACGTGCATGAACCGATCAACTTTTGATATAGGAAATGTTCAAAACATAATCCAAGAATACAAAATTATATCCTTTCTTTATTAAATAAAGAGATTGATATGATTTTGTATATCAGGTTCGGTATCTAATAGCATTTGTTCAGAATTAATGTATTGGTAATACAGGGTGACAGTGACCAACAGACTTGGCTGCAACACTTGTCCCGTTTTCTGTCTCATGAAACTTATCACCCGTTCTCAGTTCTTTACCTATCTGTAGCCCATGTAACAAATTACATATGCTGGATCCTGATCCGGTATCTCATATCTAGGATGTAAAGAATACTGAGAAACAGTTCTGTATAATGAACACACCCGAAGATGATGCATCAGTATGCACTTTCTTCGTTTGGGCGGCACGGGAAATCTGGTATTCCCCTATTTCCTGCTCTGTCTTATAACAATTATAAGTTGGAGCGGGACCAACGTTCTCCAGCTCAGTATAACAAGCTGGTTCGGTCAATACATCCGTATTATTATATTGATTAAGGCGTGATATGGTCGCTACATGGAGAGAGAGAGAAGAAAACACTCTGCGTGCGCTCTTGCAAGATCAGATTGGTTATTATTTTATCTAATCAGGATGGCTGCCACTGTTTTTATCAAATCTTCCTTCAAACCCTAAAAGGAAAGACTAGCCGGGATTAATTACACACTACAAGTTCGCCAACCTTTCAGCCAGGCCAGTGTCGGTACTTTGAGAGAGGTCCCCCGTGCTTTCGCACGAACCTAATTAATGTAAACCTCATTTTCCCAGAGGCATAACCTCGTTAACACCTTTCTAGACACCTACTTGATCGGCTAATTGTAATGTGTAAAACTCTCCCAGGAGTAACTCTTACTCGCAGCGGGTATCGGGATCCAACTATCTCATAGAAGGTATGCAATCTCATTGCAAATTTCAACACTTGAAATTCCCGATAATATTTTGCCCCTAGTAGCTATATGACCTTAACATAGCCAACAAATCATAAGTGCTAGTCAAGTTCAACCCGTCATTTCCCGATTGAATTAAACCCACCTGCACGACCCTTAACATAGTCAACAAAGTCGCACGACTACCCTAATCCAATCGCATCATATGCTTATGCAGATAAGCACTAATTAGCTACCGCACACTACGCCTTAACATAGTCAACAAACGTAGCACGAATACTAACTAGTACTTATCTGAAATGACGGAGGGCTACGACAGGTTTTTCTGAAAACCTATTGCGTAATGAACTTGATATCGTTGTAGAATCAAATCGTTTTGAAATGGAGTGTTTTCGAGGCTTTTCTAGTTTTGCTAAAGGGGTCACTCCCGGTGAAGGGATCGTCGGCCCTTTCCTCATCGAATAAGGTGCGGGATATATCATATATATCACTGTGCAAAGCAAAAACTCTTAAAAGCAATCAAAAGACAAACCGAGGGTTGTAGCATCTGCCAGTTATTGCTAAAGGAGTCACTCCCGGTGAAGGGATCTCGGTCCTTTCCTCATCGAATGAGGTGCGGGATATATCATATACATCACTGTGCAAAGCAAGAACTGTAGCTACCTGTTTTATTTTTGAAATTTCATTGTACAACATCTTTAGGTTTCTTTTTCTTTCATTAATCATATTAATGAAGTCCCATCATTGTAGTACCTAAACATCACAGATAAATACGACGTACACTTATGCCATCCGCATTCGCCTCGATGTCCCCTCGTGCACCGTTAGGTTAGGTAACTAACGGCAGAGCAGGGCAGGGCTAGCGCGGGTGTAAAACATAAATAATGCCTATATAATATATCATGTATACTATATACAGTATCTATCACAGAACATCACATGATCACATCACAGATATCGCAGCAGAAGAAACATATGAAATATTGGATATACTAGGACGTCCGTGTTTTCAATACGAGCCAGTATAAAACACGGATTCCACGGTCACGATGAATAGCCAAACCTATACCCCTAGACCCCTACGAGAGCGGCAAGCAACCCTACCAATTCTAGAGTTAGGAGACCCGGACTCGACTCCTCGAGTTGGTCTCCCACTGGACTCCAGAACCCGGTTACTTGTGCTCTCCTCCTTTGTCACGTCCCAAAAGTACGGAACATGACCGGCACTTAAATTACGAGAAGTCTTGAGACGTACGTAATCTAAGTAAGCCGATAACCAAAAAATCCAAACCAAGAAAAGTAGTAGAGTGAAGGAAAGCCAATTTAAAACAAGTAGTTTTAATAGCATAAGCCGAATTATGCGGTTTTAATAAAAACATCAAATATTTCCTAAAAATTTCGGCAGAGTCTCCTTTGAAAATACTGGCTCCCAAACGGGATACAACATGAATAGTATACGAAATCAATAAAAAGACATCCCCAAGCGGGAGCTAGCTCTTCGTCAATCGACGGTCACAACCACACAAGCAATATAATATACAACGCCAACGGCGAGGATCAAAACTCAAAAGGAAACTCAAAACAACAAGAATCCACAGAAATGTAACGCGCGACTCTAAGGTCGAAAGAATAACATCACTGTCTCTAGATCAAAAATAAATACATGTTTGGTTGATGGAACTTCTAGATACAACAGAATAATGATATACAAGATATATAATGGGGGTACGATACAAGTAAACCCACCTACTAGCAAATCATCCGAAGGAAACTATGCCCGCAAAGCCGTAATGAAACCTGTACGGCAACCCTGCAAGAAACTGGGGCACAACGGGGGTGAGTTGCCAACTCGTGAATAGAAAAACATCTACGAAAATAAATCGCATAAATAACGCAATCCTAGGTCAATCATCATAATATATCCTCAAATATATAACCAGCAACCCATAACAATGGTTAGGGCAAATATCTAACCCAAGTGTAATTCCATGTGCCCGTGCCAGTGCCTCAGGTAGCAATGTATCATATGGATGATGTATGAATGCATGAAACAGAATGCATGTACTGAAGAAAACTGCTTTCATAAATCAGTGAGATTTCTGTATTTTAAAAGTGAGGTACCATAAAAGAAATCAGCATAAAACAGTGCCCAGCATTGACACAAACAAGTGTCCAAATATCTCGATATCTCTGTATCACAATCTCTGTACCTCAATATCTCAAAATCTCAAAATCTCAATCACAATATCTAGGGCGCCGTCAATCCAGACCGGCCCCTACCATCTATCTCAAGACCACGACGGTATCCTCCGGATATCCGACGCGTCGGGTAAAATCACCGGTCGGTAGTGCTCCCCTGCCAGGCTCAACGTCAACAACACGACCTTCTCGCCCCGGGGTACCGCACCGGGCCCACCATGTACTCGAAACGGTTCATCCATCTTCTTGAATCGGGTCTCGAAATCCATCAGCAAACTCATGGTGGACGACTCATACATCATGGGAAAACAGCATTTTTTTATTTAAAAAGAGAGAAAGCAGTTTATATATGTTTTGCGGTTTTCCTCCAAATCCAGAAAATATCATGGAAATCCGAATCATCAAAAGCATGTAAAACCATGAATATAAGCATGAGCATCCATGAATACGGCATGTAATAAATAACAGTATGCAAAGTGACAAGTAACAACTACAATGTCTAAACTAGCATATAAGGCAAGGAACTAATCATCATGTCAAAACTACTAGTAACAAGCTACATTAGGCGATAATATTTTCTAAGGTGTGCGTGACATGGCAATTACCGATGAAGATGTGTGTGAGCCGGCAAGCAAGTGTACGTGGTATATATGCATCATCGGTAATGGTGCTGGTGTCCTAACAGCATGATATTAATAATAGGATATGAATCATAATATAAGCATGCGATGCGGAGCGAACAACAATAATGAGCGGGAGCTAAATACTAAACAATGGTGCCCTTTGAAATAACACGAATTGCGGGGTTTTGAAAATAGGGGCTACGGTGGTTTTTAAGAAAGGATACGTCTTTTGAAATATCCGTAGATCCCTTGACCTGTCTTTTAAAACGACCCACAAATCCTACATAAGTCAAAACCTATGGTTGCTTTCACAAATCAACTCAAACTCCCTCGACATCGGCGTACAAACGCCGATTGATCGAGAAAATATCAAACGTACCAATCATGGTTTCAAAAATCACTATTTATATATGAAATAGGATTTAAATCATCAAAGCATTAAAATTAATCAATTCGTTTTATTTCTCAAAAACCTAGTTAGCAAAAGTTTTCGTTTTAATTCGAAACTCGATGTTTTAACAAAACTAATGCCCAATATATTCACTAAATATCTTAATTAGGTCATATAAACCACTTCTATATTCTTATGACACCAATTTGTAAAAATTCAAAAATTCTAGTTTGCAATTATCCAATTTTAACAATTTTATAGCAAAAATGCCCAAACAACAATCTAGCTTGGATTTGCATATACTAAAATATTAAACCACAATTTATAATGTTAATAATGTGATAAAAACCATAACCATATTTTTAATCTCACATTCTAATTCAATTTTTAAAAAAACTAGTAAGCATGAATACTAAAAAATTGATGCAACCATCGCGGATTTGCGACAAAAAGATTACAATCTAGCATGAACAACCAATCCATACTACAAGCAATCTACCACACTCAAATAATCCTCATGCAATGCTTCAATTCCCATTCCTAAAATCAACCCCCTTCCCTTGATTTTTTTATAAACTAGCAATAACAACAATTTCACACTTTAAATAACTAATTTAGCATATACAAGCTACAATTTTACCATTAGATAGAAATTATACCTCCAAGTTTGAAACCCTAGGTTGCTCTAGCCACCAAAGACACCTCCTTTCTCCATTCTTTAAACCAATTTGGGTGTGAGGAGGGATAGAATTAGGATTTGCTTTGAATTTGTGAAGAAATTGTGCATTTTTTTATGGATTTTGTGATGAAATTGGAGTGAAAAAGAGATGAAAAATTGGGGAAAATAAGAGGGGCAGCAGCAACAGCAGGAGGAGCTCGAAAATTTATTGGGAAAACAAGTGTGTGGGTTGGTGTAGGTGTGTGTGGATGTTTCCCAAGTCAATATAACCCCCTTTTAAGTCAACAATGCCCATGCTTCCTTTTTCTTTTTAATTTCCTTTTCTTTTGTTGTGAGGAAAGAGTGGGGACTTGGGGGCTGCTGTGGGGGAGGCTTGGACAGTGAGGGAGTGGGTGAGTGGTGGGTTTGGGTGAGTGAGTGAGCACATAAAAGATAAACACCACACCCCAACATCAATTTACACTAATATCACTATTTAAGCCTTTTTCTTCAATAATTTCTAAACCGTTTTGGCAAACGATTTCGTTTCAAAAACCACATGATAAAATTTTATTTAAAGTTTTATGACGTACAAAATTTGTTTCAACTCATTCCAATTTGTAATTTTCCCTAATTAAATATATTAGTGACGGCTTAAAATAATATTAAAATAATTAATTTCGGAAAAATTTTCAGAAAATTTGAAATTTCACCAGTGGGTCAATAAACACCAAATACTAGCAATTACATAGCTGGAATATGTATATTTAATTTTATAATAAAGATATTTGTATTTTGACTTTTTACAGAAAACCCCCTCATTTTACCGTTTTTTCGAAATTTCACCGAAACGATTTTCAAATCGTTAGATCCTTGGGTCTATCCTGGTGCGGAAAAGTAAATAATATACAAAAGGTGACATCATCCGCAACCTGGAAGTGCCCCAATAAAAGAATATTACATACAAGTTTTTACATGAATGAAAATGAAAAACACTCATCTCACATAAAAACCCCCGGCTATTCAAACACGACGATCCAATATAACATATCCAGCAACACATAATATCACATGTCATCAACGTAAGTAAACATGCGTATCCCAATTGTCGTTGACATATAGCAACGAAACCGGCGATATCCCATATTACACTTACGGTCACATAAAAGAAAGTGTAAAACTACAACAGTTGGAATCCGCAACCTGCATAGACATCGCATGCCTAATCAAATGAATTCCTTAGACATCGCATGCCTAAAAATTATAAACCCCACATTTCAGTCTCATTATCGAAAACACTTTTCAATATCATGTAGGACAATTCAACAAGATTCCCGACATTTTGATCGGATGCTCGTCGCAAACTTTAGTAGACGGCCGCACCCCCGATACCGTCGACTAAGTGCACCAAGGCGGAACACCGCTACCGTGAGCACCCAAACGGAACCTTTCGACGACGGGTTCTCCTACAATCACTTGGTCGGGGCTAATGGGTGTAGCTGTCTATTAAATTTATCTGGCGAGTATCCGCGTACGCTACGTGATTGCGACGGACTTTTGATCACATCAAAATTCCGTGGCAACCAATCAAGTGAGACTAAACTGCTATGTTTATAACATTCATATTAGATATCTCATAACTACTTGTGGATTCCAAGTATTGTATCACATTCCAGATAAACAGAAAATGTTAAACTTTCCGATCGAACATTCAAACACCCAAGTTTTCCCGAAACAGCTCAACACATGAAACAAGTTTAAAAACATCCAGTTCATGCCTCAGTACCAACGGTCCAGCCGTAAAAGGGTCAAGCCAACGCCTCACATGTGGCACGCCGTACTGCCCCAAACCCTAAGGTTCAAAGGGCAGTTCAAGACGGTCACATAATCGAGTTATGGTTTGTTGTCTTCTAGAGGGACCATCGCGTTACTTGCACTACTTAGAACGTCATTAAACTACGGAAAAATCCAACACTTGGAAATTTCCCGGGAGGGGAAAAAGTGGGTATTTATATCCGGTCGAACCTTTTAACATATTCTAAAGTTTCCCGGAAAAACACATAGACAAAATCAAAAATTCCGATCGAATCAGTGAAGCCCCAAACTATCCCAGAAAACTCAACTCTTGAGTGCAAATTAAAAATTCCCAGAAAACTCAGCACCACAAAATAGGAATTACTGTGCAAAATTCAAAGCATGAGGAGACCGTACGGCCGCGGAACCGCCGCACATGCCACGCTATTGCCGCGGTTCCGCGACGGTTTAGTCGAATTAGGCCCCCATATTTCACAGTAATTCATATAAGACCCTGCTTAATTTTCAGCATATATTTAATATAGAAAATCTCACTGTTCTAAAAAATGTACAGAGAGCAAATTGGGATTAGGGCTTCGGGTTCGATCGGTTTTCTAACTTTGTCTACTCATCGTCTAAGGCTCTAGTTAGTCTCTGATACCACTGTAGGGTTCCTAGGCACGCTAATGAGGTTTCACAAGGTATCAACCATACCAAATTCAAATTTTTCTTGTGCCTACAAACCCTAATACGGATCGTTAACTAGAATTTAGGCGAAAACGATAACTAGTTAACAACTTAACTAAGAGTAAACGGAAAATACAACCTTTGTAGATCCGGTCCTCCATCTTCATAGCTCCGTGATGAAGTCCCCTCACTGTGCTCATCGGATCCAGGGCTCTACCGTCGGCTTCATCGGAGAAATAGGCGGGCTAGGTCGTCGACTTCGATGCCGAAGATGATTTACGTCGAGGCAACACAAGATCAATCTCCAACTTCACCAAGTCATGAAACTTATGAAGAAAAGACCCTATACTACTTGGCAAGTGGTAGAGGATGAAGAAATAGGAAGTGGGTTCACATTAGAATTGGATTTCTCACTCTTTTCCTCAAGTTGCCATTAAAGGTTGCAAGCTTTCTTCTTTGTTGAAGAAGAAGAAGAAGAAGAAAAGAATATGATATCTTTTTTAAAATAGGAAATAAAATGATACTTATCATATTTGCAACCATAGTTAGGTGTACAGAATAAACTAAGGTTAGGTTGAATGGTTAGGGTTAAGCATGAAACAAAAATGGTGGACTTATTCAAAGCTTCATGAAGCTTCAACTAGAAAACAAATCGAGCCACCATTTCTCTTCATCTTTCCAAAATGAATAAATAAATAAATGAATAAGTAAATAAACAAAACCTTAACCATTAACATAACCATGGTTTAATCACACACACAAACCCAAGTTAGCATGTATCATCAAACATGATACAAACAAGTGCACAAAAGTATATCACATATACAACTTATGTATTTCAAGTGAGAAAATCCATTTAAAGTGAACAAATACTAGTTAATGCAAAGTAATATATCAAATATATAATTATGCATTAAATCATTAAATCAACGCTTGATTTAACGATCCGGTCATATCGCATATGACCGACTAATATCCAATGTATCGACTTATCGAATCAATCCTTGATTCGATAACTAGGTTATATCGCATACAACCAATCGATACATTCATCACGAGAATAGAATACGGTATCACATACATGCATTATTCTCGGTCCCGCACATATCTCATATGTGCTCCTATTTCGTTTCGCTTGAGCCAGGAAACCTCTGTGTAGGACTCTAAAGACTCGTCAATACGCCGGCAGTAGGTGATGATCATATCAAACACCCACAAGCCGCAAGCGGCCTGCTAAACGTAAAGGCCACCCGGGTATTGAGCGATCAGAAGATCGACGAGCAAGCCCGCTCATACTCCTGTGAATCCAACTAGTAACATTTACCGTACAGTCCGGTCTCGTCGTCTGATATGTCGCATATTTGGCCTAGGGGTGGTAAACGTCAGACCCCAATAGCTCAATAAGTCATGTCGATATGAGGTCTATAACAGTTCGAGAAACTACAGGTAACACTTACCAGTAAATCTCAGGAACCCTGGCCAGGGATTTCCGGTTATAGCCAATCGAACACAGCGCAACATCAACTCCCTATACCGGGAGAGACGAATCCCCTCTTATCGCTCATTGCCTCCATGTGATTCGGGACTGTACCCAAAAACCACCGTTTTTCACGCCTTCTTGGACGTGGTAAGGTGGAAATCAAAGCACAGTGGGAATTACACAAGACTCTATGACGATCTCGGGTCTACAGACTAACCTGTACCAGTGTCACCAGAGAACTGCCATCTGACGTAAGGTATAATACCATCTGGAAGTTCTCGGCGAGTCCGTCACAGTGTACCCAGTCTCCACTGAGCACCCGTATATCATCTCTGATGTCAAACACCAATGGATATGGGATCATCTATCGCCTATCTGTATGGGTCGAGAAGGTACACGCTAGTCTACTCTGGTATATCGATGCCCCGTCTCGATACACCCACGACTGGGGACTTTGAAGGATGTAATTATGGACTACCATGTCCCCAATAGTATGATCCGCATCATAGTCCAGGAAGTCAAGTACACATCCTAAGGGCTTTACCAACATGTAACAGAGAGACAATCAGTGTACACGTTAAGGTAAAGAGCAACCAGATAGCATACTATCATGTCGAGCAAGAAAGTCCTCCCTATATATGTCCAAGCATCCACTAAAATATACATCCTATGTATAGTAATGGCCTCTAGGGCATATATATAACTAACAGTATGTATATTCATGTAGGCATAGCAAGGCATATATGTAAGCATGTAGGTATACAGGTATGCTATATGTCATATGCACAATAGAATATGAATCAATGTCTCAATGTCCCTAACCGAACAATATCATATATGTATGTGTGTTGTGCGTGTCATGGAAATTATTGGTGGTGTGGGTGGTATACAGTCAGTGCTCGTGCAACATGAACCGTCAGTAATAGTGCAGTGTCCAAAGGGTACAAGTCCAAGCACAACAAGTAATAATATGCAATGAAGGTTATGCGCAAACTCAATATGTGCAATATAAAAATGCGGCTAATATCATATCATATCTAGCCCTGAGTTATGCGGGCGAATTCCCTGTAGATGTTAAATCTACTCACCGACAGTCGCGGGCTAGGTAAATTCAATCACCTGCTGCCCTTTCTTTGCAGCGTCCGAAGTCCACGTCTGCGATCCTATTAACACAAAAAATAGCCAGTGCAAATCTCATAAATCGATCAATATCATGTACACAAGACGTTTGACCAACACACCAACTCCAATTCGACCCACAAATGTTCATCTAATGGCTAACGTACGTGACGACGCACAAACACCAGCCCAAGTGTAGCAGCACACCGGATCACAAACCGTGTCGGATAACGTAATACGCATACTCAAAACACTAGAATATAACAAAGTAGTCCCAGATTTTGATACACAAAAAATTGGTGAAACTTGCAAGTACCACGAGAACACAAACAACCCCAGAGACCCCACGACAAAGATTCAACACCCCAGCCCCCACTCTAGCCGCAATTTGCGGCCAGAACTAATAAATCTATGGCCCAAACATTAAGGGGTGGTTTCAGGTTTTTATGGTTGGTTCTAGGTCACAACACTAGGTTACGGTGATGGGAACTTTTCTAGAAAACACCTGGTTCTACAGCAGATCATAGAGACTCCAAGTTGACACTAAAAATACAATATTTGCACAAAATGCTACCTTTAGTGTTCTAAGCTATAAATTTAAGGCAATATAACAAAATAACTCCTAAATATCAGTTTAGAGATCATTACCTAGCCACTCTTGCTTAACAATCCTATCTTTCCAAGCTCCAAGGAAACCTAGTGGCAAATCAAGACATTTGAAGTGTTTTCCATGGATTTTTGTGAACTTTACCCAGGATTTTTGAAGAGGGAGGTGAGGATTCAGTATGGGAGTTGAGAGAATGAACAACAATGAAAATGAGAGAAGAATGCGAGAGTGAGAGATCAATATGGTGAGAGGTGAGTGTAGGGTGAGTCAAAGGCTTACACTAACTCTCTCCCTTACCTCATTAAATGCACACATTAATGCTTCATGACTCATTAGCCACCTCTCTCTCTCAATCCAAACAAGATTTTTCCTCACACCAAAAGATCTAGGAAAATGTTAAGGCAAGGTTAATTTGGGCATGGTTTAGCTTAAGGCGTTATGGTTGCTAAACAAGGTTAACACTAATATACTCTCACATTAACATGTACAAGTGTGTGCAAGCCATAACAAATAATATAAAAACATTAATTAATTGTTATAAAATGTAAGGAATCCGATTTGGTAAACTTTTCCTTAAAAACCCGCATTAACGCTTAATTAACACTAATCGCATTCCAAGGTGTTACAGTTATAGTTTATGGTTTAGTGTGATAAGATATGATAGAAATGATGTCTCGAATTGATATATAAAGATGTGAGATATTGATGTGATGAAAAGAGTATACAATTTGATATGATGACTTAGTTTTATATGTCATTATACGGATGCGAGTCGATATGAGATAATTGATACCTTTGTCGGTTCCATGATATGAGATTGATACGGATGTGACCTGAGAGATAGGCATATATATGTATGATGATGTGAATAATGAGTGATATACCATAAGAGACGTTAGGTCCGTGCCCTCATTGTCATATAGATTGATAGAATCCCTAATTGTTTAATGCCGCCGTACGATGAATTACCGTACGTGATGAGTTTTATCAGATGATTGATCCATACCTTTCACTAGAGGATGCCGTTCGATGTATTATACCGTACGTGATATGGTGAGGTTAGATGCCGATTGATAGATTCACCGACTCAGTTATGTTGTAGATACGTATACCTTATAGCATTGCGCTCACGATTTACTTTCTGCTACGTTCAGGGCATTCTCAATGCATTACATATACCTGTGTTAGTACACCTACACAATTATCGATGATGCGTATGTTACACTTACACAGATTGTCGGCTCACACACTTTCATCATCGATAACTGCTATGTCACTTATACGGTAGAATTGCCTCATCATTATGCTATGTTGCATGATACACTTGCTATGCTCACACCACTGTACCATGTTGCATGATATACTTGATATGCTCACATTTCTGTTCTATTTCTGCATATATCATGCTTTACGATTTTACGCATTGAGATGCTGTTTTCTTGAGATTCTGGATTTGAGAACCGTGGTTATATTTCAAAGGAAATCATGTATTGTTTTAAAAACCCGATTTCTTTTAATATGATATTTCGAGACGTCCACCATGTGTTTTCTCGGTTCTGAGATTGGTATGTGAAACCTGATTCGAGGAGCGGTAGGCACCATCTGCGGTTACATGGTGGACCTGGTAAGGTCCCCCGGGACAAGAAATGATTGTTGTGGAGTATCCGATCAGCCTGGCAGAGGGAACACTACCTACCGGTGATAGTATTTAGGCTCGGCGGTTATCCGGAGGATACCGACTGGAGTCGTGAAATGATATGGGCCGATTCGGACTGAGGAGCCCGTGGGCCTATCCGGACGGACGGAGCCCAGAATATGAGGATTTACGTGTCGATGTTAGACACGGGTTTCATGATGTTTCGAGTGTCGATGTTGGACACTCAGGTTCTATGATTTTGATGTGTCGTTGATGGACACACGTTAGTTGATATCCTCATATTTATATGCATATGCTTTCGTGATGTTTCGAGTGTCGATGTTGGGCACTCAGGTTCCATGATGTTGTTATGTCATTGATGTACACGTAGGTGATATCTACATGCGTACAGGCATTGATTATATTGTTGGCATATATGCAGATACGGTCACCCTAGATATCATAGTATTACCTTTATGATATAGTTGACCTAGGTATCATTGTTTTATTCGATTTCTACCTGCAGATGTTTTCTTCTTACGAGTTGGCAACTCACCCCGTTGTGCCACAGTTCTTGCAGGTTGACCGTGTAAGTCCACGGTAGTGCCCCGGCCGTCTAACAGACATCAAATGCGGAACAAAAACTTTTTACAACTGGCGCTATCGCGTACTATAACTCGGATCTGCCATTAAAGCTAAACTAACAAACTACAAAGTGGGTAGAAATGTTATACCGAACGATCCGAGTCCTTCGGTCTTCAACCATCATCCCACGCTTTGTTGCGGCTGCTCCGATCTCCTGAATCTCCAGTCTCGTCGTCCAGGAGGCACCACGTCGACGGATCTTTAAACGGGCTCCCGCCTCTGAACCGAGGCAACTCGATCGTCAAGTTTGCTAAAAGAGATGACCAAGATGAAGTAGAGAATGAGTAGAACACTTTGTCTCGTTACGTCCAAGGCTATGGACGAACGGTTAATGAAGTTGCCTTTTGGAATCGGGTGAAATAGAAATGAGGCTTATCTAATTTCCATGAGTCCAAAACAATACCAATCTTTTTCTAGCTACCATAATCCAACCTCAAGGGGGTGGCCGGCCACTTATAGGAGGGGGGTGAGTGTAGGAGGAGGGAGTGGTGACCACAAGCAAAAGATCATGAAAGAAACAATGAGTCACAAATACACCTAGTATGAATGCAATCAATGCATACATTGAACCTTAACCCTTAGTCATCAAGCATTAATTGCTCCATTAATGCACTAATGACTCACTAGCCTTGTCACCCTCTCTAGAACCTTCTAGAACACTGACTCACCTCATCAAGAAAATATAAATCCGCATTTTAACCGAATGTCAAAACACGACAGATAGAAAACTGGAAACTGGCAAGTTCCAAAAGCGATCCCGAAACGAATTTCCGGATAACTCCGTATCAGTATAAACATACCCGTATTTGCATTACGACCGAATACAAATGTAATTGAGACAAAGATATTATATCTACACAGTATAATACTCGGATCCGGCTTAAACCAAAGCCGACCAGTATTATCTGCCCGAAAAATGACACGTGCGAAAACGCACATGCATTTTCCGAACCTTGCCATAAAACCATACGGCCTCTACAACGTTTCGCCCGAACTTGGGAAAGTGTCTGTGGGGGACTCTAATGACTCATCAACAACTGGCACTGGGTATAACCACTAGCACGTCAGAGGTATAAGCTGTGCGTAACGGTTTGCCTATGTATTGATTGGAAGGGAAGCTGACGAACGAACTCATCCATAAACCCTACTGAGCCTGATAGTGACAATGTATATACAGTCCAGTCCGTTCTTCTAAAGAGTATCACATATCGAGTCTAGGGGGTGGATAAAGTCAGACCCCTAATAACGCGATAAATCTTGTCGGTATGAAGCCCATCACCACCTGAGAATCTACTGATCCAAATCAGTAATTCTCCACTACCTCGGCCGAGGGTTTCTAGTGATGGCCACCCGTGCACTGTGCGATATCAACCCCAAATACCGGGAGAGTGGAATCCCCGACGATCTGCTCACTGCCTCCTTGTGGCTCGGGACTGTACCCAACTAAAACCTGTTTGCATAACTCCTTTGAGCGTGGTAGGGTAGTAATCTAAGCACAGTGGGAACTCACACGAAACAAATGACGATCTCAGGTCGACAAACTAACCTGTACACATGTCACCAGGGAACTGCTATCTGACGATATATATAATACCAACTAGCATGTTCCCGGCGAGTCCTGTCCGGTGTACTCATATCCTAATGAGCACCTGTATACATCTTAGGTGATCCAACTGACACCGGTGGCTTGTGAGACCGGCCACCGCCCCTCGTCGGGGTCTCAACTTTATACACTAGTCTACTTTGGAGTATCGATGCCCTGTCTCGAAACTCCCACGACTAGGGACACTTTAAGGATGTGCTTATAGACCCCAGCTCCCACGTATATGATCACCATTATACTGCTGGCTGTCAAGCAGAATCCTATGGGCTCTATCATCATGCAATAGTGAACTAAAGTATGTATACGATGATAAAGACAAACCAGATAGCATACTATCATCTTGAGCAAGACTGTCATATCGGTATAGGTCCTGCCTCAATCATTGCAATCACGTACCTGCGATCCAACAATTGACTTTGAGGGCACTATCTCCAACAACCTCCCACTTGCACTCAAGGCTAATTATTGCGATGTCGCATATTCACAGCCCGTGTGATACTGAACACCCAACTCCTCTACTAATCAGTTTCACAAAGCTAGTTTGTAAAACTCTTATGTTCGAGAAATAACCTCAGTGAGTGGATCCACCCTGATGTTTCTTTCTATGTCTCTCTTAATCTCAAGTTCGCGGAGAAAGCTATCTCCCTAATCGAGTAACACTTGTCTTAGAATATGTCTGAATATCTGATGGGACTTAGTTCATAAATGAACTCCAAATCCAAACTTCTTAGACTGTATCGATAACTGAACCTAATCAGTATCCAGCACCAAGCCTCCCACAGTATCCTCTTGGACCACCTGTCCATAATACTGTCCCTCGTCAGAGGGAAAACTATAACTCTGACAATCACTCTGTCATCCATGTCACTTTTGAAGCTTGGAATGATAACCGTCTCCCGAAGGAGGCTGCCGTCATCAATTCCGTAGAACATGCACTTATGTTCTAAAACTGCTTCTTTATGTTTCTTCAGGATTGGATTAATATAAACTTATCACATCAAGTGCAAAAACTACATCTGGTGTGGTACTTGATATCTCATGATTGACTCAATTGCCTAAGCAAGTGATCTGCCAATCATGCACATCCCTCTCTCCTTTAGTCTCTAAGACACCTTTAGAGAGGGTGACTCCATCACCTGCAGGTACACCACCATACCAGGAGTCATCTATTCTAAATACCTTTAGAATATTGTCAAAGTACCCACATTGGGAAACTACCCAAATCTAGATCTAAAACCATAGATCTAGTAACCAGAATGTCCATATCCTTTGTGGAGAAATAACTGTGTGACAACTACAGTATAACCGATAGTAGTATAGGAATTTTACTTCCTACTCTGTGTATGTCATCCAAATACCAGGACATCACACCCTAGTACCTCCTTATCAGATCCATCCCCTATTCTGATGAAGTCAAACCCATGACTGTCACATCAAAAATTAGACGATCTAATCTTCGCTATATTTGCTCAAGTCTATAAATAGACATAAGCTACTTGCCCACTATGCTTCTGCTGCTCCCACTGACCAAAACAACCCTCTGGCAGAATAATATACACGTGCACTTCTAAAACTAGTTTAGAACGACGCTATACTTATCCTCCTGCCGGGTCTCGTAGTCTGGAACAACAGTAGTGTCAAGTCTGGGTAAATAAGAACCTCCCTGTCACTGTCCTTGAGGCTACCGGAGTACCTCTCGGGTGTCTGAGGTTACCCACCATATCTGCGGAGTGGCTATTGGAATGTCAAACCTAATTGAATATATAGGTCCTATTAAATTTTCCGTAATCGTTTGCGGTTCTGAAATCTCTTCCAGTTCTACCATACTCCCACTATTGTTTTCTGAAAAAATCCATTTTACTAAAACTGTGGCGAGTCAAGAACAATATCACTATTGATCTTCCAGATGGTAGAAAGTTAACCCTCGACATAGCCCGGGTCAACCCACAAACTGCCATTACAGAAACGTGCCTTGAGTTATCCAGTGTCTGGTTTTAAGCATAAGCTGGACAACTCTCCTTACCTTAACATCGTTAAGATATGAACCATTCTATATCCAATATAGAAACAGAGGCACTAATTTAATTGGAACCAGATTCAAAACATGCAACTGTCTCTAGTGCATATCAACTTAATGGAGAGAGGTTAATTAGCATTACTCAACTTAGGAATCCATCCAATTATGAGTAACCCGAAAAAGAAACAAGTTTCTCAAAACCATTACTATCATCTGAATACCAATCACAAGAATCTACATCTTCGATCTCTTTGAAGAATTCTGATACTTGCGATATCTGGTTCTTTACTTTATTTTTATACTCACAACTTCTCATAACTCAGACATTGTATTTCTGCGAAACACTTGTCTAAAAACTAGAGAAGTCATAAGTAAACAGAACATAGTACGAGGACCTACCCCTTTATCCTTACAGACACTGGACAACATACAATACTCTGTATAAGTCCGCTGAGTTGAATAACTCAAAACCTGTGTGTCGTAGGTTGAAAACTGTACCCAGCTGATTTCCTCAAATATCACTAATTACAACGAATTCCGATATAATGTGGACGATCACCTAATTCCCAACAACTTACTCCCACTCATCATCTGTAAAAACCATACAGATATGAGAATGAAACCTGGTAAATACATACCCTGGAGTAAGTATCTAATCGGGAAAACAGTTTTCTTTTAACAATACGCGGTGAAACCGAAACATTTAAAATGTCTCGTAGGGGTATCCTGGTATTCCTAGTAATGCCTCTTCCATAATCCTATTCATGACTGTAACCGTAAATTTCTTTGCCATCTCTCCAAATCCCTTTATTTGTCTTTGGTCGTTACCTTCTGTACACCTTCGTTAGGCTAAATGGTTTTCTTCCTTCCCTACCATTCGGCACCAGCCTATGGTTTGGAAGAAGACTATCCAGTAAGCATAATAAGTGTACTCTCATAATCCTAGGAGTACTCGCAACTTGAGAGAAGGTAATGATAAAAGACTACTGAATAAAACCTTATTCTATTTCTCCCGAACTGGGGAAAAAGCAAAGGTGAAATAGGAGTGGCGATGAAGTACGCGGTTTGGTCGTGAATGATAACAGTCGCAATATACTTTGCCCTCTTTCTAATTCTTTATTTTGTCTTTAGTTATTAATTTCTTTACACCCTACTTAGGCTAATTGGTTTTCTTCATTCCCTACCTTTCGGCACCTGCCTATGGTTTGGAATAAGACTATCCAATAAGCGTAATAGGTGTACTCTCCTAAACCAAGGAGCCCTAGCAACCTGAGAGAAGGTGATAATAAAAAGACAACCGAATAAACCAATTCTATTTCTCCTGAACCTGGATCCATCCTCGAAGAAGTCCTTTCGAGTTCGTATATAACCATACAATGGATCTATCCAATGGAAGTGGATGTCTGTAGTAATACGGGGTGTTCTGAGAAATACAAAGGGTAAAATAAGGAGCGGCAATGACTTATGCAACTCAGACAATCCAAAAGCCAGTATTTTAAGAAGGTTTGGTCTACTTGGTCACTGAGTCATAGTCTAGGGTCGGTCAAAGGTCGCTGCCAAAGATGGAGAGAAAAGAAACTCTCCGCGTGCACTCTAACCTAGATCAGAATGGTTATCACTTTATCTAATCAGGAAACCTCCCACTGTTATCTTAAATTCTCCTCCAAACCTGAAAGAATAATTAGTCGGGATCACCCGAAGAGTAAACCAACTCATCAGTGAGAATCGGGATCCAACTATCATCGCCTGATAACTTGATGGAAGCCACTCAAGTTATCACACTCCAGAAGGTATGCGCATGCCTGGTAAGTTTCCTGTATGTTTGAAACTCCCGATCTGATTTTTGCCCCATGCTCTTATGATCGTGACTTTGGCCAACCCATCATAAGTCACATGCCAAGTTCTACCCATCATCATCCAGGTTAATTTGATCCCACCCGTACAAACCCTTGACTTTGGCCAACAAGGTAATACGACTGTCCCAAACCAACGCATCTATCTATGCAACAGATGAACACCCAGCAACTACCAAACACTATGCCTTGACTTTGGCCAAACTAACATAGCTTGAATACTACTGACCATCCATAAGAAATGACGGAGGGCTACGGCTGGTTTTTGGCGAAAAACTTTTAACGTAATGAACTTGATCTCGTTGAAGGAACCTGATAGCTTTTTATAAAATATAGTGGCGAAAACCTTTTGCTAAAGAGGTCACTCCCGGTGAAGGGATCTCGGCTCTTTCCTCGTGGAATGAGGTGCAGGATATTCCAACTGAATACCACGATGCAAAGCAACTTGTAATCGACTATAGTGAAGTTATTACCCTGACGTAAACTTATACCCAAGGGGTCACTCCCGGTGAAGGGATCTCGGCCCTTGCCTTGTCGAATGAGGTGCGGGATATTCTAACTGAATATCACTATGCAAAACAAAAGTAAACATCTTTGTAATAACACTTTTTTAAAATTTGTTCCAACAACATCAAATATAGGTTTTTTTTTAATCCTTGCATTGATAAGAATCAATGCAGTCCCATCAATCAATCACACCAGAAAAGAACGAAAATATAATGTATGTATATGCCATCCGCATTCGCCACTGGGTCCCGTCATCACCCGTTAGGTTACTTAACTAACGATAGAGCGGGGGCTGGGCTAGCGCGGGTGCAAAATATATACAACATCTAATAGTATATATACCAATATACAATAATCGCTCCAGGTGTGATAATATGCAACATTACAGAAAAGTAATAAGCATCACAGAACAATATAGATAATCTAGGATCCCCAGGTTTCACAGAGCCGCTACTGAAATCCGACGTTCCCCTGGTCGTGTGGATAGCCTGTGCAATGAAACCTAGACCCCTACGGGTGCAGCATGTTACCCGCCAAAACCTGAAGCGAGGTAGTCCCCCACAGCATAGTGAATGGAACACCCATCACTTCACAGAATCCGGTAACTTGAGCACCCCTCCTTGGGCCAACCTATACCCCCTACGAGTGCGGCGAATAGTCTGCCAATTCTAGAGTGAGGCCCCTCTGCCTCTCAAAGCCATGAGATACGGACCCGTTTCCCTCCAGAATCCGGCTATCCGTGTACTCCTTCACTGGATAAACCTAGTACAGAAATAAAAATATGTACAACGGGTACATCGACCTCAACCCGGTCGAGCCCCAAAAGAATATTATACAAACAGGCAGTGACGGCAGTCCACATGTTGGACGCTCGCCCCGCAATATCAAATGTACAAATAAATCCAAACAGCACTATCATTACACCCTGCTATCCACCACGACATATCCGCAACATCACAGCACAACACAGAACATCAACGCGAATGTCACGTTCGCAAACCCGTTTAAAAGAACTATAGCAATCAGACGCGGTTTACCGATCAAATGACATTCCCGGTTGGAGAAATAATGTTAATACTGCATACTAACAAATTTAAAATTTCGGTCGACTAAATTTCCCGAAGTGGGCCCCACAAACATCTGGTGTACAATAACAAAATTTGGGCCCAAAAGACATATACCAAAAACCACAATTTCCCATGCTAAACTCACTGGAAAAATTTGGGGCACTGTTCCCACAAAATTGCGGCGGATCAGCGCCAAACCCTGGTTTGGGCCGCGGATCCGCTGCCGTTCTGTGGGATCACGTGACCAAATTTCACCAGTTTTCTTAGAATTTCCTGCTTGGTTTTCTGTGATATGTCAAATAATTTTTAGGCCCTTAAAAAAATCGACAGAAACTTGTGTGCTAAAAATTGTAGTTTTGCGAAATCCGTTCGATCGATGTTTTAAACGTGTTAGCACAAGTTAGTATAGCTTAATGGTAAGGCTCTGATACCACTGTAAGTCCACGGTAGCACCCCGGCCGTCTAACAGACGCCAAATGCGGAACAAAAACTTTTTACAACTGGCGCTATCGCGTACTATAACCCGGATCTGCCATTAAAGCTAAACTAACAAACTACAAAGTGGGTAGAAATGTTATACCGAACGATCCGAGTCCTTCGGTCTTCAACCATCATCCCACGCTTTGTTGCGGCTGCTCCGATCTCCTGAATCTCCAGTCTCGTCGTCCAGGTGGCACCACGTCGACGGATCTCTAAACGGGCTCCCGCCTATGAACCGAGGCAACTCGATCGTCAAGTTTGCTAAAAGAGACGACTAAGATGAAGTAGAGAATGAGTAGAACACTTTGTCTCGTTACGTCCAAGGCTATGGACGAACGGTTAATGAAATTGCCTTTTGGAATCGGGTGAAATGAGAAATGAGGCTTATCTAATTTCCATGAGTCCAAAACAATACCAATCTTTTTCTAGCACCCATAATCCAACCTCAAGGGGGTGGCCGGCCATATATAGGAGGGGGGTGAGTGTAGGAGGAGGGAGTGGTGACCACAAGCAAAAGATCATGAAAGAAACAATTAGTCACAAACACACCTAGTATGAATGCAATCAATGCATACATTGAACCTTAACCCTTAATCATCAAGCATTAATTGCTCCATTAATGCACTAATGACTCACTAGCCTTGTCACCCTCTCTAAAACCTTCTAGAACACTGACTCACCTCATCAAGAAAAGATAAATCCGTAGTTTAACTGAATGTCAAAATACGGCTGATAGAAAACTGGAAACTAGCAACTTCCAAAAGCGATCCCGAAACGAATTTCAGGATAACCCTGTATCATTATAAACATACCCTTATTTGTATTACGATCGAATACAATTGCAACTGAGACAAAAATATTATATCTACACAGTATAATACTCGGATCCGGCTTAAACCAAAGCCGGCCAGTATTATCTGCCCGAAAAATGACACATGCGAAAACGCACGTGCATTTTCCGAACCTTGCCATAAAACCATACGGCCTCTACAACGTTTCGCCCGAACTTGGGAAAATGTCTGTGGGGGACTCTAATGACTCATCAACACACTGGCACTGGGTATAACCACTAGCACGTAAAGGGTACAAGCTGTACGTAACGGTTTGCCTATGTATTGATTGGAAGGGAAGCTGACGAACGAACTCATCCATAAACCCTACTGAGCCTGACAGTGACAATGTATATACAGTCCGGTCCGTTCGTCTAAAGAGTATCGCATATCGAGTCTAGGGGGGTGGATAAAGTCAGACCCCTAATAACGCGATAAATCGTGTCGGTATGAAGCCCATCACCACCTGAGAATCTACTGATCCAAATCAGTAATTCTCCACTACCTCGGCCGAGGGTTTCTAGTGATGGCCACCCGTGCACTGTGCGATATCAACCCCCAATACCGGGAGAGACGAATCCCCGACGATTCGCTCTCTACCTCCATGTGGCTCGGGACTGTACCCAACTAAAACCTGTTTGCACAACTCCTTTGAGCATGGTAGGGTAGTAATCTAAGCACAGTGGGAACTCACACGAGACAAATGACGATCTCAGGTCGACTAACTAACCTGTACACATGTCACCAGGGAACTGCTATCTGACGATATGTATAATACCAACTAGCATGTTCTCGGCGAGTCCTGTCCGGTGTACTCATATCCTAATGAGCACCTGTATACATCTTAAGTGATCCAACTGACACCAGAGGCTTGTGAGACCGGCCACCGCCCCTCGTCGGGGTCTCGACTGTATACACTAGTCTACTCTGGAGTATCAATGCCATGTCTCGAAACTCCCACGACTAAGGACACTTTAGGATGTGCTTATAGACCCCAGCTCCTACGTATATGATCACCATCATACTGCTGGCTGTCAAGCAGAATCCTATGGGCTCTATCATCATGCAATAGTGAATTAAAGCATGTATACAATGATAAAGACAAACCAGATAGCATACTATTATCTTGAGCAAGAATGTCATATCGGTATAGGTCCTGCCTCAATCATTGCAATCACGTACCTACGATCCAATAATTGACTTTGGGGGCACTATCTCCAACAGACCGCATGGACCAGTAGCGGTATCGCTGGCACACATCTTGCTTTGGGTGATTTGCTTTGGTAGGTAGGATATATTGGATCGTGTCCACTTTTGTATTATTATTCCTGTTGTATCTAGTCAACTCCATCAATCAGAAACTAGTATTTGTATAAGTAGTAAGACATAGAAAGACTTGTGTTTGTGAGACTTAGAGCGATGGGTTATATGTTCGCTATTGGGGGATTTGATATCTTATTTTATTTACAATATTCTTTTGTGTTGATCTTCGCCGTTGGGCGTCATATACATATATTTCTGACTTGTGTGGTTGCGATTCCGCCGTTTGGCGAAGAGCCAGCTCCCGCTTTGGGATGCCTTTTATATTATCTCTATATATGGTTTTGGATCAAAATATACAAGGGAGGTGCTGCCCAAATTTTTAAAAGGCGAATCATGTTTTTGAACTAGTATAATCCATTTGCATTTTCATGTTCCATTATTTACACATTTAAGAAAAACGTTTGATTTCATCATACCTTTATTTCAAAACTTTACCTCTTTTATTTTCTTTAAAAGGTTTAGATTTCTAGGCTTCGTCTTATATAATTTACGTTACGCCTTTAGACGTTGCGTGATTTAAGTGCCGGTCTCGAACTGAATTTCGGGTCGTGACAAAGTTGGTATCAGAGCGATAGGTTTAACCTTGGTTCGAGTCTAGGTTTGACTATGCGGAGTCTGGGGCGTAATCTATTTCGGAATATAGGCTTGACCTTACGGAACTTAGACTTGAACAGGGGGTATTAGACATGAACTTTCGTTACATAGGCTGACCCTGATTGATGGAGTAGGTAACTCAAGTAGAGTGACGTACCGTGTGTATGTTCCGCGGCATACTTACGATATGATACTCCGTTTAAGTGACCTTAGGATGTACATATCTTGAGACTTGTGATTCTCTTCGTTCCCTTGATCATACATCCATTTGAGATCCTTTATTCTATTTGTTTCCATGATCATACTCTCATTGATTCCATTCCTCTTTATGATCATGTATCCATTCTGGATCTGTTGATTCCTTTCATTCATTTGATCTATTTTCATCGGTACATGCTTGAAGTTCCTGTCACCATGGTTTGAGCACAGATTGAGCTACTGCTAGTGATGCGGTCAGGGCGACCTCGTCGTGGACGAGGACCGACCATCGTGTTTTCTGTTGACTTGGGAACGTACCGATTTAATATTTGTGTTGTGACCTCTCGTTTGAAGCGAATGTTCGTTTTTGCACCGGATGATCGGGCCACTGATAGAGGCTACCAGTTGTGAGAGGACTGTTGATGTACAGCCTACCTCAGGGTTTGTGATGTCGTCTACTTTGCAGACAGATGACCTAGCTGTTGCTGAGATTGATGAGATGTCGCTTCCAAAGTTTATGAGTTGAGACCGCTGGAGCTCTCAGGCAGAGATGCGATAAAAGATAGCTAGTCTATCTTGAGTTGAGTTGAGCGACTGAGATGATTCGTCTGATTTGATACGCCAAAGCAGGCTCAGTGGAGTTGAAGATTTCCAGTGTGGAGAATCTTATTCAGATTTAGAGTAGATCGATCCAGAGATGACGTTGTTCGTTTGATGATATAGGAGATCAGTAAGTGGACCAGTTTCGAATAGAGGACCTTACCCAGATGCGTTGTGTGATGATCAAGAACGGAAGAATATAGTGTATTCCTCCGATGATTGGGACGAGTTCCCGAGGACGTGTTCGGCTTGATATCTTCTACAGAGTGATTAAGATACCGAGTTCGTAATTTCGAGTCCGTGTGAGAGACTCCCGATTGACTGTAGCCGAGAATAATTGCAGTACGCAGATAGCATGACGTGACGTCGAAGTGGACGATAATAAAGACGAGTGGAACGAGAGGTTCGTGCGAGATGTTAACGAGCTGTTGTTACTGTAGGGTCCCGGCAGCGCCCCAGCCATCGAAACGTGGCCAAAATGCGGAACAAAAATTTTCTAAACTTGCGCTACCGCTACCCGATATACGGATCGACCTTAAACCCGAAACTAGCAAATTAAACTAAGAGTTAAAATTGTTATACCGAGATGATCCAAGTCCTTCGGTCTTCATTCCAAGCTCCTAGCGATCCTTTGATGATGTTTGGTTGCCGGTCTTCCTCCATCAACGATGATCCACCCGAGGGAAACGACGTAAGCTCCAACCTCGTCGAACGAGATTACCGACGCTCCAAAGTCACTAGCGATGGAGTGTGGGGGTGTATGAAAATGTCACTATAATTTTCTCTCTTTCCTTTTTGCTCATTGAGCAAGCATAGAAGATGAATGGAGATGATCTTGGCATGAGGCAAAGAATAGTGTGAACTTGAGAGAGTGAGAGAGTGGGCTAGCATAATGTGTAATGAATCATGAACCAAAAATGAAAAACCTTACCAAGGAAGTGGCCGGCCCCCTCTCTCTCTCCAATCAACAAAAAGAATCATTTTCTTTTTCCAACATTTTGCATTAAACAAATGAGACCATACTTTGCACCAGGCCTCAAAACCGTACCTCCTTTCCACCTCATTTCCCAAATAATTTTCAATAATGAAAATCATTAATGAGGTGGCACCTTCTAGAAGCTATTCCGTATAAAAAACGGAATACTTCCCGGTATATGTACCGAAATACATATACGCGTATTCGTACCAAAATACGAATAGCCGAGAGAGAAAACGAATAGTGAAAAATAATACTAGAATACGTATATACAAATACATATATCAATTATTAAATCAAAACATGATTTAATAAACTGGCTTAATCGTAAGCCGCTAGTATTATCAACCGTCCAATTAAAGTCTGCGCAGCAAGTGCACATATTTAATCGGACATCTGTATGTATCAACATTCCTCATGTACACCATATCGCTTGAACCATGAAAACCCTCTGTGTGGGACTCTAAAGACTCGTCAATACGCTGGCAGTGGGTTTAACCACAAGCATGTCAGCGGCACTAGCTGTACGTAACGGCTACCCAGGTATTGAGCGAAAGGGAGGCCGACGAGCAAACTCTTCCTGACCCCTACTGAGCCCGACAACGACAATATCCGTACAGTCTGGTCTGTTCGTCTAAGAGTATCGCATATCGAGTCTAAAAGGTGGATAAAATCAGACCCCCAACAACGCAATATTTAGTGTCGGTATGAAACCATCACCACCTGAGAAACTATTGATCCTGGATCGGTAATTCTCGTCCACCGTGGCCATGGATTTTTGGTGATTGCCATCCGTACACAACGCGACATCAACCCCTAATACCGGAAGAGACGAATCCCCGACGATCCGATCACTGCCTCCAGGTGGCTCGGGACTGTACCCAACTAAAACCTGTTTGCACGACTCCTTTGAGCCGTGGTAGGGTAGTAATCAAAGCCCAGTGGGAACTCACACGAGACAAAATGACGATCTCAGGTGGACAGACTAACCTGTACACATGTCACCTGGGAATTGCCATCTGACAATAGGTATAATACCAACTAGCAGGTTCCCGGCGAGTCCGTCCAGTGTACTCATAACCCAATGAGCACCTGTATACTATCTTAGGTGAACAAACTAACACCAATAGCTTGTGAGACCTGGCCACCGCCCCTCGTCGGGGTCTCGATCAGTATACACTAGTTTACACTGGAGTATCGCTGCCCGGTCTTGACACTCCTACGACTAGGGACATTTAAGGATGTGCTTATAGACCCTAGCTCCCATATATGTGATCGCCATCACAATGCTGGCGGTCAAGCAAGAATCCTACGGGCTCTATCAACATGTTTATGATGATAAAGACAAACCAGATAGCATACTGTCATCTTGAGTAAGACTGTTTTATCGGTATAGGTCCTCACTCAATCATCATAATCACAAGTCCACGACTATAATAATTTCCTTGAGGGCACTATAGCCAACAATCTCCAACTTGCACTTAAGGCCAATTATTGCGATGTCGCATACTCACAGCCCGTGTGATACCGAACACCCAACTTCTCTATTAATCAGTTTCTCAATGCCCGTTTGCGAAAATGATTGCGTTCGAGAAATAGCCTCAGTGAGTGGATCCGCTCGAATGTATCTTTCTGCATCTCTCTATATCTAAACTTCGCGGAGAAAACTATATCCCGAAACGAGCAATACCTGTTTTAGAATTTGTCTGGATATCTGATGGGACCCAGTTTACAAATGAACTCCAAATCCACCAAACTACTTAGACTGTATCGTCCACTGAATTTAATCAGTATCCTGCGTCATGCCTTTCCTCAGTATCCGCTTAGACCACCCGTCCAACATACTGTCCCTCAAAAAGAAGGAAAAACTATAACTCTGACAGTCACTCTGTCATCCAGGTCACCTTGGAAGCCTGAAATGATAATCGTCTCCTGAAGGAGGATGCCTTAATCATTTTCTTAGAACATTCACTTATGTTCAATAACTGCTTCCCAATGTTTCTCCAGGATTGGATTAATATATCAGCTTATTCATCTAGTGGAAAAGCAATATCTGGTGTGGTACTTGACATTTCATGATTAACTCAATTGCCTAAGCAAATGATATGCTAATCATGCAGATCCCTCTCCCCTTTAGTCTGTAAGACATCTTTAGAGAGGTTGGCTCCATCACCTGCAGGTACACCACCATGGCAGGAGTCGTCCATTTAATGTCAAAGTACCCAGAATAGGATACTTCCCAAATCTAGATCTAAAACCATAGATCTAGTAACCAGAAAACCTGATATTATATCCATATCCACTGTGGAGAAACAACATTATGACAACCACAATATTACCGATCGTAGTATAGGAATATCTCTTCCTATCAAGTGCATGTCATCCAAATACCCGGACATCACTCTCTACTACCTTCTTACCCGATTCATCTCCTATTCTGATGAGGTCAAAGCCTATGACTGTCACATCAAAACTAGATAATCTATTTCCGCTATACCTGCTTTAGTTTGTAAATAGACATAAGCTACTTGCCTACTATGCTTCCGTTGCTCCCACTGACTACAACAACCCTCTGGCAGAGTCATATACACGTACACCTCTAAAGCTAGTTTGGAATGACGGTATACTCATCCTCCTGCCAGGTCTTATAGTCTAGAACAGCAGCAATGGCAAGTCTGGGTAAACAAGAACCTCCCTGTCATCGTTACTGAGAAGACCGAAGTACCTCTCAGGTGCCTGAGGTTACTCACCAAATCTGCGGAGTGGCTAATGGAACATTAAATCCAATTGAATCCATAGGTTCTAATAAATTTTCAGTAATCATTTATGGTTCTGGAATAACTTCCAGTTCTACCATACTCCCACTTCTGTTTTTTTTTTTTGAAAAAATCCATTTTACTTAAACTGTGGCTAGTCATGAACAATATAAATATTGATCTTCCTGATGGTAGAAAATTAACCCTCGTCAAAGCCCGGGATGACCCACAAACAGCCATTACTGAAACGTGCCTTGAGCTTATCCGGATTCTGGTTTTAAGCATCAGCCGGACAACTCCTTATACCTTAATATCGTTAAGAAATAAATCGATTCTATATATATCTAATATAGAAACAAAAGCACTAATCTAATTTGAACCAGATTCAAAATCATACAGCTGTCTCCAGTGCATATCAACCAAATGGAAGGAAGCCATTCAGCATTACTCATCTAGGAGTGCATCCATATATGAGTAATCCGAAAGAGAAGCAAGTTCTCAAACCATTACTATAAACGGAATACCAAACACAAGTATCTATATCTTCGACATCATCAAAGAATCCTGATACTTCCAACAAATGGTTCTCTACTTTATTTTTATACCTATAACTTCTGAATATCTGGAACTTGCATTTCAACGAAATACATGTCCAGAACTGGAGGAGTCATAAGTAAACACAATATAGTACGAGTACCACCGCCTTTGTCGCAATGGACACTGGACAACATACAATACCTTGTACAAGACCCCTTAGTTCAACAACTCAAACCCTGTGCGTCGTAGGTTGAAAAACTGTAGTGCGGTTAAGAAGAATTACACCGCTGTTGAATGCATCTTACCTAATCACCAACTGATATAGGTAAGTGTCATAGACACAATATCAAAAAGTTATCTCACTTTATAAAATAAATGTACAGATATATCAGTTTGAAATTGGTGCATAACAACGGATATTCAAAACCAAATATTTGCCATCCGGCAAAATCCAGATGATTTCCACAAATATCACCAATTACAACGAATTCTGAAATAATGAGAATCTAATCACCCAATTCCCAATATCTTACTCCCAATCACCATCCGTAATCACATGCAGATGTGAGAAACTGATCTGGTAAATACATACCCTGGAGTTAGATTCCAATTGGGAAAACAATTTTGAATTAACATCTCACAGTGAAACTGAAACATAAAATGTTTCGAAAGGGTTAACTGGTATTCCTAGTAACGCCTCTTCTAATATCCTGATTCACGACAATAACCATATACTTACCTGCCCTCACTCCAATCCCTTTATTATGTCTTTACTTATTACCTTCTATACACCTTCTTTACGCTAATTAGTTTTCTTCATTCCCTACCCTTCGGCACCAGCCTAAGGTTTGGAAGAAGACTATCCAATAAGTATAATAGGTGTACTCTCCTAATCCTAGGAGCCCTCGCAACCTGAGAGAAGGTAATAGGAAAAGACATCTGAATAATCCTATTCAATCTCTCCAGAACCAGAATCCATCCTCGAAAAGCTTCCTTCGAGTTCGTATATAACCATATGATGGATTTATCCAATGGAAGTGGATGTTCATAATAATACGGGGTGTTCTGGAGAAAAGAAAAGTGGATGTAGGAGTGGCAGGGGTATACCCAGTCTTTGTCGTGAATGATGGTGATCGCAATTTCCTTTGCCATTATTCTAATCCCTTTATATATGTCTTTACTTATTACCTTCTGCACACCATAGTTAAGATTGTTGGTTTTCTTCCTTCTCTACCGTTCGGCACCTGCCTATGGTTTGGAAGAAGACTATCAAATAAGCTCAATAGGTGTACCCTCTCCTAATCCTAGGAGTCCTCACTACCTGAGAAAAGGTAAAGAGAAAAGACAAACGAATAATCCTATTCAATCTCTGCAGAACCGGAATCCATCCTCGAAACAGATCCTTCGAGTTCCTATATAACCATACGATAGATTTATCCAATGGAAGTGGATGTTCGTAGTAATACGGGGTGTTCTGGAGAAATGCAAAGGTGATATAGAAGTGGCAATGATGTATGCGACACCGTGACATTCCAAAAGCCAAAATGTTTTAAGAAGGTTCGGTCAACTTGGTTTCATGAGTTTTAGTCAAAGGTCGGGTTATAGTCGCAGCCAGAGAGAGAGAGAAGAAACACTCAGCGTGCACTCTAACCTAGATCAGAATGGATAATAAATTTATCTAATCTGGATGGCTCCCACTGTTTTCACAAATTCTCCTCCAAACCAAAAAGGAGAATTAGTCGGAATCAACCGAAGAGTAATCCTGCTCATCAGTGGGAATCGGGATCCAACTATCATCGCATGATAACTTGATGGAAGCGACTCAAGTCACCACACTCCAGAAGGTATGCGCAAACCTGGCAAGTTTCCTGTATGTTTGAAACTCCCGATATGATTTTTACCCCTAGAACCTAAGTGACCTTGACTAAAGATCAAAATGTCAAAAGGTCCTAGTCAAGTTCTACCCATCATTATCTTGACTGCATTAGACCCACCCGTACGAGCCTTGACTAAAGATCAAAATGATCGTACGACTGTCCTAACCAATCGCATTATCTCTGCAACAGAAAAGCACTACATAGCTACCGAACACTACGCCTCGGCTAATGCACGACATACGCAGCACGAATACTAAGCAATACTAGCCTGAAATGACGGAGGGCTATGGCTGGTTTTGGGCGAAAAACCTTTAACGTAATGAACTTGATATCGTTGATGGAATCCAAGTGGTTTTATAAAAATATAGTGGCGAAAACTTTTGCTAAAAAGGTCACTCCCGGTGAAGGGATCTCGGCTCTTTCCCCGTCGAATGGGGTGCAGGATATCCCAAACTGAATACCACGATGAAAAGAAAAAATAATCGACTATAGTAAAGTTATTACGTTGACGCAAACTTTTACCCAAGGGGTCACTCCCGATAAAGGGATCTCGGCCCTTGCCTCGTCGAATGAGGTGCAGGATATTCCAAATGAATACCACGATGCAAAGCAAAAGAAAACGTCTGTAATGTCAGATTTTTTAAAAACTTTGTTCCAACAACATCATATAAATAGGTTTGTTTTATTCTTGCATTGATAAGAATCAATGCAGTCCCATCAATTAATCACACCAGAAAAGAACGAAAAAAATGTACGTATATGCCATCCGCATTCGCCGCTGGGCTCCGTCATCACCCGTTAGGTTACTTAACTAACGACAGAGCGGGGGCTGGACTAGCGCGGGTTCAAAACTTATACAACATCTAATAATATATATAAATATATATAACATTCATCCCAGGCTTGATATAAAGCAACATCACAGAAACATCACAGAAGTAACACAGAATGGTGGATAATCTGGAGCCCCGGGTTTCACTTGAGCCGCAAGTGAGACCCGACGTTCCCTATCGTGTGGATAGCCTGTGCAATGAAAACCTAGACCCCTACGAGTGCGGCAAGTTACCCGCCAAAACCAGAAGCGAGGCAGCCCCTTTCAGCAACGTGAATGGACCACCCAGCACTTCACAGAATCCGGTAACTTGAGCACCCCTCCATGGGTCATACCTATACCCCCTATGAGTGCGGCGAATAGCCCGCCAATTCTAGAGTAAGGGCCCCTCCGTCCCAACGCCATGAGATGCGGACCAGTTGCCCTCTAGAATCCGGCTATTCGTGCACCCCACCGCGGGGTAATCCTAGTACAAAAAATAAAATAATATACAAGGGTGACATCGACCTCAGCCCGGTCGTGCCCTAAAAGAATAATATACAAGCTGGCAGTAACGGCAGTCGACATGTCGGACGCTCGCCCCGCAATATCCAATGTACAAATAAAATAAAACTGTACTATCATTGCACCATTGCTACCCACCACGACGATCCAACCAACATCACAACACATCACAGAACATCAACGTGAATGTCACGTTCGCAAACCCGTCTAAAAGACATATAGCAATTAGACGAGTTTACCGATCAAATGACATTCACGGTCGCAGAATATAATGTATGTACTGTTAAACGTCCACTTAAAATATCGATCGACTAAGTTTCAAATTAGCCCCAAAAGCAAAACTACACTTTACTGAAACCTGGGCCAAAACAGAATATGAAAAAATTCACAATTCCAAGTCTCTGTATGTAAGTCGATGTACAACACCCCAATACTTGTGGGGAGGCGGAATTTTCAAAAACGAACTTGTTTAGTGAACAAACATCGACTAACCGCTTGAATCGAAGCTAAACGATAACTAACTAAACACATAGTTGTTCTAAACTACTATGCTTAAGGATTATACCTATCGAACCAAGTCCTTCGGCTTTACGATCTCTTCGTCCTCCTCGGCCTTCTCGATGTAGTAGATGATCCACCCGAGAGCAAAACTCCAAGCTTAGCCTCTAAACTTGAGGCAACTAACCTTCTTGGATTGCTAATCAAAGAAGATAGATGAGATAGAGTGAGGGTTATGGATTGTTTACTCTAACTAATCCTTGTTCTCAACACATGAGAGGTGAGGATTAGGGTTTGAAGAGAGAGATCTTGAGGAGAGAGAATGTGAATGATATTATCAAGTGAGAATAGTAAGTTATCATAATATATATGAAACTTTAAAATTCATCAATAAAAGAAAAACAAATGATGAATAATCAAGTTTCATAAATATCTAATGGTGATTCATAACCATGACTCATTAATCATTTATTGTGCATTAATGATATGGATGAATCACTCTCATGACTCACTAAACTCATTCAATGCATATGACATCTAAACCTCCTTAGTCACCATCTTCTAGAAGCTTCTCGCACAATTACGAGAACGCCCCTCCAATCCGCAAAAATACGGAAAAACTTTAGACTGTATAAATCCAATAACCGGATACCAGTAACTGGCTTAAACCAAAGCCGACTGGTAAAAACTGTCCGAAAGTCGTACGTGCGTAAACACACGTATGCGTCCGAACCTTTTGTCGTAAAACCATATGACCTCTATATCGTTTCGCCTGGAGTAGGAAACTCTCTGTGTTGGACTCTAGAGACTCGACTGAAACGTTGGCAGTGGGTTTAACCAAAGACCGCAAGCGGCACTAGCTGTACGTAACGGTCCCCAGGTAGTTGTCGATAAGAAGGCCGATGAGGAAACCCATCCGAACTCCTACTGAGCCTGCTGTGACAATCTCCATACAGTCCGGTCCGTTCGTCTTAGACTATCGCATATCGGGCCTAGGGGTGCGGCAAGCGTCAGTCCCCTAATAGCGGTATAAGTCGTGTCGGAGCGAAGCCCATTACACCCTGAGAAACTACTGGAACCTACCAGCAAATCTCGCTTGCCCTGGCCAGGGACTTTGCTTAATGGCTCTCTGACACAGCGCGATATCAACCCCCAATACCGGGAGAGACGAATCCTGTCTAACCGCCACTGCCTCCTGTAAGTCCACGTTGCGACCCCCGGTTCTTATGGGGAGGCGGAAACGGTATAAAATCAAAATTTTAACGCAAGAGGCAACATGGACTAAGCTAGGTCGGGATCTTTACCTAAACTAAAACTAGCATACTAAGCTAAAGATATTTAGCTACTCGGATGAAGATGGTTATACCTAAACTTGAACTCCTTCTCTTCAAGCTCCGATGGTGGTTCGATGGCTCCTTCTCGTTGTCTCCGTACGCCGAAGATAGATCCACTTGAAAGCTCCAACCTTTAGCTCCTTCTTCGTTCTTTGAAGAAACTAGTTCACTTGGTTTGCTAAACCTAGTGAACTAGAATGAGTAGAGATGATTTAGAATGGGATTTTATCTATGGTTCTTGATTCTCAACTCATGAGACAAGAGAACCATAGATCAAGAGAGGGAGCAAGAGGTTGAGGGTGAGAGCAAGAGGAGAGCTCAAGAACAAGAGAGAGAATGAGCAAGAAAGAATGAGCAACTCTTTTGTCTTTCACCCTCTCATAATCCAAAGTGATCATCACTCATCATATCAAAAAAGTCTTATGTGATGGTTAGAAGCAACCATAACCTTATCATGTCATGCACTCATTTTACTCAAATGAGCAAGCAAGAAAAAGTCTTTGGCATGAAATGATAACCATGGTTATCATGATGGTCAACTAGTCAAGCCTAGTCAACCGGTCAACAAGTCAACAAAAGTCAACAAGTCAACAAAGTCAACAAGTCAACAACCATATCACCATAATACTTAATTAATATAATAGTTAATCACATATCATATTCTCATTAGGGTTGAGCATAAAGTCAAATAGTCAACGGTCAACTGTCAACAACCCTAATGAGAATCCGCAGCTTCTGCCTCCCTGTCAACTGTGCATACACACCCGCATCCGCGTTCTGAGGAACACGAATGCAAACTGGATAAATCCAATCCCATAAGGTACACTAGGATCTGGCTTAAACCAAAGCCCGCTAGTGTAAACTGTCCGGACACTGTACGTGCACAAGTGCACGAATGTGACCGAACCCTGTCGCAAAACCATGCGACCTGTCGCAATACCATGCGACCTCTACTCTTTTGCCTAAAGGCGAAAAGCTTTCTGTGTGGGACTCTAAAGACTCGACACTACGCTGGCAGTGGGTTTAACCACAGACCGCAAGCGGCACTAGCTGTGCGTAACGGTCCCCAGGTAATGCCGACAAGAAGACGGACGAGGCGAAAACCCATCTGAACTCCTACTGAGCCTGAGTGTGACATTCTCCGTACAGTCCGGTCTGTTCGTCTGATACATCGCATGGCGGGCCTAGGGGGCGGTAAACGTCAGTCCCCCAATAGCGGTACAAGTCGTGCCGGAGTGAAGCCCAATACACCCTGAGATAACACTGGAAACCTACCAGTATATCTCGTTTGCCCAGGCTAGGGACTACTCGTGTAATAGCTCTCCTAGACACAGCGCGATGTCAACCCCCAATACCGGGAGAGACGAATCCTGTCTAACCGTCACTGCCTCCAAGTGCTTCGGGACTGCACCCAACCACCACCTGTTTGCACGACTCCTTTGAGCCGTGGTAGGGTAGTGATCAAAGTACAGTGGGAACACACCCGAGGCGAAGTGACAGTGTCAAGTCAGCGGACTAAGCTGTACTCATGTCACCTGAGAACTGATAACTGACGATAGGTATAATACCAACTAGTCAGTTCCCGACGAGTCCTGTCCAGTGTACCCGTAACCTAACGAGCACCCGCATACTATCTCAAGTACGACGTACTGACGGCTGTGGGACAGACCGTCTCCCACACTGGGATGAGAAGCGCATGCGCTGGTCTACTCCGGAGTATCGATGCCCTGTCTCGATAGTCCTGCGACCAGGGACCTGAATAAGGATGTGCTTATAAATTACCCAACCCCCACTAGTGTGACTGCCATCACAACGCTGGTAATCAAGCAAAGATCCTAAGGGCTCCACTAATGCGTATAAGTGATATACTGAAATAAACACAAGTACACATTGAAGTAGAAACAAACCAAGTAGCATACTACTATTTTGAGCAAGATTGTATATACAAGGTGAATATCCCAAGCATCCATTAAGTAATATACAAACTAGTATGATACAGTAATGGCCTCTAGGGCATATACACTAACAATCTCCACTTGCACTAAGGCCATGTACTGGCGTATCGAAGACCTATCATCTCGATCAGCCGCTCGAACTGAGTCTGGGGCAAGGCCTTGGTGAATGGATCTGCAGTGTTGTCTTCTGAAGCGACTCTCCGAACCTCGATCTCCTGGCGATCCACGATCTCCCTGATCAGGTGATACCGCCTCAAGATGTGCCTGGATCTCTGATGGGACCTGGGTTCCTTCGCTAAAGCTATAGCCCCGTTGTTGTCGCAATACAGAGGTATTGGATCAACAATGGACGGAACCACCTGAAGTTCTTTCAAGAACTTCCTCATCCAGACAGCTTCTTTTGCGGCATCAGATGCAGCGATGTATTCTGCTTCCATCGTCGAGTCTGCAACGGTTTCCTGTTTGGAACTCTTCCAACACACCGCCCCTCCATTGAGGGTAAAGACAAAACCCGACATGGACTTGGAATCATCCTTGTCACTCTGGAAGCTGGAGTCAGCAAAGGCCTCGATCTGGAGGTCTTTTCCGCCATACACCAAGAACATCTCCTTAGTCCTTCTCAGGTACTTGAGAATGTTCTTTACCGCTATCCAGTGTTTCTCCCCAGGGTTAGACTGATACCGGCTTACCACACTCAGTGCATAAGCTACATCCGGTCTGGTACACAACATCGCATACATTATAGAGCCTACTGCAGAAGCGTAGGGTATAATAGACATGCGATCCCTCTCCAAATCAGTATTGGGAGACATCTCTTTAGAGAGGGTGATCCCGTGACAAGCCGGTAGGTTACCGCGCTTGGAATCTTCCATACTGAACCTCTTCAGTATGGTGTCGATGTACCTGGACTGCGAAAGTCCTAATATCCTCTTGGATCTGTCACGGTAGATCCGGATACCCAGAATGTATGAGGCATCACCCAGGTCTTTCATGGAGAACCTGTGTGACAAGAACCCCTTGACAGATTGTAGCATAGGAATGTCATTTCCTATTAAGAGAATGTCATCCACGTATAAAACGAGGAATACTACAGTTCTCGCTACAAATCTACTATAGATGCATGGTTCATCTGGATTTTTGATAAAGCCAAATTCTTTGACCGTCTCATCAAAGCAGATGTTCCAACTCCACGATGCCTGCTTTAGTCCATAGATGGACTTAAGCAACTTGCACACCTTTCCGCTGCTCCCACTCTGAATGAAGCCCTCTGGCTGGTCCATATAGACACACTCCTCTAAATTTCCATTTAGAAAAGCTGTCTTTACGTCCATTTGCCAGATCTCATAATCATGGAAGGCAGCAATGGCAAGAAGGATCCGAATGGATTTCAGCATGGCTACTGGAGAAAAGGTTTCGTCGTAGTCCAAGCCAGGTCTTTGACGAAAACCCTTTGCTACCAGCCTAGCTTTATAGGTCTCAACCTGTCCATCTACACCAATCTTCCTTTTGAAGATCCACTTGCATCCTACGGGTTTTACCCCGTCTGGAGCAATGTCCAACGTCCATACCTTGTTGGTGTACATGGACTCCATTTCGGTCCGCATTGCATCCAGCCATTTCACTGAGTCAACGCTCTGAACGGCCTGCTGGAAGCTAGTAGGCTCATCATAATCTATGATGCAATCCTCTCTATCCCCGTCTATGAGAAAACCGTAGTATCTCTCGGGCGGATGAGACTGCCTACTACTTCTGCGGAGCGGCGTAGGAATGTCCTGTTCTGTTGAACCCTCTGGTTCCACTAACCTTTCAGTAATAGTCTGTGGTTCTGGAATTTCTTCCAGTTCTACTGCGCTCCCACTTATCTCCTTTTCCAAGAACTGGTGTTCTAGAAAGTGGGCATTACGAGAAACAAGGACTTTTTGTTCCTCTGCGTAGTAGAAAAGATACCCCCTGGTGTTCTTTGGGTATCCCACAAACTTGCACAGTACTGAGCGTGCCTCGAGTTTGTCCGCATGCTGCTTTTTGACAAAAGCTGGACATCCCCAGATCTTCAGATATTGAAGATAGGGTTTCTTCCCACTCCACATTTCATATGGGGTGGTAGGCACAGTCTTAGTCGGAACTCGGTTCAAAAGGTATGCAGCTGATTCTAGCGCATACCCCCAGAATGATCGCGGTAACTCAGCGTTACTCATCATGGACCGCACCATATCCAATAGGGTGCGGTTCCGTCTCTCCGATACACCGTTATGTTGCGGGGTGTATGGAGGAGTAAGCTGAGAGAGAATTCCGTTCTCTTTTAAATAGTCCAGGAACTCGGCACTTAAGTATTCTCCACCTCGATCCGATCTTAGAATCTTAATACTTTTGCCGGTCTGTTTCTCTACTTCATTCTTATACTCCTGGAATTTTCCGAAGGCCTCGGACTTATGTTTCATTAAGAAAACATAACCGTACCTTGAGAAGTCATCCGTAAAAGTAATGAAGTAAGAATGTCCGCTTCGGGCATGTGTAGACATTGGACCGCACACGTCACTGTGTACGAGTCCCAAGAGCTCGCTCGCTCTTACTCCTTGTCCAGTAAACGGAGTCTTTGTCATCTTTCCTTTGAGACAAGATTGACAAGTGGCATACGATTGATATTCGAACGCATTCAAATATCCTTCTGTATGTAACTTAGTCAACCTTCTCTCATTGATGTGACCCAATCTACAATGCCATAAGAAAGTCTGATTTATTTCTGGAGACTTTCTTTTGTGTGTATTCTGGACGTTGAAAATCTGTGGTTGGTTTAACACGTATATACCATTACTCAATGTACCTGACCCAATCAGAACTTGATTAAGGTGAATGTTTACAACATTACTTACAAACGCAAATTCATAACCTTCTTTAGAAACTAAAGATACAGAAATGATATTACAAGATGCGTTGGGTACAAAAAAGCAATTACGCAAAACCAAAACATGTCCATCTGACATTCCCAGGTGATAGTCCCCCACGGCTTTAGCATCCATGCTATCTCCGTTCGCAACTCTGAGGGTCTTGTCACCTGCCTTCAAAACCCTACGGTTTCTCAACGCCTGCAAAGAATTACAGATATGAGATCCTGATCCGGTATCCAATACCCAGGAAGTAGAGTTTATTGAAAGACAGTTTTCAATAACATACACACCTGAAGCTGAAGCTGCAACCTGCTTCAATTCCTGTGTTCTGGCCTTCCAGGCCCTGCAATCATTCTTCCAGTGTCCTTTCTTATGACAATAGAAGCATTCTTCCTTATCCACAAGCTTCCCCGCTATCTTTGTTGCTTTTGCTTTTCCCTTCGTATCCACTTTACTAACACCGCCCCTTGGTTTGGCGGGGGTTTTCTTCTTCTTTCCCTTGGCTTTCGCCTTGGACCTAGAAGAAGATGATCCTCCTACAAACAAAGTGGATGTATCCCTACCTTTCTATAGGATGCCCTCTGCGCTCCTCAGCATGTTGAGGAGCTCTGAAAGTTCAACCTCTTTTTCTTGTAAGTTGAAGTTCAGTATAAACTGGGCGTAAGTGGAAGGAAGGGACTGGAGAACTATATCCGTATATAGCTCACTCTCCAATGTGATCCCTAGGTCAGCGAGCTCCTCAATGAAGCCGATCATCTTTAGCACGTGCTCGGCTACTGATGATCCGACGGCCATTCTTGTCGAAAATAACTTTTTCGACGCTTCGTATCTTGCGATACGTGATTGCTCTCCATACAGTTCTTTTGTATGGAGCAATATGGACTCCATGTCCATATTCTCATGCCTCCTCTGATGTTCGTTGTCCATCGAGGCAAGCAGGAGGCACTTGGCCTTCGCGCTATCAATCTCCCAAGTCTTGCGGATTTCCTTATCCGCGACACTGGAAGTTGGACCAGGGACAGGGGGAGCTTTGGTGGTAAGAAGATACCCCAGCTTGTCATAAGTGATTGCTATCTTGACATTCCTGAGCCAATCTTTGTAGTTTGGCCCTGTCAGTTTGTTTTTATCTAGGAGTAACTTAAGTCCAGTCATGTTGATTGGTCGCTGCAATTAGGAGAGAGAAGAAGAAACACTCAGCATGATGCTCTTGCAAGTTTAGAGTGGTTTTTAATTTGTCTAAACAGGATGGCTCCCACTGTTTCTCGAATCCCTCCTCAAACCATAAAGGAAGAATTAGTCAGGATCAATCCCACCATACAATACTTGCTTAACCGTTCAGCCAGGCCGGTGTCGGTACTTCGAGGGAGGTTTTCCAACGCTTTCGCGAAGTTCCTTAATTAAAGAACCTCTTTTCCCTGGGGGCGTAGCCCCGCTAACACCTTTCTAGGCACCTACTAGGTTTATAGCATTGATCGTTAAGTGAGAAATTTCCCGAGGAGTAGCATATACTCACAGTAGGATCGGGATCCAAATATCATCGCGTGACGAAACTGAAGGAATCCTACCAGAATCATCACACTCCAAATGGTATGCAAATCTAGCAAGTTTCAGTACTTATGAAACTCCCGATGTGGATTTTTGCCCCATGCTCTTATGACCTTGGCGTGAGGTCAAAATGTCATAAGTCACATGTCAAGTTCGTCCCATCATTATCCAGGTTAATTTGAACCCACCCGTACATACCCTTGACGTAGGCCAAAATGGCAGTACGACTGTCTCAAACCAACGCATTCTATCTATGCAACAGATAAATATCCGGCAGCTACCAATCACTATGCCTTGGCGTGAGGTCAAAATACATAGCTTGAATACTACCGAATATTTAACTGAAATGATGGAGGGCTACGGATGGTTTTGGCAAAACCGTGAACGTAGTGAACTTGATTTGGTCGATGGAACGAGATAGCTTTTAAATGGAGTGGCTCAAACTCCGTATTTTAAAAGTTTGTTTTGAAAAGAACCGAGTGGTTTTTCGAAAGTGTTCCAACGACTTTAACTTGGTTTATTATCTTGCATTAGTTCTTTTAATGCGTGATATTCTTGCATTAGTTCTTTTAATGCGTCCCATCATTTAATCCTACCATTGCAGAAAACAACCAAAATATGACGTACGCTTATGCCATTCGCATTCGCCACGGGGCCCCGTCATTACCCGTTAGGTTACTTAACTAACGACAGAGCGGGGGCTGGGCTAGCGCGTCTGTAAAACATAAGCAACGCCTAAATAATATCATATATAGATATACTGCAATGATAAACATTTCAGATCACAGATAAATACATTGGATATACTAGCAATCTGTAATTTGTACGAGCCTGTAACAAAAACAGATAACATGGTCGCGGTGAATAGCCAAAACCCCACCCAAGACCCCTACGGGTGCGGCAAACTACCCGCCAAGTACCCGAAGCGTAGCAACCTCCCTCATCTCCATGAGTAGGCCACTCGACACTTCGGCATACCCGGTAGTTTGTGCACCCCTCCATGGGTCTATCCTAGGAGCAAAAACAGTAAAAAGAAATTATACAATGACGGCTACAACCCCGACCCGGTTGTGCGGCCATACAAATAATTATTACATCAATTTACAAATTTACATGAATTGCAAGAAAAGAAAACTCTCGTCTCACAACCCCCGGCTATTCACCCGCGACAATCCAACATATTTATATACACATTCCAGCACATTACAGATCATGTATAACCCCGACCAATCGACTTATAGCGATTAGCCGACGTTCAATACATGCAAGCATTACAGATATAACCATCATAGTCAAAGTGCAGTGAAGTTCGGAAAAAAAATACGGAATTATAGGACCCCAAAAGGAAATTTCTTTTCTGGAAAATCTGGGCACATATAATACATTCCAAAAATCCCAAAACCAACACAGACACACACTGCACGAAAAACGATGCAGAGAAGACGACAAACCGCGGCGCTTCCGCGGCAAATGCCTACCTCGTGCGGCGGAAGCGCGGCGGTTTGAACGAATTAGGGCAACGTTTTTCTTGGGTGTCCACACAAAACCCTGAGCCGAATTTAGGAGTATAAAGTTTTTCAATTTGACGAGAAAAAATTTCAACAGAAACTCAGGTTTTGTAAAAGTTAGGTTTTTGGATTTTTTCCGGTTCCGAACTTCGTTACACTTTACTACCAAGCTAGTTTAAGTTTAGTTAGGCTCTGATACCACTGTAAGTCCACGTTGCGACCCCCGGTTCTTACGGGGAGGCGGAAACGGTATAAAATCAAAATTTTAACGCAAGAGGCAACATGGACTAAGCTAGGTCGGGATCTTTACCTAAACTAAAACTAGCATACTAAGCTAAAGATATTTAGCTACTCGGATGAAGATGGTTATACCTAAACTTGAACTCCTTCTCTTCAAGCTCCGATGGTGGTTCGATGGCTCCTTCTCGTTGTCTCCGTACGCCGAAGATAGATCCACTTGAAAGCTCCAACCTTTAGCTCCTTCTTCGTTCTTTGAAGAAACTAGTTCACTTGGTTTGCTAAACCTAGTGAACTAGAATGAGTAGAGATGATTTAGAATGGGATTTTATCTATGGTTCTTGATTCTCAACTCATGAGACAAGAGAACCATAGATCAAGAGAGGGAGCAAGAGGTTGAGGGTGAGAGCAAGAGGAGAGCTCAAGAACAAGAGAGAGAATGAGCAAGAAAGAATGAGCAACTCTTTTGTCTTTCACCCTCTCATAATCCAAAGTGATCATCACTCATCATATCAAAAAAGTCTTATGTGATGGTTAGAAGCAACCATAACCTTATCATGTCATGCACTCATTTTACTCAAATGAGCAAGCAAGAAAAAGTCTTTGGCATGAAATGATAACCATGGTTATCATGATGGTCAACTAGTCAAGCCTAGTCAACCGGTCAACAAGTCAACAAAAGTCAACAAGTCAACAAAGTCAACAAGTCAACAAAAGTCAACAAGTCAACAACCATATCACCATAATACTTAATTAATATAATAGTTAATCACATAACATATTCTCATTAGGGTTGAGCATAAAGTCAAATAGTCAACGGTCAACTGTCAACAACCCTAATGAGAATCCGCAGCCTCTGCCTCCCTGTCAACTGTGCATACACACCCGCATCCGCGTTCCGAGGAACACGAATGCAAACTGGATAAATCCAATCCCATAAGGTACACTAGGATCTGGCTTAAACCAAAGCCCGCTAGTGTAAACTGTCCGGACACTGTACGTGCACAAGTGCACGAATGTGACCGAACCCTGTCGCAAAACCATGCGACCTGTCGCAATACCATGCGACCTCTACTCTTTTGCCTAAAGGCGAAAAGCTTTCTGTGTGGGACTCTAAAGACTCGACACTACGCTGGCAGTGGGTTTAACCACAGACCGCAAGCGGCACTAGCTGTGCGTAACGGTCCCCAGGTAATGCCGACAAGAAGACGGACGAGGCGAAAACCCATCTGAACTCCTACTGAGCCTGAGTGTGACATTCTCCGTACAGTCCGGTCTGTTCGTCTGATACATCGCATGGCGGGCCTAGGGGGCGGTAAACGTCAGTCCCCCAATAGCGGTACAAGTCGTGCCGGAGTGAAGCCCAATACATCCTGAGATAACACTGGAAACCTACCAGTATATCTCGTTTGCCCTGGCCAGGGACTACTCGTGTAATGGCTCTCCTAGACACAGCGCGATGTCAACCCCCAATACCGGGAGAGACGAATCCTGTCTAACCGTCACTGCCTCCAAGTGCTTCGGGACTGCACCCAACCACCACCTGTTTGCACGACTCCTTTGAGCCATGGTAGGGTAGTGATCAAAGTACAGTGGGAACACACCCGAGGCGAAGTGACAGTGTCAAGTCAGCGGACTAAGCTGTACTCATGTCACCTGGGAACTGATAACTGACGATAGGTATAATACCAACTAGTCAGTTCCCGACGAGTCCTGTCCAGTGTACCCGTAACCTAACGAGCACCCGCATACTATCTCAAGTACGACGTACTGACGGCTGTGGGACAGACCGTCTCCCACACTGGGATGAGAAGCGCATGCGCTGGTCTACTCCGGAGTATCGATGCCCTGTCTCGATAGTCCTGCGACCAGGGACCTGAATAAGGATGTGCTTATAGATTACCCAACCCCCACTAGTGTGACTGCCATCACAACGCTGGTAATCAAGCAAAGATCCTAAGGGCTCCACTAATGCGTATAAGTGATATACTGAAATAAACACAAGTACACATTGAAGTAGAAACAAACCAAGTAGCATACTACTATTTTGAGCAAGATTGTATATACAAGGTGAATATCCCAAGCATCCATTAAGTAATATACAAACTAGTATGATACAGTAATGGCCTCTAGGGCATATACACTAACACCTCCAAGTGCTCGGGACTGCACCCAACTGCTACCTGTTTGCACGACTCCTTTGAGCCGTGGTAGGGTAGCAATCTAAGAACAGTGGGACACACTCGAGGCGAAGTAGCAGTGTCAGGTCTGCGGATTATGCCGTACTCATGTCACCTGGGAACTGTTCACTGACGACTGGTATAAAGCCAACCAACAGTTCCCTGTGAGTCCTGTCCGGTGTACCCGTAACCTAACGAGCACCTGCATACTATCTCCAGTACGACGTACTGACGGCTGTGGGACAGACCATCTCCCCAACTGGGATGAAAAGCGTACACACTAGTCTACTCCGGAGTATCGATGCTCTGTCTCGATAATCCAATGACCAGGGACCTGAATAAGGATGTGCTTGTAGACTACCCAGCCCCCACTAGTGTGACTGCCATCACAACGCTGGTAGACAAGCAAGATCCTAAGAGCTCTATCAATACGTACACTCACATATTAAGATAGAAAAACCAAGTAGCATACTACCATGTTTAGCAAGACTGTTATATACACGTGAATATCCCAAGCTTCCATTAAGTAATATACAAACTAGTATGATACAGTAATGGCCTTCTAGGGCATAAACACTAACAATCTCCCACTTGCACTAGGGCCATGTACTGGCGTATCGTGGACCGATGATCTCGAGTAGCCTCTCGAACTGAATCTGAGGTAGGGCCTTCGTGAATGGATCAGCAATGTTCTCTTCAGAAGCAACTCTCCGAACCTCGATCTCCTGACGATCAATGATCTCTCTGATCAGGTGATACCGCCTTAAGATGTGTCTGGACTTCTGATGGGACCTTGGTTCCTTTGCTAAAGCTATAGCTCCGTTGTTGTCGCAATACAGAGGTATTGGATCAACTATGGTAGGAACCACCTGAAGTTCTGTTAGGAACTTCTTCATCCAGATTGCTTCTTTTACGGCATCGCAAGCAGCTATATACTCCGCTTCCATCGTCGAGTCAGCAACGGTGTCCTGCTTGGAGCTCTTCCAGCACACCGCCCCTCCATTGAGGGTAAAGACATAACCCGACATGGACTTGGAATCGTCCTTATCACTCTGGAAGCCGGAATCAGCAAAGGCCTCCAACCTGAGGTCTTTTCCGCCGTAAACCAAGAACATCTCCTTAGTCCTTCTCAGGTACTTGAGAATGTTCTTTACTGCTATCCAGTGCTTCTCCCCTGGGTCTGACTGATACCGGCTTACCACGCTCAGTGCGTAAGCTACATCTGGTCTGGTGCACAACATCGCATACATTATAGAGCCTACCGCAGAAGCGTAGGGTATAATAGACATGCGTTCCCTTTCCAAATCAGTCTTGGGAGACATCTCTTTGGAGAGGGTGATTCCGTGACAAGCCGGTAGATTACCGCGCTTAGAATCTTCTATACTGAATCTTTTCAATACAGTGTCGATATACCTGGACTGCGAAAGTCCCAACATCCTCTTGGATCTATCACGATAGATCCGGATCCCCAGAATGTAAGAGGCATCACCCAGGTCTTTCATGGAGAACCTGTGTGACAAGAATCCTTTGACAGATTGTAGCATAGGAATGTCATTTCCTATCAATAGAATGTCATCCACGTACAAGACGAGGAATACGACACTTCTGGCTACAACTTTACTATATATGCACGGTTCATCTGGATTTTTGATAAAGTCATATTCTTTGACTGTCTCATCAAAACAGATGTTCCAACTCCGCGATACCTGCTTTAGTCCATAAATGGACTTAAGCAGCTTGCATACTTTCCCGCTGCTCCCACTCTGATTGAAACCCTCTGGCTGATCCATATAGATGCTCTCTTCTAAATTTCCATTCAGAAAAGCCGTCTTTACGTCCATCTGCCAGATTTCATAATCATGGAAGGCAGCAATAGCAAGAAGGACCCGAATGGATTTGAGCATAGCCACTGGAGAAAAAGTTTCGTCATAGTCCAAACCAGGTCTTTGACGAAAACCCTTTGCAACAAGTCTAGCCTTATAGGTTTCCACCTGTCCATCTACACCAATCTTTTTCTTGAAGATCCATTTGCATCCTATGGGTTTTACCCCATCTGGAGCAAAGTCCAAAGTCCATACTTTGTTGGTGTACATGGACTCCATTTCGGTCCGCATTGCATCTAGCCATCGTACCGAGTCGCCGCTCTGGATGGCCTGCTGGAAGTCAGTAGGTTCATCATCATCTATGATGCAATCCTCTCTATCCCCATCTATGAGAAAACCGTAGTATCTCTCAGGCGGATGAGACGGCCTACTACTCCTGCGGAGGGGTACGGGAATGTCCTGTTCTTTTTGAACTTCTGGTTCTACCAAACTTTCAGTAACAGCTTGTGGTTCTGGAATTTCTTCCAGTTCTACTGCGCTCCCACTCTTCTGATTTTCTAAAAATTCAGTTTCTAAGAAGTGAGCATGACGAGAAACAAAAACCTTTTTCTCCTCTGCGTAATAGAAATAATATCCCTTGGAGTTCTTTGGATATCCCACAAGCTTACACTGTACTGAGCGTGCCTCGAGCTTGTCCGAATGCTGCTTTTTTACAAAAGCTGGACACCCCCATGTCCTAAAATGTTTTAGACAGGGTTTCTTCCCACTCCACATCTGATATGGTGTGGTAGGCACAGTCTTGGTTGGAACCTGGTTTAAAAGATATGCTGCTGATTCTAGCGCATAACCCCAGAAAGATCGCGGTAACTCAGCATTACTCATCATGGATCGTACCATATCCAATAGGGTTCGATTCCGTCTCTCCGATACACCGTTGTGCTGTGGAGTGTATGGAGGAGTAAGCTGAGAGAGAATTCCTTTCTCCTTTAGGTAACCTAGGAACTCGGCACTTAAGTATTCTCCACCTCGATCAGATCTCAGTGTCTTAATACTTTTGCCTGTTTGGTTTTCCGCTTCACTCTTGTATTCCAGGAATTTCTCAAAGGCCTCGGATTTATGTTTCATTAAGAAAACATGTCCATACCTAGAGAAATCATCTGTAAAAGTAATGAAGTAGGAATAACCACCTCTTGCATGTGTAGACATCGGACCGCATACATCGCTGTGTATGAGTCCTAAGAGATCGCTCGCTCTTACTCCTTGTCCAGTAAATGGAGTCTTTGTCATCTTTCCTTTGAGACAAGATTGACAAGTGTCATAAGTTTGATATTCGAACGAGTCCAAATATCCTTCTCTATGCAACTTAGTCAACCTTCTCTCATTGATGTGACCCAGTCTACAATGCCATAAGAAAGCTTTATTTAAATCTGGAGACTTTCTTTTAAGTGTGTTCTGGACATTGAAAATTTGGAGTTGGTTTAAAACATATATACCGTTATTTAGGGTACCGGACCCAATGAAACCATGATTAAGGTGGATGTTGACAACATCTCTTACAAACGTGAAATCATAACCTTTATTTGATAACAAGGAAACTGATATGATATTACACGTTAAGCTTGGTACAAAATAACAGTTATGTAAAACCAAAATGTGTCCACTCGTCAATCCTAGGTGATAATCCCCGACGGACGCAGCTCCACGCTAGCTCCGTTAGCAACCTTTAGGGTCATATCACCTTCCTTCAGCACTCTACGGTTTCTCAGTGCCTGCAATGAATTGCAAATATGAGATCCTGATCCGGTATCCAATACCCAGGAAGTAGAGTTGATCGACAGACAATTCTCAATTACAAACACACCTGAAGTCGAAGCCACAGCTTGCTTCGGTTCCTGGTTCTTGGCGTTCCACGCCTTGCAATCCTTCTTCCAGTGCCCTTTCCTGTGACAATGGAAGCACTCATCCTAGCCCACTACCGGTACCGCAAACTTTTTCTTTCCCTTCCCTCCCACCTTACTAACACCTCCTCTAGGTCTGGGGACGGCCTTCTTCTTCCTTCCTTTGGCCCTAGCCTTGGACCCGGAAGAAGATGCACCGCCAACAAACATAGCGGGTGTTTCCCTTGCCTTCTGCAAGGTGCCCTCTGCACTCCTTAACATGTTCAGGAGTTCCGGAAGTTCAACTTCTTTTCCTTGAAGGTTGAAGTTCAGGATAAACTGGGCGTAGGTGGGAGGAAGAGACTGGAGAATAAGGTCTGTATATAGCTCATTATCCAAAGTCGTCCCAAGGTCTGCGAGCTCTTCAATATAGCCGATCATCTTTAGGACATGTTCTCCTACAGATGACCCGACAGCCAACCTCGCTCGAAACAAGTTCTTAGAGGTCTCGTATCTTGCTATACGAGATTGCTCTCCATAAAGTTCCTTTGTATGGAGAAATATGCCATCTTGGGTCATATCCTCGTGCCTCCTCTGATGTTCATTGTTCATTGAGACAAGCACGATGCACTTGGCTTTCGCGCAATCTAAATCCCAGGTTTTGCGGATTTCCTTATCCGCATTGCTGGATTTGGGACCAGGGACAGCAGGTGCCGTAGCGGTGAGGATGTACCCCAATTTGTCATAGGTCAAAGCCATTTTGACATTCCGCAGCCAATCTTTATAGTTTGGCCCTGTCAGTATATTTTTCTCTAAAAGTAACTTAAGTCCAGTCATTTTCAGGGTCGCTGCAATTAGGAGAGAGAGAAGAAAACTCTTTAGCATGATGCTCTTGCAAGTTTATAGTGGTTTTTAGTTTATCTAAACTGGATGGCTCCCACTGTTTCTCGAATCCTTCCTCAAACCATAAAAGAAGAATTAGCCAGGACTATTCTCACCGTACAATACTTGCTTAACCGTTCAGCCAGGCCAGTGTCGATACTTCGAGGGAGGTTTTCCAACGCTTTCGCGAAGTTCCTTAATTAAATAACCTCTTTTCTCTGGCGGCGTAACCCCGCTGACACTTTTCTGGACACCTACTTGGTTTATAGCATTGATCGTTAAATGACGAATATCCTGATAAGTAGCATATACTCACAGTAGGATCGGGATCCAAATATCATCGTATGATAATATTGAAGGAATCCTACCAACATTCATCAAACTCCAAATGGTATGCATCTCTTTGCAAATTTCAGTTTCTTTAGAAATTCCCGATATATATTTTTGCCCCATGTTCTTATGATCTTGACTAAGGGCCAACAAATCATAAGTCACATGTCAAGTTCTGCCCATCATTATCCTGTTGATTTGAACCCATCCGTATATACTCTTGACTAAGGGCCAAACAAAGTAATACGAGTGTCCCAAACCAACTCATCTATCTATGCAACAAATGAATACCCCAGCAGCTACCAATCACTATGTCTTGACTAAGGGCCAAACAAACATAGCTTGAATACTACTGACCATTCATAAGAAATGACGGAGGGCTACGACTGGTTTTGGCGAAACCGTGAACGTAGTGAACTTGATATAACCGAAGGAACCTGATAGCTTTTAAAAGGAGTGGTTAAAGCTCCGCATTTAAAAATATCTGTTTTTTAAAATTAACCGAGTGGTTTCTTTTAAATTGTTCCAACGATTTAAACTTTGGTTTGTTTTTCTTTGCATTATAGATAATGCGTCCCATCATTAACCTATCATTGCAGAAAACAACGAAAATACAACGTCCTCTTATGCCATCCGCATTCGCCACGGGGTCCCGTCATCACCCGTTAGGTTACTTAACTAACGACAGAGCGGGGGCTGGGCTAGCGCGGGTGTAAAACATAAGTGACGTCTAAATAGCTATCATATATAGATATTGTACATTCGTCAGACGCAATAATAGGCATTCCAGATCACAGATGAACTTTATTGGATTTGCAAGTAATCCGTGTTTGTTTTGAGCCTGCAACAAAAGACGGATTACAAAGTTGTGATGAATAGCCATTACCCCACCCAAGACCCCAACGGGTACGGCAAACTACCCGCCCGGCAGTTTGTGCACCCCACCTTGGGTCTGTCCTAGGAGCAAAAACAGTAAAATGAAATAATACAACGGTGGCTACAACCGCAAGCTGGATGTGCCCCGCAAAATAATATTACAACAAATTACATTTACATCAAATAAATTAAATAATAACCCATCACATAACCCCGGCTATACATCACAACAGTCCAACACAGTTCATATGCACAAACAGATAAAATCCATTTCAGAAATGTACAACCCCCTGCCAACTGACATACTAGCAATTAGGGGAGGTTTACGAACACATTATACAAACACAGATATAATCCAATAAGCAAATACTGTATAATTTCGATCGATTAAACACTTTTAATTTTGCTCCAATACTGCTCTGCAAATCTGAAACCTGAGCAAAAATTAAATATTCCAGAAAATCCCAAATATCACACAGAACCAATACAAGAAAAATGGGGCCCTGAATCGTCAACTCGGCGGCGGAAGCGCGGCGGGATCTGTGCTATCCGCAGCGGATCCGCGGCGCCGTAGGCGATTCAGGGGACCAAATTTTTTGTGTGTTCTACTACTATCATTTTAAGCTTTCTGAACATCCCTGAAAAATTTTTGGACTTCATTTATAAATCGACAGAAACATGATATTTTAGGGTTTTCCGGTTTCGTTTTTTCCGTTCGAAATTCATACAAATTTGTAAAAAAGTTATTTATTGTTTAGCGAGGCTCTGATACCACTGTAAGTCGATGTACAACACCCCAATACTTGTGGGGAGGCGGAATTTTCAAAAACGAACTTGTTTAGTGAACAAACATCGACTAACCGCTTGAATCGAAGCTAAACGATAACTAACTAAACACATAGTTGTTCTAAACTACTATGCTTAGGGATTATACCTATCGAACCAAGTCCTTCGGCTTTACAATCTCCTCGTCCTCCTCGGCCTTCTCGATGTAGTAGATGATCCACCCGAGAGCAAAACTCCAAGCTTAGCCTCTAAACTTGAGGCAACTAACCTTCTTGGATTGCTAATCAAAGAAGATAGATGAGATAGAGTGAGGGTTATGGATTGTTTAGTCTAACTAATCCTTGTTCTCAACACATGAGAGGTGAGGATTAGGGTTTGAAGAGAGAGAGCTTGAGGAGAGAGAATGTGAATGATATTATCAAGTGAGAATAGTAAGTTATCATAATATATATGAAACTTTAAAATTCATCAATAAAAGAAAAACAATTGATGAATAATCAAGTTTCATAAATATATAATGGTGATTCATAACCATGACTCATTAATCATTTATTGTGCATTAATGATATGGATGAATCACTCTCATGACTCACTAAACTCATTCAATGCATATGACACCTAAACCTCCTTAGTCACCATCTTCTAGAAGCTTCTCGCACAATTACGAGAACGCCCCTCCAATCCGCAAAAATACGGAAAAACTTTAGACTGTATAAATCCAATAACCGGATACCAGTAACTGGCTTAAACCAAAGCCGACTGGTAAAAACTGTCCGAAAGTCGTACGTGCGTAAACACACGTATGCGTCCGAACCCTTTGTCGTAAAACCATACGACCTCTATATCGTTTCGCCTGGAGTAGGAAACTCTCTGTGTGGGACTCTAGAGACTCGACTACTATGCTGGCAGTGGGTTTAACCACAGCCCGCAAGCGGCACTAGCTGTACGTAACGGTCCCCAGGTAGTTGTCGATAAGAAGGCCGATGAGGAAACCCATCCGAACTCCTACTAAGCCTGCTGTGACAATCTCCATACAGTCCGGTCCGTTCGTCTTAGACTATCGCATATCGGGCCTAGGGGGCGGCAAGCGTCAGTCCCCTAATAGCGGTATAAGTCGTGTCGGAGCGAAGCCCATTACACCCTGAGAAACTAGTGGAACCTACCAGCAAATCTCGCTTGCCCTGGCCAGGGACTTTGCGTAATGGCTCTCTGACACAGCGCGATATCAACCCCCAATACCGGGAGAGACGAATCCTGTCTAACCGCCACTGCCTCCAAGTGCTCGGGACTGCACCCAACTGCTGCCTGTTTGCACGACTCCTTTGAGCCGTGGTAGGGTAGCAATCTAAGAACAGTGGGACACACTCGAGGCGAAGTAGCAGTGTCAAGTCTGCGGATTATGCTGTACTCATGTCACCTGGGAACTGTTCACTGACGACTGGTATAAACCCAACCAACAGTTCCCTGTGAGTCCTGTCCGGTGTACCCGTAACCTAACGAGCACCTGCATACTATCTCCAGTACGACGTACTGACGGCTGTGGGACAGACCATCTCCCCAACTGGGATGAGAAGTGTACACACTAGTCTACTCCGGAGTATCGATGCTCTGTCTCGATAATCCAACGACCAGGGACCTGAATAAGGATGTGCTTGTAGACTACCCAGCCCCCACTAGTGTGACTGCCATCACAAAGCTGGTAGACAAGCAAGATCCTAAGAGCTCTATCAATACGTACACTCACATATTAAGATAGAAAAACCAAGTAGCATACTACCATGTTTAGCAAGACTGTTATATACACGTGAATATCCCAAGCTTCCATTAAGTAATATACAAACTAGTATGATACAGTAATGGCCTTCTAGGGCATAAACACTAACACTGTACTACAGTAAAAATTTGAAGGCCCGTCGCTAATAAATGGCCGCGGATCCGCCGCCAAAAGGGGGTTAGTGCGGCGGATCCGCGGCACTTTAGTGGCTTCACGAGCTCAAATGTTTTCTGTAGCCTTGTATTTGCCTGCACGGATTTTTAAGCTACTACAAATAATTTTTGAACACTTTTGAAAATCGACAGCAACCAGAGAAATGAAAACGTGATTTCGGAAACTTTGGTCGATCAATCTTTCAAGCACGTCTAAACAAGCTAGTAAGGGGTTTAAATGGTGGCTCTGATACCATGTAGGGTCCTGGCAGCGCCCCGGCCGTCGAAACGCGGCCAAAATGCGGAACAAAAATTTTCTAAACTTGCGCTACCGCTACCCGATTTACGGATCGACCATAAACCCTAAACTAGAAAATTAATCTAAGAGTTAGAATTGTTATACCGAGATGATCCAAGTCCTTTGGTCTTCATTCCAAGCACCTAGTGATCCTTTGATGATGTTTGGTTGCCGGTCTTCCTCCATCTCCGATGATCCACCCGAGGGAAACGACGTAAGCTCCAACCTCGTCGAACGAGGTTACCGACGCTCCAAAGTCTCTAGCGATGGAGTGTGGGGGTGTATGAAAATGTCACTATAATTTTTTTTCTTTCCTTTTTGCTCATTGAGCAAGCATAGAATATGAATGGAGGTGATCTTGGCATGAGGCAAAGAATAGTGTGAACTTGAGAGAGTGAGAGAGTGGGCTAGCATAATGTGTAATGAATCATGAACCAAAAATGAAAAACCCCACCAAGGAAGTAGCCGGCCCCCTCTCTCTCTCCAATCAACAAAAAGAAATCATTTTCTTTTTCGAACATTTTGCATTAAACAAATGAGACCATACTTTGCACCATGCCTCAAAACCGTACCTCCTTTCCACCTCATTTCCCAAATAATTTTCAATAATGAAAATCATTAATGAGGTGGCACCTTCTAGAAGCTATTCGGTATAAAATACGGAATACTTCCCGGTATATGTACCGAAATACATATACGCGTATTCGTACCAAAATACAAATAGCCGAGAGAGAAAACGAATAGTGAAAAATAATACTAGAATACGTATATACAAATACATATATCAATTATTAAATCAAAACCTGATTTAATAAACTGGCTTAATCCTAAGCCGCTAGTATTATCAACCGTCCAATTAAAGTCTGCCCAACAAGTGCACATATTTAATGGGACATCTGTATGTATCAACATTCCTCATGTACACCATATCGCCTGAACCGTGAAAACCTTCTGTGTGGGACTCTAAAGACTCGTCAATACGCTGGCAGTGGGTTTAACCACAAGCACGTCAGCGGCACTAGCTATACGTAACGGCTACCCAGGTATTGAGCGAAAGGGAGGCCGACAAGCAAACTTATCCTGAACCCCTACTAAGCCTGACAGTGACAATATCAGTACAGTCCGGTCTGTTCATCTAAGAGTATCGCATATCGAGTCTAGGGGGGTGGATAAAGTCAGACCCCCAACAACGCGATATTTAGTGTCGGTATGAAACCCATCACCACCTGAGAAACTATCAATCCTGGATCGTAATTCTTGTCCACCGTGGCCACGGATTTTTAGTGATGGCCATCCGTACACAACGCGACATCAACCCCCAATACTGGGAGGGACGAATCCCCGACGATCCGATCACTGCCTCCAGGTGGCTCGGGACTGTACCCAACTAAAACCTGTTTGCACGACTCCTTTGAGCCGTGGTAGGGTAGTAATAAAAGCACAGTGGGAAGTCACACGAGTCAAATGACGATCTCAGGTCGACAGACTAACCTGTACACATGTCACCTGGGAACTGCCATCTGACAATAGGTATAATACCAACTAGCAGGTTCCCGGCGAGTCCGTCCAGTGTACTCATAACCCAATGAGCACCTGTATACTATCTTAGGTGAACAAACTAACACCAATAGCTTATGAGACTTGGCCACCGCCCCTCATCGGGGTCTCGATCAGTATACACTAGTCTACACTGGAGTATCGATGCCCGGTCTCGACACTCCTACGACTAGGGACATTTAAGGATGTACTTATAGACCCCAGCTCCCACATATGTGATCGCCATCACAATGCTGGCAGTCAAGCAATAATCCTACGGGCTCTATCAACATGTATATGATGATAAAGACAAATCAGATAGCAAATTATCATCTTGAGTAAGACCGTTTTATCGGTATAGGTCCTCACTCAATCATCATAATCGCAAGTCCGCGACTATGATAATTGCCTTGAGGGCACTATAGCCAACAGTTACTCCCCATTGAGATTAGAGATATGATATGAATACAGAGGCGTTGGGGTACGGCCAGTTCCCGAGGAAATGCTGTGTTGAGAACGCAAATTTCCAGAAAAAGAGAAAAGATTATGTAAGAGTACCAGCCTCCTTATAGTTCGGCATAGGCGAGATCGAAAGAGACCTTGAGCATGTTCCTTCCAGGACATTGCTGCAAAAAGATTTGCACCGAGGATCGTTTGTATCACATGTATTCATAGGGCCAGAGGACGACGCCAATAATGTGCTGCTTTACGAGTGGTCATGCTAATTGGCCGAGAGATGGCCTGAGGAGTGTCAGAGCGGAAATCGTTCCGTTAGTACACCTGACCGGACCGACGAGCTGATGGATTGCGAGATTGGTAATCTACAGAGAAAATAAGGACCCAGAGACAGAAGACGCCAGACCGTGAGCAGGAGGCAAGTGGATGTTCTTGCTCTGCCAGTTTTGGGCGCACCGGCATTTTTCGACATTGTAGGAGGTATACCTCAATGTCATTTGTTGCGATTTGTATTATGATCCGAGTATAACGCCTATATCACTTGTGTTTGAATTTTGATGATTGAGTTTCATGATATTGTTTTCGTGCACCATGGCTGTACCTACTGGGTATCTATATTTTGTGCATAGTTATTGCAGTTGATATATGTTTTATACACCGTTGTGTTGGTTGATGAATTGTGCATATCAATTGCACTTAATATTTATTTTGTTCCTTGGCTGCACATATTTATGATTTCGTGGGTTTCATATGGTTGATTTGATTTTGTGCATGTGGTACGCAATCGATTTGATTTTTGCACTCGGTATAGCTCACATGTGCTTGCAGTGCATTGATACGTGTTTTGTGCACGCAGTTGCACACATTTATGATTTTATACACCTTGGTACACTCGGTGTTGCTTTTTATACGCATTTGAGTAATTGATGAGTTTTCGCGCATTGGTTGTACCGGATTTGTATTCCATGCATTTGTTGCACCAGATTTGTATTTAGTGCATTTGTTGCACTAGATTTATATTTCGTGCATTGATTGCACTAGATTTATACTCCGTACATTGGTTGCACTAGATTTATTTCATTAAGCATTTGTTTCACCAGATTTATGTTTTTGTGCGCGTTTGCACTTGACGTTCGTTTTCATGCGCTTTACTGCACTGGGCATTTTTACAGGCCAGATGCGCTTGGGTTGGATTTTTTTTGCATATTAGGCGCTTGGTATTAGATTTTGTGCATGTCGGATGCACTTGATTGAGATTTTATTCGTGCATGTGGGATGCACTTGATTTAGATTTCATTCGTGCATGACGGATGCACTTGATTTGGATTCTCGCGCATGTTGGGCGCGTTATTTGAGATGTGATTTTTTGCACACCGGATACACTCGATTGGGATTTTCATTCGTGCATGTTAATTGCACTGGATTGAGGTTTTTGTGCACTCTAGGTACACTTGATGTTGTTGTCAGGCACACTCATTGCAGTTGAGAGATATTTTTGTACACACCGGTTGCACTTAGTTTGGTTTTGTGTACATTCGTAGCACTTGTATTTGGCTCTGATTTCCATGCGCACCAGACGCACGTGATTGTTGGATATGCCTTTTGAGACTGATTTTGCTCTTGAGCACTTTGTTTTCATGATGGGCACTATATTATGTAGTAGCCGAACAGGACTGATCTGCGGATAGTACTTGAGTACTTTGCATTCATTAAAAGTTTAACAAGAGGTTTTCAAAAATGAGCTATAGTCTCGCTATTTTCTATGTGTCCGTGAGTCACGAACGTTTACAAAGGAAAACCTTTTGGGATATGTATACTTGAGCAAAACATATATGAAAGTATATTTATTACTTTACAAATGAGCGTCCGTCACTTGTGCCGTGAGTTACGCATCACACGACGATTCAGAAAAGATTTTGCATGTGTTTTATTCAGTTTTAGGAGATTTTTCCAAGGATGCGTACTATACACATATTATAGTAATTGACTAGTGCATATTGAATTTCAGTAGTGGATTTCAAGATCTGTATCTCCATTGCAACTCCGATTATTTGTGTGCAAATCTGATGATTTGCGTGATTCTTGACGGAGTTCGATTTTGAGTTTCTTACTCGTTTTCAGGCGCACACGATGTGCTGTGGTATTTCTGTATCTTCCGTGATTTCGGAGCCCCGTGATTTGAGCCGATTATTGAAATGTTTCGGTATTGAGGATTTAAATTTAAATTCGGGGATCGAATTTATTTAAGGGGGGAAGATTGTAATATTTCAGAAAATATAAATATTATTTTTGGAATTTAATATTAAAATAATATATTTCGCGAAAACTAGTCGATTTGCAAAATGGGGATTTTCGTAAAATGGTATAAATATATACCAATATTTGTGAAATAATTGGAGATTAAAAAGATTTATTCATTTAAATATATATTTATTGGATTTGGCAATTTTATAATTAATTATATGCAGTTTAAATAAAAATTGATTAGTGCACTACTAATCACGATTAAACCAAATCCGTATTTCTACATTTTTCCATGGTTAGTGCACCTTGACATGTTGCATTTTTGTTGCATGTTGTTTCATTTGTATTTGTTGATATTTGGCATTAAAAGAAAAAGAGAAAAGGAAATAGAAAAGAAAAGTCAATGTCATGTGATGAGAGAAAGAGAGAGTGAGGCATGGGCTTGTGAGAGGGTGAGAATAAGAGAGAGAGAGAGAGAGTGTTGCCCCTTCATTTCCCCTCCATTTGTTTTCTTCAACCTCATCATCCTTTTGCTTCATCCACCACCACCTCCAAGTATCATCTCAATTTTTTCACCAAAACCCTATACTCCCTTCACAAAAAATGATCACAACCTCTCTACAAACCCATTGGACCTTTCAAAGTTGGATTTTGAAGACTTTGAGCAACTCAAGAAAATTATTGTTAGTGTATATGCCCTAGAGGCCATTACTGTATCATACTAGTTTGTATATTACTTAATGGAAGCTTGGGATATTCACCTTGTATATACAATCTTGCTCAAAATAGTAGTATGCTACTTGGTTTGTTTCTACTTCAATATGTACATGTGTTTATTTTAGTATATCGCCTATACACATTAGTGCAGCCCTTAGGATCTTTGCTTGATTACCAGCGTTGTGATGGCAGTCACACTAGTGGGGCTGGGTAATCTATAAGCACATCCTTATGCAGGTCCCTGGTCGCAGGACTATCGAGACAGGGCATCGATACTCCGGAGTAGACTAGTGCATGCGCTTCTCATCCCAGTATGGGAGACGGTCTGTCCCACAGCCGTCGGTACGTCGTACTTGAGATAGTATGCGGGTGCTCGTTGGGTTACGAGTACACTGGACAGGACTCGTCGGGAACTGACTAGTTGGTATTATGCCTATCGTCAGTTATCAGTTCCCAGGTGACATGAGTACAGCTTAGTCCGCTGACTTGACACTGTCACTTCGCCTCGAGTGTGTTCCCACTGTACTTTGACTACTACCCTACCACGGCTCAAAGGGAGTCGTGCAAACAGGGTGGTAGTTGGGTGCAGTCCCGAAGCACTTGGAAGGCAGTGACGGTTAGACATGATTCGTCTCTCCCGGTAATTAGGGGTTGACATCGCGCTGTGTCTAAGAGAGCCATTACACGAGTAGTCCCTGGCCAGGGGCAAACGAGATATACTGGTAGGCTTCCAGTGTTATCTCAGGGTGTTTTAAGGCTTCACTCCGACACGACTTGTACCGCTATTGGGGGGACTGACGTTTACCGCCCCCCTAGGCCCGCCATGCGATGTATCAGACGGGACAGACCGGACTGTACGGAGAATGTCACATTCAGGCTCAGTAGGAGTTCAGATGGGTTTCGCCCTTCGTCGGTCTTCTTGTCGGGCACTACCTGGGGACCGTTACGCACAGCTAGTGCCGCTTGCGGTCTGTGGTTAAACCCACTGCCAGCGTAGTGTCGAGTCTTTAGAGTCCCACACAGAAATCTTTTCGCCTTTAGGCAAAAGAGTAGAGGTCGCATGGTTTTGCGACAGGTCGCATGGTTTTGCGACAGGGTTTTGGTCACATCCGTGCACTTGTGCACGTACAGTGTCCGGACAGTTTACACTAGCGGGCTTTGGTTTAACCCAGATCTTAGTGTACCTTTTTGGGATTGGATTTATCCAGTTTTGCATTCGTGTTCCTTGGAACGCGGGATGGCGGGTGTGTGTATGCACAGTTGACGGAGAGACAGAGGCAGAGGATTCTCATTAGGGTTGTTGACCGTTGACAGTTGACTATTGACTTTTTGCTCAACCCTAATGAGAATATGATATGTGATTAACAATTATATTAATTAAGTATTATGGTGATATGGTTGTTGTCTTGTTGACTTTGTTGACTTTTTGTAGACTTGTTGACTTTGTTGACCGGCTTGACTAGGCTTGACTAGTTGACCATCATGATAACCATAGCTATCATTTCATGGCAAAGACTTTTGCTTGCTTGCTCCTTTGTGCAAAATGAGTGCATGAAATGATATGGCTTATGGTTGCTTAAACCCATCACATAATACTGATTGATATGATGAGTTATGATGGTTATGGATTATGAGAGGGTGAAAGACAAAAGAGAGGCTCCTTCTCACTTGCTCACTCTCTCTCTTGTTCTTGAGCTCTCATACTCTTGCTCTCACCCTCTTCCTCTTGCTCCCTCTCTTGACTCTATGGTTCACTTGTCTCATGAGTTAAGAATCAAGAAACCATAGATAAAATCCCATACAAACTCTTCTCTACTCACTCTAGTTCACAAGGTTTAGCAAACCGAGTGAATTAGTTTCTTCAAAGTTCGAAAGAAGGAGCCAAAAGGTTGGAGCTTTCAGGTGGATCTATCTTCGGCGTAAGGAGACGACGGGAAGAAGCCGATCCGGACCCACCATCGGAGTTTGAAGACGAAGGAGTTCAAGACTAGCAAGGTATAAACCCCCTAACCGAGTAGTTAACGACTCCTTGTTAGGTTGTTACTTAGATGTTTAACAAAGATCCGGGTTTTAAATCCATGTTACCACCTCTAGGAAAATCGTTTTTTATCAAGTTCCGCATGCCCGAAAGTACCGGGAGAAGGTAGCATGGACTTACAGTGGTATCAGAGCCTAGTTAAACTCTATCTAACATGTTAGGCAAGTAACTAGAAGATCGATCAAAGAAAAAGTCACGAAAACGAACCCTCGAGAATTTCAAGTTTCTGTCGATTTTTTATTCTGTTCAACAGTTGATAATTTTCATCTTAAAAATCGGCTCAGGCTTTTGTGTGAACACCCACCAAATTTCGTCCAACGATCGAGTCAAAGAGCCGAGGAAACGCGGCGGGAGCACGCTCCCGCCGCGGTTCCCGCCGGCCGAGTTGACTCGGCCGAGGTCCATTTTTGGTTGCAGTGTATTTCTGGGGTTGTTTTGGGATTTTTTGGAATATGTATTTTCAGCCCAGATTTTCCAGAACGAAAATTTTATTTTTAGGGTCCTGAAAATCCGTATTTTTTGAATCGAACTTCTAAAAGACTTTAGCTGATGGGTTTTTTCTGTAATGTGATATTTTGTATTGAACGTCTACTAATCGCTATATGTCGATTAGTGGGGGTGTTATACAAATCTGTGATCTGTAATGTTGCTGGAAATGTGGATATGAATATGTTGGATTGTCGCGGGTGAATAGCCGGGGGGGTTGTGAGATGAGAGTTTTTCTTTTCTTTCAATTCATGTAAATTTGTAAATTGATGTAATAACTATTTGTATGGCCGCCACAACCGGGGTCGGGGTTGTAGCCGTCATTGTATAATTTCTTTTACTGTTTTTGCTCCTAGGATAGACCCAATGGAGGGGGTGCACAAACTACCGGGTATGCCGAAGTGCCGAGTGGCCTACTCACGGGGATGAGGGGAGGTTGCTTCGCTTTCGGGTACTTGGCGGGTAGTTTGCCGCACCCGTAGGGGGTCTTGGGTGGGGTTTTTGGCTTATTCACCGGCGACCGTGTAATCTTCTTTTCGTTACAGGCTCGTACGAATTGGCAAGGTTCCTAGTATATCCAATTATGTTCATCTGTGATCTGAAATGTTTATCATTGTATATATCTATATATGATATTATTTAGGCATTGCTTATGTTTTACAGCCGCGCTAGCCCAGCCTCTCCGCTCTGTTGTTAGTTAAGTAACCTAACGGGTAATGACGGGGGCCCCATGGCGAATGCGAATGGCATAAGCGTACGTCATATTTTGGTTGTTTTCTGCAATGGTAGGATTAAATGATGGGACGCATTAAAAGAACTAATGCAAGAATATCACGCGTTAAAAGAACTAATGCAAGATAATAAACCAAGTTAAAGTCGTTGGAACACTTTCGAAAAACCATTCGGTTCTTTTCAAAACTAACTTTTAAATGCGGAGCTTGAGCCACTCCTTTTAAAAGCTATCTCGTTCCATCGATTATATCAAGTTCAGTACGTTCACGGTTTTGCCAAAACCATTCGTAGCCCTCCGTCGTTTCATATGAATAGTCAATAGTATTCAAGCTGTGTATGTTGGCCAAAGTCAAGGCATAGTGATTGGTAGCTATTGGGTATTCATATGTAGCATAGATAGATACGTTAGTTTGGGACAGTCGTACTGCCATTTTGGCCAAAGTCAAGGGTAGGTACGGATGGATCCAAATTAACCTGGATAATGACGGGTAGAACTTGACATGTGACTTATGATATTTTGGCCAAAGTCAAGGTCATAAGAGCATGGGGCAAAAATCCACATCGGGAGTTTCATAAGTACTGAAACTTGCTAGATTTGCATACCACTTGGAGTGTGATGATTCTGGTAGGATTCCTTCAGTTTCGTCACGCGATGATATTTGCATCCCGATCCTACTGTGAGTATATGCTACTCCTCGGGAAATTTCTCACTAAACGATCAATGCTATAAACCTAGTAAGTGCCTAGAAAGGTGTTAGCGGGGATACGCCCCCAGGGAAAAGAGGTTCTTGAATTAAAGAACTTCGCGAAAGCGTTGGAAAACCTCCCTCGAAGTACCGACACTGGCCTGGCTGAACGGTTAAGCAAGTATTGTGCGGTGGGATTGATCCCGACTAATTCTTCCTTTTTGGTTTGAGGAGGGATTCGAGAAACAGTGGGAGCCATCCTGTTTAGACAAACTAAAAACCATTCTAAACTTGCAAGAGCATCAAGCTGAGTGTTTCTTCTCTCTCCTAATTGCAGCGACCAATCGACATGACTGGACTTAAGTTACTTCTAGATAAAAACATACTGACAGGGCCAAACTACAAAGATTGGCTCAGGAATGTCAAGATGGCAATCACTTACGACAAGCTGGGGTATCTTCTTACCACCAAAGCTCCCCCTGTCCCTGGTCCTACTTCCAGCGTCGCGGATAAGGAAATCCGTAAGACTTGGGAGATTGATAGCGCGAAGGCCAAGTGCCTCGTACTTGCCTCTATGGACAATGAACATCAGAGGAGGCACGAGAATATGGACTTGGAATCCATATTTCTTCATACAAAAGAACTGTATGGAGAGCAATCTCGTATCGCAAGATACGAAGCGTCGAAAAAGTTATTTTCGGCAAGGATGGCCGTCGGATCATCAGTAGCAGAGCACGTGCTTAAGATGATCGGCTACATTGAGGAGCTCGCGGACCTAGGGACCACCTTGGAGAGTGAGCTCTATACGGACTTAGTTCTCCAGTCCCTTCCTTCCACTTACGCCTAGTTCAAACTGAACTTCAACCTACAAGAAAAGGAGGTTGAACTTTCAGAGCTCCTCAACATGCTGAGGAGCGCAGAGGGCACCCTACAGAAAGGTAGGGAAACATCCACTTTGTTTGTAGGAGGATCATCTTCTTCTAGGTCCAAGGCGAAAGCCAAAGGAAAGAAGAAGAAAACCCCCGCCAAACCAAGAGGCGGTGTTAGTAAAGTGGATACGAAGGGAAAAGCTAAAGCAACAAAGAAAGCGGGGAAGCTTGTGGATAAGGAAGAATGCTTCTATTGTCATAAGAAAGGACACTGGAAGAATGATTGCAGGGCCTGGAAGGCCAGAACACAGGAATTGAAGCAGGTTGCAGCTTCAGCTTCAGGTGTGTATGTTATTGAAAACTGTCTTTCAATAAACTCTACTTCCTGGGTATTGGATACCGGATCAGGATCTCATATCTGTAATTCTTTGCAGGCGTTGAGAAACCGTAGGGTTTTGAAGGCAGGTGACAAGACCCTCAGAGTTGCGAACGGAGATAGCATGGATGCTAAAGCCGTGGGGGACTATCACCTGGGAATGTCAGATGGACATGTTTTGGTTTTGCGTAATTGCTTTTTTGTACCCAACGCATCTTGTAATATCATTTCTGTATCTTTAGTTTCTAAAGAAGGTTATGAATTTGCGTTTGTAAGTAATGTTGTAAACATTCACCTTAATCAAGTTCTGATTGGGTCAGGTACATTGAGTAATGGTATATACGTGTTAAACCAACCACAGATTTTCAACGTCCAGAATACACACAAAAGAAAGTCTCCAGAAATAAATCAGACTTTCTTATGGCATTGTAGATTGGGTCACATCAATGAGAGAAGGTTGACTAAGTTACATACAGAAGGATATTTGAATGCGTTCGAATATCAATCGTATGCCACTTGTCAATCCTGTCTCAAAGGAAAGATGACAAAGACTCCGTTCACTGGACACGGAGTAAGAGCGAGCGAGCTCTTGGGACTCATACACAGCGACGTATGCGGTCCAATGTCTACACATGCACGAAGCGGTTATTCTTACTTCATCACTTTTACGGATGACTTCTCAAGGTACGGTTATGTCTTCTTAATGAAACATAAGTCCGAAGCCTTTGGAAAGTTCCAGGAATATAAAAGTGAAGTAGAAAAACAGACCGGCAAAAGTATCAAGATTCTAAGATCGGATCGAGGTGGAGAATACTTAAGTGCCGAGTTCCTGGACTATTTAAAAGAGAACGGAATTCTCTCTCAGCTTACTCCTCCATACACTCCGCAACATAACGGTGTATCGGAGAGACGGAACCGAACCTTATTGGATATAGTACGGTCCATGATGAGTAACGCTGAGTTACCGTGATCATTCTGGGGGTATGCGCTAGAATCAGCAGCATACCTTTTGAACCGAGTTCCTACTAAGACTGTGCCTACTACACCATATGAGATGTGGTGTGGGAAGAGACCCCATCTTAATCACATTAAGACATGGGGAAGTCCAGCTTTTGTCAAAAAGCAGCATGCGGACAAGCTCGAGGCACGCTCAGTACTGTGTAAGTTTGTGGGATATCCAAAGAATTCCAAGGGATATTTCTTCTACTGCGAAGAGGAACAAAAGGTCCTTGTTTCTCGTCATGCCCACTTTCTAGAACACCAGTTGTTAGAAAAGGAAATTAGTGGGAGCGCAGTAGAACTAGAAGAAATTCCAGAACCACAGACTATTACTGAAAGTTTAGTGGAACCAGAGGGTTCAAAAGAACAGGACATTCCTACACCGCTCCGCAGGAGTAATAGGCAGTCTCATCCACCCGAGAGATACTACGGTTTTCTCATAGACGGGGATAGAGAGGATTGCATCATAGATTATGATGAGCCTACTAGCTTCCAGCAGGCCGTTCAGAGCGTTGACTCAGTAAAATGGCTGGATGCAATGCGGACCGAAATGGAGTCCATGTACACCAACAAAGTATGGACGTTGGACATTGCTCCAGACGGGGTAAAACCCGTAGGATGCAAGTGGATCTTCAAAAGGAAGATTGGTGTAGATGGACAGGTTGAGACCTATAAAGCTAGACTTGTTGCAAAAGGTTTCCGTCAAAGACCTGGCTTGAACTATGACGAAACCTTTTCTCCAGTGGCTATGCTGAAATCCATTCGGATCCTTCTTGCCATTGCTGCCTTCCACGATTATGAGATCTGGCACATGGACGTAAAGACCGTTTTTCTAAATGGAAATTTAGAGAGTGTGTCTATATGGACCAACCAGAGGGTTTCATTCAGAGTGGGAGCAGCGGAAAGGTGTGCAAGTTGCTTAAGTCCATCTATGGGCTAAAGCAGGCATCGCGGAGTTGGAACATCTGTTTTGATGAGACGGTCAAGGAATTTGGCTTTATCAAAAATCCAGATGAACCATGCATCTATTGTAGATTTGTAGCGAGAACTGTAGTATTCCTCGTTTTATACGTGGATGACATTCTCTTAATAGGAAATGACATTCCTATGCTACAATCTGTCAAGGGGTTCTTGTCACAAAGGTTCTCCATGAAAGACCTGGGTGATGCCTCATACATCCTGGGGATCCGGATCCATCGTGATAGATCCAAGAGGATATTAGGACTTTCACAGTCCAGGTACATCGACACCATACTGAAGAGGTTCAGTATGGAAGATTCCAAGCGCGGTAACCTACCGGCTTGTCACGGGATCACCCTCTCTAAAGAGATGTCTCCCAAGACTGATTTAGAGAGGGATCGCATGTCTATTATACCCTACGCTTCTGCGGTAGGCTCTATAATGTATGCGATGTTGTGTACCAGACCGGATGTAGCTTATGCACTGAGTGTGGTAAGCCGGTATCAGTCTAACCCTGGGGAGAAACACTGGATAGCAGTAAAGAACATTCTCATGTACCTGAGAAGGACTAAGGAGATGCTCTTGGCGTATGGCGGAAAAGACCTCCAGATCGAGGCCTTTGCTGACTCCAGCTTCCAGAGTGACAAGGATGATTCCAAGTCCATGTCGGGTTTTGTCTTTACCCTCAATAGAGGGGCGGTGTGTTGGAAGAGTTCCAAACAGGAAACCGTTGCAGACTCGACGATGGAAGCGGAATACATCGCTGCATCTGATGCCGCAAAAGAAGCTGTCTGGATGAGGAAGTTCTTGAAACAGCTTCAGGTGGTTCCGTCCATTGTTGATCCAATACCTCTGTATTGCGACAACAACGGGGCTATAGCTTTAGCGAAGGAACCCAGGTCCCATCAGAGATCCAGACACATCTTAAGGCGGTATCACCTGATCAGGGAGATCGTGGATCGCCAGGAGATCGAGGTTCGGAGAGTCGCTTCAGAAGATAACACTGCAGATCCATTCACCAAGGCCTTGCCCCAGACTCAGTTCGAGCGGCTGATCGAGATGATAGGTCTTCGATACGCCAGTACATGGCCTTAGTGCAAGTGGGAGATTGTTAGTGTATATGCCCTAGAGGCCATTACTGTATAATACTAGTTTGTATATTACTTAATGGAAGCTTGGGATATTCACCTTGTATATACAATCTTGCTCAAAATAGTAGTATGCTACTTGGTTTGTTTCTACTTCAATGTGTACATGTGTTTATTTTAGTATATCGCCTATACACATTAGTGCAGCCCTTAGGATCTTTGCTTGATTACCAGCGTTGTGATGGCAGTCACACTAGTGGGGCTGGGTAATCTATAAGCACATCCTTATGCAGGTCCCTGGTCGCAGGACTATCGAGACAGGGCATCGATACTCCGGAGTAGACTAGCGCATGCGCTTCTCATCCCAGTGTGGGAGACGGTCTGTCCCACAGCCGTCGGTACGTCGTACTTGAGATAGTATGCGGGTGCTCGTTGGGTTACGAGTACACTGGACAGGACTCATCGGGAACTGACTAGTTGGTATTATTCCTATCGTCAGTTATCAGTTCCCAGGTGACATGAGTACAGCTTAATCCGCTGACTTGACACTGTCACTTCGCCTCGAGTGTGTTCCCACTGTACTTTGACTACTACCCTACCACGGCTCAAAGGAGTCGTGCAAACAGGTGGTAGTTGGGTGCAGTCCCGAAGCACTTGGAGGCAGTGACGGTTAGACAGGATTCGTCTCTCCCGGTATTAGGGGTTGACATCGCGCTGTGTCTAGGAGAGCCATTACACGAGTAGTCCCTGGCCAGGGCAAACGAGATATACTGGTAGGCTTCCAGTGTTATCTCAGGGTGTTTTGGGCTTCACTCCGACACGACTTGTACCGCTATTGGGGGACTGATGTTTACCGCCCCCTAGGCCCGCCATGCGATGTATCAGACGGACAGACCGGACTGTACGGAGAATGTCACATCCAGGCTCAGTAGGAGTTCAGATGGGTTTCGCCTCGTCGGTCTTCTTGTCGGCACTACCTGGGGACCGTTACGCACAGCTAGTACCGCTTGCGGTCTGCGGTTAAACCCACTGCCAGCGTAGTGTCGAGTCTTTAGAGTCCCACACAGAAAGCTTTTCTCCTTTAGGCAAAAGCGTAGAGGTCGCATGGTTTTGCGACAGGTCGCATGGTTTTGCGACAGGGTTCGGTCACATCCGTGCACTTGTGCACGTACAGTGTCCGGACAGTTTACACTAGCGGGCTTTGGTTTAAGCCAGATCCTAGTGTACCTTATTGGGATTGGATTTATCCAGTTTGCATTCGTGTTCCTTGGAACGCGGATGCGGGTGTGTATGCACAGTTGACGGAGAGACAGAGGCAGAGGATTCTTATTAGGGTTGTTGACCGTTGACAATTGACTATTGACTTTTTGCTCAACCCTAATGAGAATATGATATGTGATTAACAATTATATTAATTAAGTATTATGGTGACATGGTTGTTGTCTTGTTGACTTTGTTGACTTGTTGACTTTTGTTGACTTGTTGACTTTGTTGACCGGTTGACTAGGCTTGACTAGTTGACCATCATGATAACCATAGCTATCATTTCATGGGAAAGACTTTTGCTTGCTTGCTCCTTTGTGCAAAATGAGTGCATGAAATGATATGGCTATGGTTGCTTAAACCATCACATAATACTTGATTGATATGATGAGTTATGATGGTTATGGATTATGAGAGGGTGAAAGACAAAAGAGAGGCTCATTCTCACTTGCTCACTCTCTCTCTTATTCTTGAGCTCTCATACTCTTGCTCTCACCCTCTTCCTCTTGCTCCCTCTCTTGACTCTATGGTTCACTTGTCTCATGAGTTGAGAATCAAGAACCATAGATAAAATCCCATACAAACTCTTCTCTACTCACTCTAGTACACAAGGTTTAGTAAACCGAGTGAATTAGTTTCTTCAAAGTTCGAAGAATGAGCCAAAAGGTTGGAGCTTTCAGGTGGATCTATCTTCGGCGTAAGGAGACGACGGGAAGAAGCCGATCCGGACCTCCATCGGAGTTTGAAGACGAAGGAGTTCAAGACTAGCAAGGTATAAACCCCCTAACCGAGTAGTTAACGACTCCTACTTAGGTTGTTAATTAGATGTTTAACAAAGATCCGGGTTTTAAGTCCATGTTACCACCTCTAAGAAAATCGTTTTTTATCAAATTCCGCATGCCCGAAAGTACCGGGAGAGGTAGCATGGACTTACAATTCTTGAGTTACCAAATGATGTATATTTCCTATCTTTAGTTAAGTAATTATGTTTAGTATATCCTAGATGTAGTTTAGAGTTAAACAAGTGTGGATTGTGATCTTAGAAATTTCCTAGATGAGGTTTAGAGTTAATCAAGTGTGGATTGTGATCTTAGAAATTTCCTAGATGGGGTTTAGGGTACGAGTTGAGTTGTGATGGTGTGTTTGAGGGTTTACATGACTCTAGTGATGATTATTCTGGACCAATTAGAAGACTAGAACCAAAATACGAACTTAGAAGTTTCCTGACGTCGGATTTGTGATAGATTGTGATAGTATATGGGAATCTGGGATGACCAGAGAGACCTATAAAATAAGTTCCCATGACAGAGAGATGTGCAGGCAACCTAGAAGAACCCCTTGAAACCTGAGCCCCTACCCTCGATTTCTGGCCGCAGATTTATTGATTTGGGCCGCAATTTGCAGCCATGTTGTGAGGAAATATGTTGAATTTTGGACCATGGCTTTGTCAGATGATATCTAGAGCAATCCTGTATGCAAAATTCTTTAGTTTGGCCCAAGGTGAAATCTTGAAGTGATTTCCTTCGTTGCTGAATTTGGTTTTCTGATTTATGAACTTGGGTTTTGGGTATTTGATATTGTATTTGGTCGTTGGACGTTTGTACGTCAACGATGAGGGTTATTTGGTTGTTTTGTATGCGTAGGCTATAGGTTCTAACCTATAAGCAATGCGTGTGCCGTATCGGTTTTCGGACATGGTTTTCATAACAATACGATATGTGTAATTATTATAGGTACCTTCACGTGGATTCTGAGACGATGAAGCACAATGACTACGGCTGAATAAGGGGTTCCGCATGTGAGTAGATTTATATCTTCGGGGGAAGTCGGGTCGATGGCCTATAGCACCCCCGCAATTATTGATATGTGACTTATAGTTTGGAGACAAGATATGCCACGACTTAAGGTTATAGTTTATGGTTTAGTGTGACATGATATGATAGAAATGATGTCTTGAATTGATATTTAAGGATGTGAGATATTGATGTGATGAAAAGAGTATACAATGAGATATGCGGACTTGGTTTGATATGTCGTTATACAGATGCGAGTCGATATGAGATAATTGATACCTTTGTCGGTCCCATGATATAAGATTGATACGGATGTGACCTGAGAGATAGGCATATATATGCATGATGATGTGAATAATGAGTGATATGTCGTACGAGACATTAGGTCCATACCCTCATTGTCATATAGGTTGATAGAATCCTTAATTGTTTAATTCCGCCGTACGATGAATAACCGTACGTGATGAGTTTTATCTGATGATTGATCCATACCCTTGACTAGAGGATGACGTACGATGTATTATACCGTATGTCATGTGGTGAGGTTGGATGCCGATTGATAAATTCACCGACTCGGTTATGTTGTAGATACGTATACGTTAAAGCATTGCGCTCACGATTTACTTTCTGCTACGTTCAGGACATTCTCATTGCATTATATATACCTATGCTAGTACACCTACACAATTATCGATGATGCCTATGTTACACTTACACAGATTTCCGACTCACACACTTTCATGATCGATAACTGCTATGTCACTTATACAGTAGAATTGCCACATCATTATGTTATGTTGCATGATATACTTGCTATGCTCACATCACTATACCATGTCGCATGATATACTTGATATGCTTACATTTCTGTTCTATGTCTGCAAATATCATGCTTTACGATTTTAAGCATTGAGATGCTGTTTTCATGAGATTCGAAATTTGAGAACCGTGGTTATATTTCAAAGGAAATCATTTATTGTTTTAAAAATCCAGTTTCTCTTGATATGATATTTTTAGATGTCCACCATGTGTTTTCTCGGTTCTGAGATTGGTATGTGAAACTTGATTCGAGGAGCGGTAGGCACCGTCTGCGGGTACATGGTGGACCTGGTAAGGTACCCCGAGGCAAGAAATGATTATCGTAGAGTAGCTGATGAGCTTGGCAGAGGGAACACTACCTACCAGTGATAGTATTCAGGCTCGGCGGTTATCTGGAGGATACCGACTGGAGTCATGAGATGATATGGGCCGACCCAGACTGACGGAGTCCGAGATATGAGGATTTACGTGCTGATGTTGGACACGGGTTTCATGATGTTTCGAGTGTCGATGTTGGACAACCAGGTTCCATGATTTTGGTGTGTCGTTGATGGACACACTTTAGTTGATATCCTCATATTTATATGCATATGGTTTCATGATGTTTCGAGTGTCGATATTGGGCACTCAGGTTCCATGATGTTGTTGTGTCATTGATGGACATGTAGATGATATCCAAATGCATACAGGCATTGATTATATTGTTGGCATAAATGCAGATACGGTCACCCTAGATATCATAGTATTACCTTTATGATATAGTTAACCTAGGAATCATTGTTTTATTCGATTTCTACTTGATGATGTTTTCTACTCACGAGTTGGCAACTCACCCCCGTTGTGCCACAGTTCTTGCAGGTTGAATGCATGGATTAGTAGCGGTATCGCTGGCACACATCTTGCTTTCGGTTGATTTGCTTTGGTAGGTAGGATATATTGGATCGTGCCCGCTCTTGTATTATTATTCCTGTTATATTTAGTCAACTCCATCAATCAGAAACTAGTATTTGTATAAGTAGTAAGACTTAGAAAGACTTGTGTTTGCGAGACTTAGAGCGATGGGTTATATGTTCGCTATTGGGGATTTGATATCTTGGTTAATTTACATTATTCTTTTGTGTTGATCTTTGCCTTTGGGCGTCATTTACGTATATTTCTGACTTGCGTGTTTGCGATTCCGCCGTTTGGCGAAGGGCTAGCTCCCGCTTGGGGATGTTTTTTATATTATCTGTATATGTGGTTTTGGATCAAAATATATAAGGGAGGTGCTGCCCAAATTTTTAAAAGATGAAACATGTTTTTTTACTAGTATAATCCATTTGCATTTTCATGCTCCATTATTTACACATTTAAGAAAAATGTTTGATTTCATCATACCTTTATTTCAAAACTTCACCTCTTTTATTTTCATTAAAAGGTTTAGATTCCTGGGCTTCGTCTTACTTAATTTAGGTTACGCCTTTAGACGTTGCATGATTTAAGTGCCGATCTTCGCCGTTGGGCGTCGTATATGATCACCATCATAATACTGGTAGTCAAGCAAGAATCCTATGGGTTCTATCAATATGTAATAGTGATCTGTAATACCATATAATGCATGTACATGATGATAAAGGAAAACCGGATAGCATACTATCATTTCGAGTAAGACTGTTCTACCCGTATAGGTCCTCCCTCAATCATCTCAATCGTGTGCCTGCGATTACGATAATTGATTTGAGGGCACTATAGCCAACAATCTTCCACTCGCACTTAAGAGTAATTATTGCGGTGTCACATACTCACAGCCCGTGTGATACCGAACACCCAACTTCTTTACTAATCAGTCTCGCAAAGCTCGTTTGTGGAACTATTGCGTTCGAGAAATAGCCTCAATGTGTGCATCCGCTCCAATGATTCTATCTTTATCTCTCTATATCTCAACTTTACGGAGAAAGACTATCTCCCGAAATGAGCAATACCTGTCTTAGAATTTGTCTAGATATCTGATGGGACCCAATTCACAAATGAACTCCAAATCCAACAAACTTCTTAGACTATATCATCCACTGAATTTATTCAGTATCCTGCGCCATGACTTCCACAGTATCTGCTTAGACCACCTGTCTAACATACTACCCCTCAATAGAGAAAAAACTATAACTCTGAAAGCCACTCTGTCATCCAGCTCACCTTGGAAGCCTGAAATGATAACCTCCTCCTGAAGAAGGCTGCCTTTACCATATACCAAGAACATCTACTTATGTTCATAACTGCTTCCTAACGTTTCTCCAGGATTGGATTAATATATATATATATATATATATATATATATATATATATATGCTTATTGCAGCTAGTGCAAAAGCAATATCTGGTGTAGTACTTGACATCTCATGATTGACTCGGTTGCATAAGCAAGTGATATGCCAATCATGCAAATCCCTCTCATCATCAGTCTAGAAAACATCTCTTTAGAGAGGGTGACTCCATCACCTACGGGTACACTACCACGCCAGGAGTTGTCCATTCTAAAACACTTTAGAATAGTGTCAAGTACCCTAATTGGGACACTTCCCAAATCTAGATTTAAAACCATAGATTTAGTGACCAGAAACCTTGATATTTTATCCAGATCCTTTGTGGAGAAACCCCTTGTGACAACCACAGTATAACCGATCGTGGTATAGGAAAATCACTTCCTATCAAAAGCATGTCATCCAAAAACCTGGACATACCACCTTCTTATCATGTCCATCTGTTGTTCTGATAAAGTCAAACTCTATGACTGTCATATCAAAACTAGACGATCTTTCTCCGCTGTACTTGCTTTAGTCTATAAATAGGCAAAAGCTACTTGCCCACTACGCTTCCGCTGCTCCCACTGACTACAACAACCCTCTGGCAGAGTCATATACATATGTACTTCTAAAGCTAATTTAGAACGACGTTATACTCATCCACCTGCCAGATCTTATAGTCTACAACAGTAGTAGCGGCAAGATTGGGTCATCAAAAACCTCTATGTCACTGTCTTTCAGGAGACCGAAGTACCTCTCGGGTGCCTGAGGTTACCCACCAAATCTGCAGAGTGGTTAATGGATTGTCGAATCCATTTGAATCTTTAGGTTCTACTAAATTTTCAGTAATCGTTTGTGGTTCTGGAATCACTTCCAGTATACTCCCACTAATGTTTTCTGAAAAGAATTCATTTTACTAAAACTGTGGAGAATCAAGAACAATATAACTATTGATCTTCCAGATGGTAGAATGTTAACCCTCATCAAAGCCTAGGATAACCCACAAACTGCCATTACTGAAACATGCCTAGATTTTTTCCGGATTCTGGTTTTAAGCATAAGCCATACAACTCCATATACCTTAACATCGTTAAGATATGAATCCATTCTATATATCCAATATAGAAACAAATGCACTAATTTAATTTGAACCAGATTAAAAAAAACATGCAGCCATTTCCAGTGCATATCAACTAGATGGAAGGAGACCAAGTAGCATTACTCATCAAGGAGCGCACCCACGCATGAGTAACCTAAGAGAGAAGCAAGCTCTCAAAACTATTACTTACAACGGAATACCAAGCACAAGTATTTACATCTTCGATCACCTTGAAGAATCCTGATACTTGCAACACATGGTTCTCTACTTTATTCTTATACCTATATCTTCTCAAAATCTGGGCCTTGTATTTCAACGAAATACTTGTCTAACACTAGAGAAGTCATGAGTAAACAGAATATAGTACGAATACCAACCCCTTTGTCCTCACGGACATCGGACAACATACAATACTCTGTATAAGTCCATTGAGTTTAATAACTCAAACCCTGTGCGTCGTAGGCTAAAAACTGCACTATGGTTAAGAAGAATTACACCGCTATTGAATGCTCCTTACCTAACCATCAACTGATATAGGTAAATGTCATAGACATAATTTCAAAAAGTTATATCTCACTTTATAAAATAAACGTACAGATATATCAGTTTGAAATTGGTGCATAACGACAGATATTCAAAACCAAATATTTGCCGTCAGGCAAAACCCAGGTGATTTCATCAAATATCACCAATTACAAAGAATTCTGATATATAGGGGATTTAATCACCCAATTCCCAATATCTTACTCCCACTCAGCATCAACACTATACAGATGTGAGAATCAAATCTGGTAAATACATACGTGGAGTTAGAATCTAATTGGAAAAATAAGTTATCAATTAACAGCGTATAGTAAAAATAAAACATGAAAATGTTTCGAAGGAGTGGCCGGGTATTCCTAGTAATGCCTCTTCCACTATCCAGATTCATGAAAATAACCGTATACTTCCTTACCCTCACTGCAATCCTTTTATATGTCTTTACTTATTACCTTCTGTACACCACATTTAGGCTAATTGGTTTTCTTCCTTCCCTACCTTTCGGCACATGCCTATGATTTGGAAAAAGACTATCCAATAAGCGCAATAGGTGTACTCTCCTAATACTAAGAGCCATCGCAACCCGAGTGTAACATTTCAGAAAATATAAAATATTATTTTTTGTAAATTAATATTAAAATAATATTTTTCCCGAAAACTGCCCGATTTGCGAAATTGGGGTTTTGAAAAAGAGTATAAATATATACCGATAATTGTGAAATAAATGGAAATTTAAAATTATTTATTCGTTTAAAAATATATTTAAAGAATTTGGCATTTTTAAAATTTATTATATGCAGTTTGGATAAAAACCCGATTAGTGCACTGCTAATCGCGATTAAACCAAATCCGTGTTTTTACATTTTTCATGGTTAGTGCACCATGACATGTTTCATTTGGTTACATGTTCATTTGTTTTGATTTTATTGTGGTGAGAAAAGAAAAAAAAGGAAAAATGTGTCATGATGACTTGAGGGGAGAGAGAGGGGACATCATGATGAGAGGTATGCATGCTTGGAGAGGGAGAGTGAGAATAATTGAGAGAGGGGGGGGGCTGCCTCATTTGTTCTCCTCCACCATTTTCTTCCCCTTCTTCTTCCTCATCTCCCTCCACCTTCAACCCCAAAATCCATCTCAAAAACCTTGCCAAAATCCTATACCCCTTTCACAAAAAATGATCACCTCTTCATCCTCTACACCATGGACCAAGCAAGGTTAGATTTTGAAGACTTAGGACTTCTAGGGTTTTGCTTGGGTGTAACCATGAGGTATATCTTTTTTCATTTATGGTAGTTTTGATTTCCAAGCGTTTTGTTTAAGTTTAGAAGTCGTTTAGTGATGGATTTGTGAACTTTGAAATTCTACAGAAGGGTTTGGGAATTGATGATGTTTAGTGGCTGGCAATAAGACTTTAGAGGAGATTCTTGACCTGGACCATTGCATAGAAACCAGAATACGGATTTAAGAATTTACCCGTGTCGGTTTTGTATTGAATTTGCGAGCCTACTGTGAATCTGGAGTAACCCGGGGAATTTCTGAGCTTAGCAAACAACTCCAGGGACCAAATTAGCGTACTGGGAGACCACCCCGACCATACAAGCCCAAACGGAGGCCATGGGACCGAGGAGGCCGGATTTTGGAAGGTTCTGGCCGGCTACTTGGTGGATTCTGATGCCTAGGTTGTTTCTATAGGTCATATACCCTATGTACATCATCCCAGTATTGTTTGTTCATCTAAATGTCACCTGGGTCAAAATCTGGGAGCACTATGGTGTGATTTTGGCTATGTTTTACGTATTTTGAAATGTTTAGTTTTGATATTTGGATTGGTTTTTGGTTGTTGGATGTTCGTACATCAACGACAATGGATAATTGGTTGGTTTTGCATGCGTGTCCTATAGGTTCTAACCTATAGGCGATCCGTGTGCCGTTTTGGTTTCCGGATTCAATTTTAATAGTGATTGCGACTGCGTATTATTGTAGGTACCTTCGCGTAGATTCCGAGGAGACGGAGCGTAGCATCATCGACTTCGGCAAGCAAGGATCAAGGTGAGTAGATCTATATCTACGGGGAAAGTCGGGTGGATGGCGTATAGCACCCCCACAAAGTTTTGGTGGAAACCGATTTGTAGCATATGGTTAAGAAAACCTAGATTAGGAAACCAGGGTTAGAGTTAAAAGATTGTTAGTAAAACCATATTATAAACTAAATGATAGTTAGAAGTGTTTTGATACGACTAATATGTGATAACGAAATTTGAGGATGACGTTTGACGATATTGCCATTTAGGGTACTATAGGACTAGATAGCCGACGTAATTGTGTCATCCGAACCATACCTATTTCCAAACCGAAGAATCGTATGCATCTTTTAAATAGATACCTTGAGGGACGTTACGGATTTTCAAATGATATCTTTTCCTTACAAACAGCATAGCCCCTACTTTCAAAAATTGTTGTATGGTTCGGGTGTGTATGTTAGATTAGATACTTATGCTTATAAAAAAGGTAGAATGTATATGTAAAATTGACCTTATGTGAGATATAAATGTGATGAAAAGAGAATACGATTTGACATGTGATATGATGATATGTTGGTATACGGATGCGAGTCAACTGAGATGATTGATACCTTGTCGGTTCCCTGATATGAGATTGTTATGGATGTGACAAGGGACATAGGTATATAGATATATATAGAAGGTCGTGAATCATATGTGATATATCGTACGAGACGTTAGGTCTGTACCCCTCATTGTCGTAAAGGTTGATAGGATCCCTAATGTTTTAATGCCGCCGTACGATAATTTTCCGTACGTGATGAGTTTGACTTGATGATCGATCCAAACCCTTGACTAGAGGACGTCGTACGATGGATTATAACTGTACGTGATGTGGTGGGGCTAGATGCCGATTGATAGATTCACCGACTCGGCCATGTTAGATATGTATACCTTATAGCTTTTAGCTGGCGTTTTATTTTATGCTACGTTCATGTCATCCTTATTGCATTACATATACTTGTGCTAGTACACCTACACTATTATCGATGATGCGTATATTACACTTACACAGATTGGCCGGCTCACACATTTCATCGTCGATAATTGCTATGCCACTACACAGCAGAACTGCTGCATCAGGATATGACTCCTTGCATGATATACTTGCGTACATACATATTGTACTCCCATACTTGCGTATATACATATTGTACACCCATACTTTCGTACATACATATATGCACCTCTATACGATATTGCATTCGATTTTGGAAATTTGGGAACCACATGATTTATTTTAAAACTGGATTCATTTAAAAGAACGGTTTTCCCTCGATATGTGCATATTACTGTTCCATGTTGCATGATATACGGATATGGTTACATTTCTGTTATATGTCGCATAAATCATACTTTACGCTTTTACGCATTGAGATATGCTGTTTTCATGAGATTTCTGGATTTGAGAATCATGGCTATTTCAAAGAAAGCATGTACAGTTTAAAAAACCCGGTTTCTCTTGATATGTTATTTCAGTGCATCCACCATGCGTTTTCTCGGTTCTGAGACATATGACACATGAAACCCGATTCGAGGAGCTGGATGAGGCCGATTGCGGGTAAATAGTGGACCCGGTATGGTACCCCTGGGCGAGAACGGATTTGCTTTGCAGTAGATGGTGAGCCGGCAGAGGGACCACTATCTACCGGTGATTGGTTGGACCTTGCGGATATCCGGAAGATACCGACCGGAGTCGAGAGATGATATGGGCCGATCCGGACAGATGGAGCCCGTGGGCCGATCCGGACTGACAGACCTCGAGAAATATGAGGATTTACATGTCGGTGCTGGACACGGGTTTCATGATATTTCGAGTGTCGATGCTGGACACTCAAGTTCCATGATTTTGATATGTCGCGAGGGACACACGATGATTTATATCTCTTAGTTATATGTATCCCCTAGAGGCCATTACTGTACATACGATGTTTATTGTAATGGATACTTGGGCATATATAGGGAGGACTTTCTTGCCCGACATGATAGTATGCTATCTGGTTGAACTTTATCTTAACATGTACTCTGATTGTCTCTATGTTACATGTTGATAAAGCCCTTAGGATATGTACTCGACTACTGGGACTATGATGAGATCATATTAGTGGGGCCACGGTAGTCGACGAGTACATCCTATAACTGTTCCTAGTCGAGGGTGTATCGAGACAGGGCATCGATGCACCAGAGTAGACTAGCGTATACGCATCTTGACCCATATGATGGGCGATGGATGATCCCATATCCATCGGTGTTTGACATCAAGGATGGTGTACGGGTGCTCAATGGAGACTGGGTACAATGGACGGACTCGCCGAGAACTCCCAGATGGTATTATACCTTACGTCAGATGGCAGTTTTCCGGTGACACTGGTACAGAGTAGTCTGTTGACCCGAGATCGTCATAGAGTCTTGTATGATTACCACTGTGCTTTGATTTCCATCATACCATGTCCAAGAGGGCATGCAAAAAGGTGGCTTTTAGGTACAGTCCCAAATCACATGGAGGCAATGAGCGACAGGAGGGGATTCGTCTCTCCCGGTATAGGGAGTTGATGTTGCACTGTGTTCGATTGGCTATGGCTGGAAATCCCTGGTCAGGGTTGCTGAGATTTACTGGTAAGTGTTATCAGTAGTTTCTCAAAATGTTATAGACCTCATATCGACACGACTTATCGAGCTACTGGGGTCTGACGTTTACCACCCCTAGGCGGGATATGCGACATATCAGACGACGAGACCGGACTGTACGGGAGTGTTACTGATTGGATTCACAGGAGAATGTCCAGGCTTGCTTGTTGATCTTCTGATCGCTCAATACCCGGATGGCCGTTACGTTTAACAGACTGCTTACGGCTTGTGGGCGTTTGATATGATCATCATCTACTGCTGGCGTATTGACGAGTCTTTAGAGTCCTACACAGGGGTTTCCTGGCTCAAGCGAAATGGAGTAGGAGCACATATGTGATATGTGTGAGACCGAGATTAATACGATATGAGATACCGTATTCTATTCTCGCGATTCGTGACATTGATCGGTTGTATGCGATATAGCCGGGTTATCGGATCAAGGGTTGATTCGATAAGTTGTTACACATGATTTTAGTCGGTTATAGCCGGGTTATTAAATCAAGAGTTGATTTAATAATTTATTGTATAATTATATATTTGATATATTACATTACATTAACTAGTATTATCAAATATATCAAATATATAATTATACAATAATGTAATGTAATGTAATATATCAAATATATAATTATACAATAAATTATTAAATCAAGAGTTGATTTAATAATTTATTGTATAATTATATATTTGATATATTACATTACATTAACTAGTATTATCTCACTTATGATTTATTTTCTCACTAGATTATGCACATTGTTTATATGTGATATATGCAAGTGTACATGTTTGTATCATGCTTGATGATACATACAAGATGGGTGTATGAGACTTATATCAAGTTTAGGTTAAATTAGGGTTTACTTATTTGCTTAAGAATAACAAAAGAGAGGAGACTTTAGTCAATGTTATCAAGCTTGTATGCAACATTGATAAAGTGAACTCTTTTGTCATTCCTTAGGATATTAGTTAACCCAACCGTTAACCTAATACTTTGGTTAATTCTCTACATAAGTTAAGCATGAGGGCTTAACTAAACCATGGTGCAATAATTCATTGGATAAGTTTTCATTTGGATGAATTATTCACTTCTTCTTCATCAAGCTCTTTGAAAAAGCTTTCTAGCTTCAATGGTGCTATGAGGAAATATGTGAGAAAATAAATTCTTAAGTGAGCCCACCTCCTACTTCTTCATCCTTTACCACTTGCCATGTAGTAGAGTGTGTTCTCTTCACAAAGTTCATGACCTAGTGAAGGAATTGCTTGAGTTAGTGTCTACCCGACGTAGATCATCTTCGGCCTTGAAGTCTTCGAAACAAGCACGTTCGTTCTTCTTGTGGACCTTCTCTAGAGTCCGGAGTTCACGATCGCAGCGAAGGAGACATCTACATGGAGCTATTGAAGTGAAGGACCGGATCTACAAAGGTTGTAATCCCACTCACTTAGTGTTAAAGTGTTTAACATGTTTGTTTTCGCATAAACTCTAGTTTAAAGATCCCGTATCGGGTTGTTCGGCACGGCTAAAATTTTAATCGGGCATGGTTGATGCCTCATAGACCCTTGTGCATGTGCCTAGCAATCCTACAGTGGTATCAGAGACAAGCTAGAGCTTTAGGCGAAGTCTGAGCGAAGTTTAAAGTCCGATCGAAATCGGAAACCCTGATGTTTACCCCTCTATGGACATTTTTCAAAAGTGTGATTTTTTATGAATTAAAAATGCTAAGAAAAACAATCAGGAAAAACTAAGAATTACTGTGAAGTAAGGTCCACTAAATCGCTCACCTGACCGCGGAACCGCGGCCAAACCAAGGGTTTGGCGGCAGTTCCGCGGCCAAAATTTGGACTTAGTCCCTCATATTTCATATATTTATTCTTAGGTCCTTTCTTGTCAGTTTTTTCTGGGAATTTTTAATTTCACTTAAGTGTTGAGTTTTCTAGGGTTGTATTGGGGACTCGTTGTTTCGATCGGATAATTTAACTTTGTTTAGTTTGTCCGGGTAATTTTTAGAAATTGTTAAAAAGTTCGAATGGATATCAATAACTCAATTTTTTCCCCTGTCGGAAAATTTTTCAAAAGTTGGATTTTTTCTCCAGTTTAAGAACGTTCTAAGTCGTGCAAGTAACGCGATGGACCCTCTAGAAGACAACAAACCTTAACTCGATTATGTGACCGTCTTGAACTGCCTCTAAACCTTAGGATTTGGGGCAGTACGGCGTGCCACATGTGAGGCGTTGGCTTGACCCTTCTACGGCTGGACCATTGGTACTGTGGCATGTGATGGATGTTTTTAAACTGATTTCAAGTGTTGAGATATATTGGGGAAATCTTGGGTGTTTGATTATTCGATCGGAAAGTTTAACATTGTCTATTTATCTAGAATGTGATACAATAATTGGAATCCACATGTAGTTATGAGATAACTAATTTGAATGTTGTAAATTTAGCAGTTCAGTCTCAAATTGATCGGTTGCCACGGAATTTTGATGTGATCAAAAGTTCGTCACAATCACGTAGCGTACGCGGATACTCGCCGGGTAAACTTAATAGATAGCCACGCCCTATAGCCCCGACCAAGTGACTGTAGGAGAACCCCGTCGCCCAAAGCATCCGTCCGGGTGTTCGCGGCAGCGGTGTTCCGCCTTAGTGCACTTCGTCGACGGCATCGAGGGTGCGGCCGTCTACTGAAGTTTGCGACGAGCTTTCGATCAGTATGTCGGGAATCTTGTTGAATTGCCCTACTTGATATTGAAAAGAGTTTTCGATAATGAGACTAAAATGCGGGGTTTATAATTGTTAGGCATGCGATGTCTAAGGAATTCATTTGGTTAGGCATACGATGTCTAAGGGGGTTGCGGATTCCAACTGTTGTAGTTTTACACTTTCTTTTCTGTGACCGTAAGCGTAGTATGTGGTGTATCGCCGGCTTCGTTGTTATACATCAACGACAATCGGGATACGCATACTTGCTTACGTTGATGATATGAGATATTATATGTTGTTGTGATATGTTATATTGGATCGTCGCGTTCTGAATAGTCGGGGGTCTTATGTGAGATGAGAGTTTTTCTTTTTCATTCATGTAAAATTCATATGTATGTAATATTCTTTTATTAGGGCACTTCCGGGCTGAGGATGATGTCACCGTTGTATATTATTTACTTTTCCGCATTAGGTAGAACCAAGTCGGGGAGCACAAGTAACCGGGTTCTAGGGTCTAGTGGGAGACCATCTCGAGGAGTCAAGACCGGGTCTCCTAACCCTAGAATTGGCAGTGTTGCTTGCCACTCTCGTAGGGGTCTAGGGATGTGGGTTTGGCTATTCATCGCGACCGTGGAATCCGTGTTTTAAACAGGCTCGTATTAAAACACGGACGTCTTAGTATATCCAATATTTCATATATGTTCTTTTGCTGCAATGTTCTGTGATGAGATCATATTACTGCCTGAGACGAATGTTTATATTATATATATGAGATATATGTTATATTACAGATTTCGTTTCAAATGTGATGCTTGTTTTATCTTCACCTTCTCTCGTATTGCGAGTGCTCCTAGGATTAGGACAGTACACCCATTATGCTTATTGGATAGTCTTCTTCCAAACCATAGGCTGGTGCCGAACGGTAGGGAAGGAAGAAAACCATTTGGCCTAAAGGGGTGTGCAGAAGGTAATAACTAAAGACACAAAAAGGGATTTGGAGAGGTGGTAAAGAATTATACGGTTACAGTCGTGAATCTGGAAGAGGCATTACTAGGAATACCGGGATACCCCGTCGAAACATTTCAATGTTTCAGTTTCACTGTGTACTGTTAAAGGAAAACTGATTTCCCAATTAGTCCTTACTCCAGGGTATGTATTTACCAGGTATGATTCTCACATCTGTATAGTTTTACAGATGTTGAGGGGGAGTAAGTTATTGAGAATTGGGTGATCATCCTCATTATGTCGGGATTCGTTGTAATCGGTGATATTTGAGGAAGTCACCTGGGTTGTTTGCCGGTCTGCAAATATTTGGTTTTGAATATCCGCTGTTATGAACCAATTTCAAATTGATATATCTGTACGTCTATTTTCATAGAGTGAGATATACCTTTTTGAAATTATGTCTGTGACATTTACCTATATCAGTGGATGGTTAAGTAAGGAGCATTAAACAGCGGTGTAATTCTTCTTAACCATAAGTACAGTTTTCAACCTACGACACACAGTGATTGAGTTATCAAACTCAATGGACTTATACAGATTATTGTATGTTGTCCAGGGTCCATCTGGACAGAGGGGTTGGTCCTCGTACTATATTCGGTTTACTTATGACTTCTCTAGTTTTTAGACAGGTGTTTCGTGGAAACACAGGGTCCGAATTTTGAGAAGTTATAGGTATTTGAATAAAGTAGAGAACCAGGTGTTGCAAGTATCGGGATTCTTCAAGTTGATCGAAGATGTAGATACTTGTGTATGGTATTCAGTTGATAGTAATGACTAAGAGAACTTGCTTCTCTTTCAGGTTACTCATAATTGGAAGCATTCCTAAGTTGAGTAACGCTGATCGGCCTCTTTCCATTTTAGTTGACATGCACTGGGGACAGTTGCATGATTTGAATCTGGTTCAATTAAATCAGTGCCTCTGGTCCTATATTGGATATAGAACAGTTCGTATCTTAACGATGTTAAGGTACGGGGAGTTGTCCGGCTTATGATTAAAAACAGACACTGGACAACTCAAGGCATGTTTCTGTAATGGCTGTTTGTGGGTTGATCCAGGCTATGACGAGGGTTGACTTTCTACCATCTGGAAGAACAATAGCGATATTGTTCTAGACTCGTCACAGTTTTAAATAAAATGGATTTTTTCAGAAAACAGTAGTGGGAGTATGGTAGAACTGGAAGTGATTCCAGAACCACACACGATTACTGAAGATTTGATAGGAACCTAAAGATTCAATCTGGTTTGACATTCCATTGGCCACTCCGCAGATATAGTGGGTAACTTCAGGCACCCGAGAGGTACTCCGGTAGCCTTAAGGACGGTGACAGGTAAGTTCTTGTTTACCCAGACTTGCCATTGCTGTTGTTCCAGGTTGCGAGACCCGGCGGGAGGATGAGTATAGCGTCGTTCTAAACTAGCTTTAGAAGTGTACGTGTATATGACTCTGCCAGAAGGTTGTCGTAGTCAGTGGGAGCAGCGGAAGAATTGGTGGACAGGTAGCTTATGTAGGGTTCCTAGGCACACTAAGGAGGTCTCACAAGGCATCAACCATGCCAATTTAACATTTTACATGTGCCGAGAAACCCTAATACGGATCGTTAACTAGAATTTTAGGTGACAAAGAAACTAGTTTACAACTAAACTAAAAGAACGGAAATAAAACCTTTGTAGATCCGTTTCTCCACCTCCATAGCTCCATGATGAAGTCCTCTCCGCTGTCCAAATCGAACCATGACTCTAGCATCGGCTTCATCGGAGAAAAAGCGGGCTAGGTCATCGACGACGATGCCGAAGATGATCTACGTCGAGGCATCACTAGATCAAGCTTCACCTTCACCAAGCCATGAAAACTTGTGAAGGAAACACCCTATACTACTTGGCAAGAGGTAGAGGATGAAGAAATAGGAAGTGGGTTCACTTTAGAATTTGATTTCTCACTCATTTCATCAAGTCACCATTGATGAAGTCTAGGTTTTCTTCTTGAAGAAGAAGAAGAAGATGATAATATTATGATAAGTTATTTTACAAAATAGAAAATCCATGAATACTTATCATAATCCAACTCTAGTTAGGTGTAGAGAATTAACTAAGGTTAGGTTATATGGTTAGGGTTAGAGAAAGAAACAAAATGGTCAACCATTTCAAAGCTTCATGAAGCTTCAAGGATAATCCAAAATGGCCACCATTTTATTTCTTTCACAAATCAATGAATAAATAAAAGAATAAGTAAATGAAGCATAAGAACCCCTAACCATTAACCAACCATGGTTTAAACCATACACCAAACTATCATGTATCATCAAACATGATACATACAAGTGCATAAAATTATATCACATATACAATGTGCAAATGAACAAGTGAGAAAAACCATTTAAAGTGAACCAATACTAGTTAATGCAATGTAATATATCAAATATATAATTATGCATTAAATCATTAAATCAACACTTGATTTAACGATCCGGTCATATCGCATATAACCGACTAATATACAATGTATCGATTTATCGAATCAATCCTTGATTCGATAACTAGGTTATATCGCATACAACCATATCGATACATTCATCGCGAGAATAGAATACGGTATCACATACACGCATTATTCTCGGTCCCGCACATATCTCATGTGCGCTCCTATTTCGTTTCGCTTGAGCCAGGAAACCTCTGTGTAGGACTCTAAAGACTCGTCAATACGCCGGCAGCAGGTGATGATCATATCAATCACCCACAAGCCGCAAGCGGTCTGCTAAACGTAACGGCCACCCGGGTTTTGAGCGATCAGAAGATCGACGAGCAAGCCCGCTCACACTCCTGTGAATCCAACCAGTAACACTTACCGTACAGTCCTGTCTGATCGTCTGATATGTCGCATATCTCGCCTATGGGTGGTAAACGTCAGACCCCAATAGCTTGATAAGTCGTGTCGATATGAGGTCTATAACAATTCGAGATACTACTGGTAACACTTACCAGTAAATCTCAACAACCCTGGCCAGGGATTTCCGGTTATAGCCAATCGAACACAGCGCAACATCAACTCCCTATACCGGGAGAGACGAATCCCCTCCTATCGCTCATTGCCTCCATGTGATTCGGGACTGTACCCAAAAACCACCGTTTTGCACGCCCTCTTGGACATGGTAAGATGGAAATCAAAGCACAGTGGGAACCACACAAGACTCTATGACGATCTCGGGTCAACAGACTACTCTGTACCAGTGTCACCTGAGAACTGCCATCTGACATAAGGTATAATACCATCTGGGAGTTCTCGGCGAGTCCGTCCAGTGTACCCAGTCTCCGCTGAGCACCCGTATATCATCTCTGATGTCAAACACCAATGGATATGGGATCATCCATCGCCCATCTGTATGGGTCGAGAAGGTATACGCTAGTCTACTCTGGTATATCGATGCCCCGTCTCGATACACCCACGACTAGGGACTTTGAAGGATGTACTTATAGACTATCTTTCCCCACTAGTATGATCTGCATCATAGTCCAGGTAGTCAAGTACAAATCCTAAGGGCTTTACCAACATGTAACAGAGAGACAAGCAGTATACACGTTAAGGTAAAGAGCAACCAGATAGCATACTATCATGTTGAGCAAGAAAGTCCTCCCTATATATGTCCCAGCATCCACTACAATGTACATCCTATGTACAGTAATGGCCTCTAGGGCATACATATAACTAACAATCTCCCACTTGCACTAGGGCCATCTGTAGCAGTGGTTGCAGTATCTCATACTCAACCATCCCATAAAAATCTCTCTCTGGGAATAGGCCTTCGTGAGTGGATCCGCCGTGTTGTCCTCTGAGTCTACTCTCCTAACCTCGATCACCCTGGAGATCAACCATCTCCATGATCAGGTGATACTGCCTTAGAATATGTCTGGATCACTGATGGGACGGACGTTCCTTGGCATAAGCCACAACTCCATTGTCACACAATGGGAGGAACTAAGTTCATCTCATGAACAAATATACATCCAGACTGCCTCTTTGGTAGCATCTTAAGTAGCGATGTATCCAGCCTTTATCTACTAGTATGCCACGGTATCTAGCTTGGAACCCTTCCAATATACCGTCCCTTTACTGAGGGTAAAGACAATGCCTGTGACTGACTTTCAGTCGTCCTTATCACTCTAGAACCCTTCTAGTGATTCTCCCCAGGATCGATCGATACCATCTCACTACAACTAGTGAGAATCCTAACATCCAATTAGATCTATCTCATAGATCCAAAACCCAGGATTTAGGAGGTATCACTTTGATCCTATATGGAGAATCATTGTGATAAGCGGAGATTGATCGAGCGTAGTATAGGAAACACCTTCCCTATCAAGGGTATGTTATCCACGTACTCTACGAGGATCGTCACCATACTCCCTACTACCTTTTTGTTTATACAAGGTTCATCTACCATTTTGATGATGTCAAACTCTTTGACTGCTTCATCAAAATAGACGTTCCAACTCCGCGATGCCAGCTTTATCCTATAAAACATCTTGCACACGTTTCCGCTGCTCCCACTGTCTATGAGGCCCTCTGGCTGTGTACTTATAGACGCATTCTTCTAAACCATCATTTAGCAAAGCAGTCATGACACCCAACCGCCAGATATCGTAGTCATGGTATGTAGCCGTGGCAAATAGGATCTGGATGGACTTAAGCATAGCTACTTGAAAAGGTTTCATCATTATCCACGCCTGGTCGATGACGAAAAGCTTTAACAAGTCTAGCTTTGAAAGTCTCAACTTTTCCATCTACACCAAGTAATCTTCTCAAGATATACTTGCTCCTGATGGGGATTTAACCCTTCAGATATAGCAACCAAAGTCCATACTTTGTTGGTGTACATGGATTCCATCTCAGATCGCTAAGCACCCAGCCATTCTTACAGAGTCTTACTCCTGATGGCCAGCTCGAAGCTAGTTGGGTCATCATCTCATGATGCAATCTTCGCTCCCACTGTCATAGTGAAACAGAAGTATCTCTCAGGTGGGTGAGGAACCCTACAAGATCGGCGGAGAGGCTGAGGTTCGTTGGTATCTATTGAATCCTTCGGTTCTACCAAATCATCTGCTGTAGTTTGTATAGCTGGAACTTTTCCAGTTCTACATTACAGACCTGAAGGGTTCCTAGGCACTCTCAATAGGTCTCACAAGGCATCAACCATGACAATTTCAAATTTTACGGGTGCCGAGAAACCCTAATACGGATCGTTAACTAGAAATTTAGGCGAAAAACGAAACTAGTTAACACTTTAACTAAAGGAGAAAGACTACAACCTTTGTAGATCCGGTTCTCCACTTCCTTAGCTCCACGTAGGTGTCCTCTCGCTGTCCATCTCTAATCCCAAACTCATGCGTCGGCTTGATCGGAGAAATGGGCGGACTAGGTCGTCGGCTTCGTGCCGAAGATGATCTACGTCGAGGCATCACAAGTTCAAGCTCCGACTTCACTAAGTTGTGAAACTTGTGAAGAAAACACCCAAAACAACTTGGCAAGAGGTAGAGGGTGAAGAAATAGGAGGTGGGTTCACTTTAGAATTGGATTTCTCACTTTAGATCTCAAGTTGCCATTGATGGCATCAAGCTTTCTATCTTGAAGAAGAAGGTCAAGAAGAAGAAAGAATATGATAAGTGTTGAATTAAAATGAAAAATAATTCAATACTTATCATAAGCTAACCATAGTTGAGTGTAGAGAATAGACCATGGTTACTTGGATGGGTTAGGGTTAAGCATGAAGACAAGAATGGTTAAGAAGTCAAAGCTTCATGAAGCTTCAACAAGAAACAAATAAAGCCACCATTCTTATCTAAATCATTTCCAAATAAATAAATGTACAAATAAATAAATAAATGAATATGCAAAACCCTAATTATCAAATTAACCATGGTTTAATTCTATACACTTAACTAAATGATCAAGTATCATCAAACATGATACAAATATGTGCACAAAAAAATATATCACATATATAATGTGCATCAAGTGAGAAAATCCTTTTAAAGTGAATCGATACTAGTTAATGCAAAGTAATATATCAAATATATAATTATACATTAAATCATTAAATCAACACTTGATTTAACGATCCGGTCATATCGCATATAACCGACTAGTATCCTATGTATCGGCTTATCGAATCAATCCTTGATTCGATATCTAGGTTATATTGAATATAACCAATCGATACATCCATCGCGAGAATGGAATACGGTATCACATACATGCATCATTCTCGGTCCTGCACATATCTCATATGCACTCCTATTTCGTTTCGCTTGAGCCAGGAAACCTCTGTGTAGGACTCTAAAGACTCGTCAATACGCCGGTAGCAGATGATGATCATATCAAGCACCCACAAGCCGCAAGCGGTCTGCTAAACGTAACGGCCATCCGGGAATTGAGCGATCAGAAGATCGACGAGCTAGCCCGCTCACAGTCCTGTGAATCCAACCAGTAACACTTACCGTAAAGTCCGGTCTGTTCGTCTGATATGTCGCATATCAAGTCTAGGGGTGGTATACGTCAGACCCCAATAACCGATAAGTCGTGCCGATGTGAGGCTCATAACGGGTCGAGAAACTACTGGTAACACTTACCAGCAAATCTCTGATCAGCCCTCGCCAGGGACTTCCCTGTTACGGCCAATCGAGCACAGCGCAACATCAACCCCCAATACCGGGAGAGACAAAACCCCTCCTATCGCTCATTGCCTCCATATGACTGGGGACTGTACCCAAAGACCACCGTTTTGCACACCCTCATGGACGTGGTAAGGTGGAGATCAAAGCACAGTGGGAATCACACAAGACTCTATGACGATCTCGGGTCTATAGACTAACCTGCACAAGTGTCACCTGAGAACTGCCATCTGACGTGAGGTATAATACCATCTGGGAGTTCTCGGCGAGTCCGTCCAGTGTACCCAGTCTCCACTGAGCACCCGTATACCATCTCTGATGTCAAACACCAATGGATATGGGATCATCCATCGCCCATCTCATGGGTCGAGAAGCGTATATGCTAGTCTACACTGGTATATCGATGCCCCGTCTCGATACACCCATGACTAGGGACCTTGAAGGATGTACCTATGGACTACCATGTCCCCACTAGTATGATCTGCATCATAGTCCAGGTAGTCAAGTACACATCCTAAGGGCTTTACCAACATGTAACTATAAGACAGTATAAAGAGACAAGTGTACATGTTAAGATAAAGAGTAACCAGATAGCATACTATCATATCGAGCAAGAAAGTCATCTCTATATATGTCCAAGCATCCAATATAATATACATCATCTGTACAATACTGGCCTCTAGGGCATACATACAACTAACAATCTCCCACTTGCACTAGGGCCAGCTGCTGTAGTATCGCATACCGAGCATCCCGAAGAGTCTCTCAAACTGTATCTGGGGAATGGCCTTCGTGAGTGGATCCGCCATGTTGTTCTTCGTGTCAACCCTCCTGACCTCGATCTCCCGGCGATCAACTATCTCCCGGATCAGGTGATACCGCCTCAGAATATGCCTGGATCGCTGATGGGACCTGGGTTCCTTGGCCAAAGCCATCGCTCCATTGTTATCGCAATACAAAGGTATTGGATGCTCAATGGATGGAACCACTCCAAGTTCAGTAATGAACTTCTTGATCCAGACAGCCTCTTTAGCAGAATCGTTGGCAGCGATGTATTCAGCCTCCATCGTCGAGTCTGCCACGGTTTCCTGCTTGGAACTATTCCAGCTAACCGCCCCTCCGTAAAGGGTAAAGACAAATCCCGACTGCGACTTAGAGTCGTCCTTATCACTCTGGAAGCTCGAATCGGTAAAGGACTCCACTTGGAGTTCACCATTACCATACACCAAGAGCATCTCTTTAGTCCTTCGTAAGTATTTGAGAATGCTCTTCACAGCTGTCCAGTGACTCTCTCCAGGATCAGCTTGATACCTGCTCACTACACTTAGTGAGTATGCTACATCGGGTCTGGTACATAGCATCGCATACATGATAGAGCCTACAACCGAAGTATAGGGTATCCCTTGCATGCGAGCTCCCTCCAAATCAGTCTTGGGAGACATCTCTTTGGAGAGAGTGACTCCAGAGATCATGGGCAAGTTCCCACGCTTGGATTCTTCCATACTAAACCTCTTTAGTATGGTGTCAATGTACCTGGATTGGGACAATCCCAATATCCGTTTGGATCTATCTCTATAGATCCTGATTCCCAATATGCAGGAGGCATCACCAAGATCTTTCATTGAGAATCTTTGTGATAAGAAGAGCTTGACCGATTGCAGCATAGGAATATCATTTCCTATCAAGAGTATGTTGTCCACGTACAATACGAGAAAGACAACCTTACTCCCTGCCACCTTCTTGTAAATACAAGGTTCATCTGGATTTTTGACGAAATCAAACTCTTTGATAACGACATCAAAGCAGATGTTCCAACTCCGCGATGCTTGCTTTAATCCATAAATGGATTTAAGCAGCTTGCACACCTTGCCGCTGCTCCCACTGTCTACGAAGCCCTCTGGCTGAGTCATGTACACGCACTCTTCTAAATCACCATTTAAAAAGGCGGTCTTAACATCCATTTGCCAGATTTCGTAATCATGATATGCAGCGATGGAAAGCATGATCCGGATGGATTTAAGCATAGCCACTGGAGAAAAGGTTTCGTCGTAGTCCACACCTGGTCTTTGATGAAAACCCTTTGCAACAAGTCTAGCTTTGAAAGTCTCCACTTTCCCATCTACACCAAAATTTTTCTTAAAGATCCACTTGCTCCCAATGGGTTTTACCCCTTCAGGAGCAATTTCCAAAGTCCATACTTTGTTGGTGTACATGGATTCCATCTCGGACCGCATAGCATCCGGCCATTTCACTGAGTCCCTACTCGTGATGGCCTGCTCGAAGCTAGTTGGGTCATCATCCTCCATGATGCAATCTTCGCTTCCACCGTCAATGAGAAAACCGTAGTATCTCTCAGGTGGACGAGAAACCCTGCTAGATCGGCGGAGAAGCTGGGGTTCGTCGGGTACTACTGAATCCTCTGGTTCTACTAAATCTTCAGTTATTGTTTGTGTTGCTGGAACCTCTTCCAGTTCTACCTCAATGCCATTAATCTGTTTCATAAGAAAACCTTTTTCTAAGAAAGTGGCATGTCGAGAAACAAACACCTTTTGTTCCTCGGGGTGGTAGAAGAGATACCCTTGTGAATTTTTGGGATATCCTACAAACTTACATAAGACTGATCTTGCCTCGAGTTTGTCCGGATTTTGTCTTTTGACATAGGCTGGACAACCCCATATCTTAACATACTTAAGAGATGGTCTCTTCCCTTTCCATATCTCTTATGGAGTGGTAGGCACTGATTTGGTAGGAACCATATTCAATAGGTGTATGGCTGTCTCAAGCGCATACCCCCAGAAGGAAATAGGTAACTCAGCTGTACTCATCATTGAACGCACCATATCTAATAGGGTGCGATTCCTTCGTTCCGATACACCGTTGTGCTGTGGTGTATAAGGTGGAGTAAGCTGAGAGAGAATCCCATTCTCTTTTAGATAATCTTGGAACTCATTGCTCAAGTATTCTCCTCCTCGATCAGATCGAAGGATCTTAATACTTTTGCCCGTTTGGTTCCCTACTTCTTGTTTATATTCTCTGAATTTCTCAAAAGCTTCAGACTTGTGTTTTAAAAGGAACACATGCCCGTATCTAGAGAGATCGTCAGTGAATGTAATGAAGTAGGAAGAACCATTCCTGGCATGGGTAGACATGGGACCGCATACATCACTATGTACTAGTCCTAAGAGTTCAGTAACTCTTTCTCAGTGTCCACTAAACAGAGCTTTGGTCATTTTTCCTTTGAGACATGAATGGCAAGTATCATAAGATGATAATTCGAACGGATTCAAATAACCATCCTTATGTAACTTAGCCAGTCGTGTCGCATTGATGTGACCAAGTCTACAATGCCACAAGTAGGATTCGTTCATTTCTGAACTTTTCCTCTTGTGTGTGTTTTGTATATTGAGGACTGTATTTTGATTTAGAATGAATATGCCATTATGTAACGAGCCTGATGCAATCAACTTTTGATCTAGGAATATGTTCATAACATTATCCTGTACTACAAAATTATATCCTTCTTTACTCAATAAAGAAACTGATATAATGTTGCACATCATGTTCAGTATATAATAGCACTCATTCAGAATCAGTGTATCACCACTTGGTAATACTAGGTGATATTCACCAATTGCTTTGGCTGCAACATTTGCCCCATTCCCTACTTGAACGGAATGATCACCTTTTCCCAGTTCTCTACCTTTCCGTAGCCCATGTAACATCTTACATATGTGGGATCCTGATCCGGTATCCAATACCCAGGACGTAGGGTGAACTGAGAAACAGTTCTCAATGACAAACACACCCGAAGATGATGCATCAACATGCATGTTCTCCTTTTGGGCGGTATGAGAATCCAGATATTCTCCTGTTTCCTATTCATTCTTATAACACTTATAAGATAGAACGGGTTCAACGTTCCCCTGCACAGTAAAACATGCGGGTTCGGTCAATACATCCATATTATTATCTTTATTATGGCATGAAATGGTCGCTACCTGGAGAGAGAGAGAAGAAAACACTTTAGCGTATGCTCGTGCAAGATCAGATTGGTTATTATCTTATCTAATCAGGATGGCTCCCACTGCTTTTTATCAAATCTTCCTTCAAACCCTAAAAGGAAAGATTAGCCGGGATTAATTACACACTACAAGTTCGCCAATCATTCAGCCAGGCCAGTGTCGGTACTTTGAGGGAGGACCCCCGTGCTTTCGCACGAACCTAATTAATGTAAACCTCGTTTTCCCAGAGGCATAACCTCGTTAACACCTTTCTAGACACCTACTTGATCGGCTAATTGCAATGTGTAAAACTCTCCCAGGAGTAACTCTTACTCGCAGTGGGTATCGGGATCCAACTATCTCATAGAAGGTATGCAATCTCATTGCAAATTTCAACACTTGAAATTTCCGATAATATTTTACCCCTAGTGTTCTATGACCTTGACGAATGCCAAACAACCCATAGTCCACTAGTCAAGTTCAACCCGTACATTTCTTGATTGAATTAAACCCACCGGCACGACCCTTGACAAATGCCAAACAACGCCGTACGAATACCCTAATCCAATCTGCATCATATGCATAAGCAGATAAATACTAGTTAGCTACCGTACACTACGCCTTGACGAATGCCAAACTACCGTAGCACGAATACTAATTAGTACTTATCTGAAATGACGGAGGGCTATGCAGGTTTTCAGAAAACCTATTGCGTAATGAACTTGATATCGTTGTAGGATCAAATGTAGTTTTGAAATGGAGTGATTTTGAGGCTTTTCTAGTTTTGCTAAAGGGGTCACTCCCGGTGAAGGGATCGTCGGCCCTTTCCTCGTCGAATGAGGTGCGGGATATATCATATATATCACTGTGCAAAGCAGAAACTATAGAAGCAATCAAAAGTCAAACCGAGTGTGTAGCATCTGCCAGTTATCGCTAAAGGAGTCACTCCCGGTGAAGGGATCTCGGTCCTTTCCTCATCGAATAAGGTGCAGGGTATATCATATATACCGCTATGCAAAGCAAGAACTGTAGCTACCTGTTTTATTTAAAATTTGATTCTACAACATCATTTGGTTTCTTTTCTTTCATTAATCACTTTAATGAAGTCCCATCATTTAAATACCTAAACATCACAGATAGATATGACGTACACTTATGCCATCCGCATTCGCCTCGATGTCCCCTCATGCACCGTTAGGTTAGGTAACTAACGACAGAGCAGGGCAGGGCTAGTGCGGGTGCAAAACATAAGTAACGTCTATATAATATATCATATATACTATATACTGTATCTATCACATAACATCACATGATCACATCACAGATATCGCAGCAGAAGAAAATATGAAACATTGGATATACTAGGACGTCCGTGTTTTCAATACGAGCTAGTATAAAACACGGATTCCACGGTCATGATGAATAGCCAATCCCACACCCCAAGACCCCTATGAGAGCGGCAAGTAACCCTACCAATTCTAGGGTTAGGAGACCCGGACTCGACTCCTCGAGATGGTCTCCCACTGAACCCTAGAACCCGGTTACTTATGCTCCCCTCCTTGGGTCTATCCTAATGCGGAAAAGTAAATAATATACAAAAGGTGACATCTTCCGCAACCTGGAAATGCCCCAAAATAAAAGAATATTACATACAAGTTTTTACATGAATGAAAATGAAAAACATTCATCTCACATAAGAACCCCCGGCTATTCGAACACGACAATCCAATATAACATATCCAGCAACACATAACATCACATGTCATCAACGTAAGTAAGTATGCATACCCCAATTGTCGTTGACGTATAGCAACGAAACCGGCGATATGAACATACTACACTTACGGTCACAGAAAAGAAAGTGTAAAACTACAACAGTTGGAATCCGCAACCTCTTTAGACATCACATGCTTAAACAAATGAAATACTTAGACATCACATGCCTAACAGTTATAAACCCCGCATTTTAGTCTCATTATCGAAAAATCTTTTCAATTTCAAATGAAACTAAACCGCTAGATTTATAACATTCATTCAGTTATCTCATAACAGTTTGTGAATTCCAATTATTGTATCACATTCCAGATAAACTGAAAATGTTGAACTTTCCGATCGAACAGTCGAACACCCAAGTTTTCCCGATACAGCTCAACACATGAAATAAGTCTAACAACATTCAGTTCGTGCCTCAGTACCAACGGTCCAGCCGTAGAAGGGTCAAGCCAACGCCTCACATGTGGCACGCCGTACTGCCCCAAACCCGAAGGTTCAAAGGGCAGTTCAAAACGGTCACATAATCGAGTTAAGGTTTGTTGTCTTCTAGAGGGTCCATCGCGTTACTTGCACTACTTAGAACGTCGTTAAACTACGGAAAAATCCAACACTTGGAAATTTCCCGACAGGGGAAAAATTGGGTATTTATATCCGGTTGAACTTTTTAACATATTCTAAAAATTATCCGGAAAAACACAAAGACGAAATTTGATAATCCGATCGAAACATCGAAGCTCTAAAACACCCCAGAAAATTCAACTCTTGACTAAATATTAAAAATACCCATAAAACTCAGCTTCTGAAATAATGAATTACTGTGCAGAGTAGGAGGGCTGACGTCATAGTTTAGCCGCGGAACCGCCGCCTAAGCTGGCTTAGGCCGCAGTTCCGCCGCGCATTACACTGTTCATTGGAAACAAATTGCACCGTAATTCTTAGAATTCCCTGCTGAATTTTTTAAGCAATTTTAATATTGAAAAATCCCAGATTTTAGAAAAAGTTCAGAGAGCACTTGGGTTTTAGGGTTTCGGGTTCGTTCGAGTTTCAAACGTCGTCTAGACTTCGCCTAAGGCTCTAGCTAGGCTCTGATACCACTGAAGGGTTTCTAGGCACTCTCAAGAGGTCTCACAAGGCATCAACCATGCCAATTTCAAATTTTACGGGTGCCGAGAAACCCTAATACGGATCGTTAACTAGAAATTTAGGCGAAAAACGAAACTAGTTAACACTTTAACTAAAGGAGAAAGACTATAACCTTTGTAGATCCGGTTCTCCACTTCCTTAGCTCCACGTAGGTGTCCTCTCGCTGTCCATCTCTAATCCCGAACTCATGCGTCGGCTTGATCGGAGAAATGGGCGGACTAGGTCGTCGGCTTCGTGCCGAAGATGATCTACGTCGAGGCATCACAAGTTCAAGCTCCGACTTCACTAAGTTGTGAAACTTGTGAAGAAAACACCCAAAACAACTTGGCAAGAGGTATAGGGTGAAGAAATAGGAGGTGGGTTCACTTTAGAATTGGATTTCTCACTTTAGATCTCAAGTTGCCATTGATGGCATCAAGCTTTCTATCTTGAAGAAGAAGGTCAAGAAGAAGAAAGAATATGATAAGTGTTGAATTAAAATGAAAAATAATTCAATACTTATCATAAGCTAACCATAGTTGAGTGTAGAGAATAGACCATGGTTACTTGGATGGGTTAGGGTTAAGCATGAAGACAAGAATGGTTAAGAAGTCAAAGCTTCATGAAGCTTCAACAAGAAACAAATAAAGCCACCATTCTTATCTAAATCATTTCCAAATAAATAAATGTACAAATAAATAAATAAATGAATATGCAAAACCCTAATTATCAAATTAACCATGGTTTAATTCTATACACTTAACTAAATGATCAAGTATCATCAAACATGATACAAATATGTGCACAAAAAAATATATCACATATATAATGTACATCAAGTGAGAAAATCCTTTTAAAGTGAATCAATACTAGTTAATGCAAAGTAATATATCAAATATATAATTATACATTAAATCATTAAATCAACACTTGATTTAACGATTCGGTCATATCGCATATAACCGACTAGTATCCTATGTATCGGCTTATCGAATCAATCCTTGATTCGATATCTAGGTTATATCGAATATAACCAATCGATACATCCATCGCGAGAATGGAATACGGTATCACATACACTCATCATTCTCGGTCCTGAACATATCTCATATGCACTCCTATTTCGTTTCGCTTGAGCCAGGAAACCTCTGTGTAGGACTCTAAAGACTCGTCAATACGCCGGTAGCAGATGATGATCATATCAAGCACCCACAAGCCGCAAGCGGTCTGCTAAACGTAACGGCCATCCAGGTATTGAGCGATCAGAAGATCGATGAGCTAGCCCGCTCACACTCCTGTGAATCCAACCAGTAACACTTACCGTATAGTCCGGTCTGTTCGTCTGATATGTCGCATATCAAGTCTAGGGGTGGTATACGTCAGACCCCAATAACCGATAAGTCGTGCCGATGTGAGGCTCATAACGGGTCGAGAAACTACTGGTAACACTTACCAGCAAATCTCTGATCAGCCCTGGCAAGGGACTTCCCTGTTACGGCCAATCGAGCACAGCGCAACATCAACCCCCAATACCGGGAGAGACGAAACCCCTCCTATCTCTCATTGCCTCCATATGACTCGGGACTGTACCCAAAGACCACCGTTTTGCACGCCCTCATGGACGTGGTAAGGTGGAGATCAAAGCATAGTGGGAATCACACAAGACTCTATGACGATCTCGGGTCTATAGACTAACCTGCACAAGTGTCACCTGAGAACTGCCATCTGACGTGAGGTATAATACCATCTGGGAGTTCTCGGCGAGTCCGTCCAGTGTACCCAGTCTCCACTGAGCACCCGTATACCATCTCTGATGTCAAACACCAATGGATATGGGATCATCCATCGCCCATCTCATGGGTCGAGAAGCGTATACGCTAGTCTACACTGGTATATCGATGCCCCGTCTCGATACACCCACGACTAGAGACCTTGAAGGATGTACCTATGGACTACCATGTCCCCACTAGTATGATCTGCATCATAGTCCAGGTAGTCAAGTACACATCCTAAGGGCTTTACCAACATGTAACTATAAGACAGTATAAAGAGACAAGTGTACATGTTAAGATAAAGAGTAACCAGATAGCATACTATCATATCGAGCAAGAAAGTCATCTCTATATATGTCCAAGCATCCAATATAATATACATCATCTATACAATACTGGCCTCTAGGGCATACATACAACTAACAAGACCTTGCCTCGAGCTTGTCCGGATTTTGCTTTTAGACATAGGCCGGACAACCCCAAATCTTAACTAACTTAAGAAATGGGCTCTTCCCTTTCCATATCGCATATGAAATGGTAGGCAACTGATTTGATTCGAACCCTATTCAATAGGTATGCAGCTTCTCAAGTGCATAACTCCCAAAAGGAAATAGATAACTCAGTAGTACTCATCGTAGAGCACACCATATCAAATAGGGTGTATCTGCTCCGCCCCGATATACCATCGTGCAATGGTGTATACGGAGGAGTAATGCTGAGAGAGAATCTCATTCTCCTTTAGAATCATCCAGGAATTCCGTGCTCAAGTATTCTCCTCCTTGATCTCATCAAAGGACATAATACTTATACCCGTATTGGTTCTCTACTTCTAGCTTATATTCTGTGAATATCTCAAAAGGTTCGGACTCATGTTTCAACAGGAACATATGACTGAATCTTGAGAGATTATCAGAGAATGTAATGAATTACTAGGAACCAGTCTTGGCATCTGTAGACAGGGGACCTTTAAACATCAACCTGTATCATCCCAAGAGTTTACTAACTCTTTCTCTGTTTCCAATAAACAGAGCTGTGGTCATCTTATCTCTGTGACATGACTGGCAAGTTTCATAAGATGCAAATTCAAACAGATTTAAATATGCATCTAAATGTAACTTCAGCTAGTCGGGTCGCATTGATATGACCTAGTCTACAATACCTCAAGAAGAATTCGTTCATTTATGAACTCTTCCTCTTGTGTGTGTTCTGTATACTAAGAACTGTAGTTTGATTTAGAACATCAATGCTTTTAGATAACGTGCCTGATCCGATCAACTTTTGATATAGGAAATGTTCAAAACATTATCCAACAATACAAAATTTTATCGTTTCTTTACTAATAAAGAGACTGATATGATTTTGTATATCAGGTTCGGTATCTAATAACATTCGTTCAGAATCAATGTATTGGTAATACAGGATGACAGTGACCAACAGACTTGGCTGCAACACTTGCCCCATTTTCTGTCTCATGAAACTTATCACCCGTTCTCAGTTTTTCTACCTTTTTGTAGCCCGATGTAACAGATTACATATCTGGGATCCTGATCCGGTATCACATACCCAGGATGCGGAGGATACTGAGAAACAGTTCTTTGTAATGAACACACCCGAAGATGATGCATCAGCATGCACTCTCTTCGTTTGGGCGGCACGGGAATTCTGGTAATCCCCAATATCCTGCTCTGTCTTATAATAATTATAAGTTGGAGCGGGACCAACGTTCCCCAGCTCAGTATAACAAGCGGGTTCGGTCAATATTCCGTATTATTATCTTGATTAAGGCGTGATATGGTCGCTACCCGGAGAGAGAGAGAAGAAAACACTCTGCGTGCGCTCTAGCAAGAATAGATTGGTTATTTTTTTATCTAATCAGGCTGACTCCCACTGCTTTTTATCAAATCTTCCTTCAAACCCTAAAAGGAAAGACTAGCCGGGATTAATTACACACTAAAAGTTCGCCAATCTTTCAGCCAGGCCAGTGTCGGTACTTTGAGGGAGGTCCCCCGTGCTTTCGCACGAACCTAATTAATGTAAACCTCGTTTTCCCAGAGGCGTAACCTCGTTAACACCTTTCTAGACACCTACTTGATCGGCTAATTGTAATGTGTAAAACTCTCCCAGGAGTAACTCTTACTCGCAGCGGATATCGGGATCCAACTATCTCATAGAAGGTATGCAATCTCATTGCAAATTTCAACACTTGAAATTCCCGATAATTTTGCCCCTAGCACCCTATGACCTTGACGGAGGTCAATAAACCATAGGCTACTAGTCAAGTTCAACCCGTCATTTCTTGATCGAATTAAACCTACCCGCACGACCCTTGACGGAGGTCAACAAGGCCGCACGACTACCCTAATCCAATCTGCATCATATGCATAAGCAGATAAATACTAGTTAGCTACCGTACACTACGCCTTGACGGAGGTCAACAAACGTAGCACGAATACTAAATAGGACTTTTCTATAAATGACGGAGGGCTACGACAGGTTTTTTCTGAAAACCTATTGCATAATGAACTTGATATCGTTGTAGAATCAAATGATTTAAAAATGGAGTGTTTTTGAAGCTTTTCTAGTTTTGCTAAAGGAGTCACTCCCGGTGAAGGGATCGTCGGTCCTTTCCTCATCGAATGAGGTGCGGGATATATCATATATATCACTGTGCAAAGCAAAAACTCTTAAAAGCAATCAAAAGACAAACCGAGTGTGTAGCATCTGCCAGTTATTGCTAAAGGAGTCACTCCCGGTGAAGGGATCTCGGTCCTTTCCTCATCGAATAAGGTGCAGGATATATCATATATACCGCTGTGCAAAGCAAGAACTGTAGCTACCTGTTTTATTTTGAAATTCGATTCTACAACATCTTAGGTTTCTTTTATTTCATTAATCTCATTAATGAAGTCCCATCATTTAATACCTAAACATCACAGATAAATATGACGTACACTTATGTCATCCGCATTCGCCTGGATGTCCCCTCGTGTACCGTTAGGTTAGGTAACTAACGGCAGAGCAGGGCAGGGCTAGCGCGGGTGTAAAACATAAGTAACATCTATATAATATATCATATATACTATATAAAGTATCCATCATAGAACATATCACATGATCACATCACAGATATCGCAGCAGAAGAATCATATGAAATATTGGATATACTAGGACGTCCGTGTTTTGAATACGAGCCAGTATAAAACACGGATTCCACGGTCGTGATGAATAGCCAAACCCACACCCCTAGACCCCTACGAGAGCGGCAAGCAACCCTTCCAATTCTAGAGTTAGGAGACCCGGACTCGACTCCTCGAGTTGGTCTCCTACTGGACTCCAGAACCCGGTTACTTGTGCTCCCCTCCTTGGGTCTATCCCAGTGCGGAAAAGTAAATAATATACAAAGGGTGACATCTTCCGCAACCTGGAAGTGCCCCAATAAAAGAATATTACATACAGATTTTTACATGAATGAAATGAAAAACACTTATCTCACATAAAACCCCCCGGCTATTCAAACACGACGATCCAATATAACATATCCAGCAACACATAACATCACATGTCATCAACGTAAGTAAATATGCGCATCCCAATTGTCGTTGACATATAGCAACGAAACCGGCGATATCACATATTACACTTACGGTCACAGAAAAGAAAGTGTAAAACTACAACAGTTGGAATCCGCAACCACCTCAGACATCGCATGCCTGACCAAATGAATTTCTTAGACATCGCATGCCTAACAATTATAAACCCCGCATTTTAGTCTCAATATCGAAAACACTTTTCAATATAAAGTCGGGTAATTCAACAAGATTCCCGACATTTTGATCGAATGCTCGTCGCAAACTTTAGTAGGCGGCCGCACCCCCGACGCCGTCAACGAAGTGCACCAAGGCGGAACACCTATGCCGCGAGCACCCAAACGGATGCTTTCGGCGAAGGGGTTCACCTACAGTCACTTGGTCGGGGCTATGGGGCGAGGCTGTCTATTAAGTTTATCCGGCGAGTATCCGCGTACGCTACGTGATTGCGACGGACTTTTGATCGCATCAAAATTCCGTGGCAACCGATCAAGTGAAACTAAACTGCTATGTTTATAACATTCATTCAGTTATCTCATAACTTATTGTGAATTCCAATTATTGTATCACATTCCGAATAAAATAGAAAATGTTAAACTTTCCGATCGAACATCCAAACACCCAAGTTTTCCCGATACAGTCCAACACATGAAATAAGTCTAACATCATTCAGTTCGTGCCTCAATACCAACGGTCCAGCCGTAGAAGGGTCAAGCCAACGCCTCACATGTGGCACGCCGTACTGCCCCAAACCCTAAGGTTCAAAGGGCAGTTCAAGACGGTCACATAATCGAGTTAAGGTTTGTTGTCTTCTAGAGGGACCATCGCGTTACTTGCACTACTTAGAACGTCGTTAAACTACGGAAAAATCCAACACTTGGAAATTTCCCGACAGGGGAAAAATTGGGTATTTATATCCGGTCGAACTTTTTAACATATTCAAAAATTATCCGGAATGCCACATAGACAAAATCTGATACTCCGATCGAAACACCGAATCCCCAAAACAACCCCAGAATGTCCAACTCTTGAATAAATATTAAAAATTCCCAGAAAAATCAGCATTAAAATAAAGAAGTTACTGTGCCAAAATCGTTGACTAATGAGACTTGTTGACCGCGGAACGGCCGCATAAGCCATGCTTATGCCGGGGTTCCGCCGCGCTTTGGAGGAATCATGAGTCCCGTTTTGTACAGTAATTCTTAGAATCTCCTTCTTAGTTTTCTGCATATTTTTAATACTCAAAAATCCACAAATTCAGAAAAAGTCCAGAGAGCCGTTTTGAGTTGGGGTTTCGGGTCGATCGGACTTCAAACTCCGTCTAGACTTCGCCTAAGGCTCTAGCTAGACTCTGATACCACTGTAGGGTTCCTAGGCACACTAAGGAGGTCTCACAAGGCATCAACCATGCCAATTTAACATTTTACATGTGCCGAGAAACCCTAATACGGATCGTTAACTAGAATTTTAGGCGACAAAGAAACTAGTTTACAACTAAACTAAAAGAACCCTAATACGGATCGTTAACTAGAATTTTAGGCGACAAAGAAACTAGTTTACAACTAAACTAAAAGAACGGAAATACAACCTTTGTAGATCCGTTTCTCCACCTCCATAGCTCCATGATGAAGTCCTCTCCGCTGTCCAAATCGAACCATGACTCTAGCATCGGCTTCATCGGAGAAAAAGCGGGCTAGGCCATCGACGACGATGCCGAAGATGATCTACGTCGAGGCTTCACTAGATCAAGCTTCACCTTCACCAAGCCATGAAAACTTGTGAAGGAAACACCCTATACTACTTGGCAAGAGGTAGAGGATGAAGAAATAGGAAGTGGGTTCACTTTAGAATTTGATTTCTCACTCATTTCATCAAGTCACCATTGATGAAGTCTAGGTTTTCTTCTTGAAGAAGAAGAAGAAGATGATAATATTATGATAAGTTATTTTGCAAAATAGAAAATCCATGAATACTTATCATAATCCAACTCTAGTTATGTGTAGAGAATTAACTAAGGTTAGGTTGTATGGTTAGGGTTAGAGAAAGAAACAAAATGGTCAACCATTTCAAAGCTTCATGAAGCTTCAAGGATAATCCAAAATGGCCACCATTTTATTTCTTTCACAAATCAATGAATAAATAAAAGAATAAGTAAATGAAGCATAAGAAAACCTAACCATTAACCAACCATGGTTTAAACCATACACCAAACTATCATGTATCATCAAACATGATACATACAAGTGCACAAAACTATATCACATATACAATGTGCAAATGAACAAGTGAGAAAAACCATTTAAAGTGAACCAATACTAGTTAATGCAAAGTAATATATCAAATATATAATTATGCATTAAATCACTAAATCAACACTTGATTTAACGATCCGGTCATATCGCATATAACCGACTAATATACAATGAATCGATTTATCGAATCAATCCTTGATTCGATAACTAGGTTATATCGCATACAACCATATCGATACATTCATCGCGAGAATAGAATACGGTATCACATACACGCATTATTCTCGGTCCCGCACATATCTCATATGCGCTCCTATTTCGTTTCGCTTGAGCCAGGAAACCTCTGTGTAGGACTCTAAAGACTCGTCAATACGCCGGCAGCAGGTGATGATCATATCAAACACCCACAAGCCGCAAGCGGTCTGCTAAACGTAACGGCCATCCGGGTATTGAGCGATCAGAAGATCGACGAGCAAGCCCGCTCACACTCCTGTGAATCCAACCAGTAACACTTACCGTACAGTCCGGTCTGATCGTCTGATATGTCGCATATCTCGCCTAGGGGTGGTAAACGTCAGACCCCAATAGCTTGATAAGTCGTGTCGATATGAGGTCTATAACAATTCGAGATACTACTGGTAACACTTACCAGTAAATCTCAACAACCCTGGACAGGGATTTCCGGTTATAGCCAATCGAACACAGCGCAACATCAACTCCCTATACCGGGAGAGACGAATCCCCTCCTATCGCTCATTGCCTCCATGTGATTCGGGACTGTACCCAAAAACCATCGTTTTGCACGCCCTCTTGGACGTGGTAAGATGGAAATCAAAGCACAGTGGGAACCACACAAGACTCTATGATGATCTCGGGTCAACAGACTACTCTGTACCAGTGTCACCTGAGAACTGCCTTCTGACGTAAGGTATAATACCATCTGGGAGTTCTCGGCGAGTCCGTCTAGTATACCCAGTCTCCACTGAGCACCCGTATATCATCTCTGATGTCAAACACCAATGGATATGGGATCATCCATCGCCCATCTGTATGGGTCAAGAAGGTATACGCTAGTCTACTCTGGTATATCGATGCCCCGTCTCGATACACCCACGACTAGGGACTTTGAAGGATGTACTTATAGACTATCTGTCCCCATTAGTATGATCTGCATCATAGTCCAGGTAGTCAAGTACAAATCCTAAGGACTTTACCAACATGTAACAGAGAGACAAGCAGTATACACGTTAAGGTAAAAAGCAACCAGATAGCATACTATCATGTTGAGCAAGAAAGTCCTCCCTATATATGTCCCAGCATCCACTACAATGTACATCCTATGTACAGTAATGGCCTCTAGGGCATACATATAACTAACAGCTTATGTCTATTTATAGACTAAAGCAGATGTAGCGGAGATAGATTATCAATTTCTGATGTGACAGTCATAGGTTTGACTTCATCAGAATAGGGGATGGATCTGTTGAGAAGGTAGTAGGGTGTGTTGTCATGGTATTTTGGATGACATACACAGAGTAGGAAAAGAAATTCCTATACTACGATCGGTTATACTTTGGTCGTCACACAGTAGTTTCTCTACATGGGACTTGGACATTATATCAGACATACTGGTCACTAGATCTATGGTTTTAGATCTAGATTTGGGTGGTTTCCCAAACAGGGTACATAGACAGCATTCTAAGAGTATTTAGAATGGACGACTCCTGGTACGGTAGTGTACCTGCAGGTGATGGAGTCACCCTCTCTAAAGGTGTCTTACAGACTAAAGGGGAGAGGGATGTGCATGATTGGAAGATCACTTGCTCAGGCAATTGAGTCAATCATAAGATGTCAAGTACCACACCAGATGTTGTTCTTGCACTAGATGCAATAAGTTGACATTGATCCTATCCTAGAGAAACAGTCGGAAGCAGTTTTAGAACATAAGTACATGTTCTAGGGATATGATAACGACAGCCTCATTCAGGAGACAGTTATCATTCCAGGCTTCCAAGGTGACCTGGACGACAAGGAGGTTATCAGAGTTATAGTTTTTCCTTCTGACGAGGGGCAGTATTTTGGACAGGTGGTCCAAGGCAATACTGAGGGAGGCATGGCGCAGGATACTGATTAAGTTCAGTTGATGATACAGTCTAAGAAGTTTGGATTTGGAGTTCATTTATGAGCTAGGTCCCATCAGACATCCAGACACATTCTAAGACAGGTATTGCTCATTTCGGGAGATGGGTTTCTCCGCGAACTTGAGATATAGAGAGACATAGAAAGAAACATCAAGGCGGATCCACTCACTGAGGCTATTCCTCGAACGCAAAAGTTTCGCAAACGAGCTTTGTGAGATTGACAAGTAGAGGAGTTGGGTATTCGGTATCACACGGGCTGTGAGTATGCGACATCGCAATAATTAGCCTTGAGTGCAAGTGGGAGATTGATGGAGATAGTGCCCTCAGAATCAATTATTGGATCACAGGCACGTGATTGCAATGATTGAGGGAGGACATGTCCCAGTAGGACAGTCTTACTCAAGATGATAGTATGCTATCTGGTTTACCTTTATTATCGTGTACTGCTTTAGGTGACCTGACATGTCGCTATTACACGTTGATAGAGCCCCTAGGATTCTTGCTTGACCACCAGCAGTATGAGGGCGATCATATAAGTGGGAGCTGGGGTCTATAAGCACATACTTAAAAGGTCCCTAGTCGTGGGAGTTTCGAGACAGGGCATCGATACTCCAGAGTAGACTAGTGTATACAGTCGAGACCCCGACGAGGGGCGGTGGCCGGTCTCACAAGCCACTGGTGTTAGTTGGTTCACCTAAGATGTATACAGGTGCTCATTGGGTTATGAGTACACCGGACAGGACTCGCCGGGAACATGCTAGTTGGTCTTATACCTGACGTCAGATAGCAGTTCCCTGGTGACATGTGTACAGGTTAGTTCATCGACCTGGGGATCGTCATTCATCTCGTGTGAGTTCCCACTGTACTTTGATTACTACCCTACCACGCTCAAAGGAGATGTGCAAACAGGTTTTAGTTGGGTACAGTCCCGAGCCACATGGAGGCAGTGAGCGGATCTTCAGGGGTTCGTCTATCCCGGTATTGGGGGTGAGGTCGCGCTGTGTCTAGGAGAGCCATTACACGAAGCCCTCGGCCGAGGCAGGAGATTTACTGGGAGGTATTCCAGTAGTATCTCAGGGTGTTCTGGGCTACACTCCGACACGACTTGTACCGCATTTGGGGGTCTGACTTTTACCAACCCCCTAGGCCCGCCATGCGATGCTCATAGACGAACGGACCGGACTGTACGAATATTGTCACTGACAGGCTCGGTAGGGTGTCAGGATGAGTTCGCTTATCGACGTCCCTTTTGGTCAATACCTGGTAGCCCGTTACGTATTGGCTTATACCTCTGACGTGCTAGTGGTTAAATCCACAACCAAGGTGTTGACGAGTCTTTAGAGTCCCCCACATTCAGTTGCTCAAGTTTTTGGGCGAAGTGCTGTAGAGGCCGTATGGAGATATGGCAGGGTCCGATCAGATACGTGCGGTATTGCACGGATCAGGATCGGACGGATAATACTAGCCGGTTTTGTTTAAGCCGGATCCTAGTATAGTACAGTGTAAATTTTGTCTCATTGCATTTGTATTCGGTCCGAATACAAATGCGGGTGTGTATACACAGTATCGGGGTTTTTCCTGTAATTTATTACGGGACCAGTTTTCTGGAGTTGCCAGTTTGGTTTCCGTTTGGGCCATATTTCTTTGTATCTTTCAATGGCCGAAGTTTGGTGGAGGAGGGCTTATTTGCATTTGTGCAAATAAGCATTTGTGGAAGGTGTTCTTTGCATACTTTTGTGTCATGATGGAGCCCCATCCTTTGACCTTCCATGGTTCATGATTGCTTGACTTTTTGTAGCAATCATGGTTGTTGATTAGTTGGTGGAGTGTGGATTTGTTAGTGATCATTGCTTGACTTTGGAGTCATCATGCTTTTGATGATGGTTGAATAAGATAACCATTTCTTTTCACTTGCTTATTGGTGTGGCTATCCTTTTTCACTCTCTCACTCTCTCTCATTCTTCCCTCTCCAATATGCATGGCCGGCCAAGCTCCTTAGGGGCTGTCCAAAATTCTAGAGGTGGGGTTTTTGTGGTTTTGCTTTGATAAAAATCCCACAAGATCAATCTCCATTAGCTTGTATCATCCCTCCACCAAAAGGCAACCTCCATGAACTCCAAAATGAGACATGAGCACTACACGCATTCTACAGCAAACCTTGGGCACGTCGGCTCGCCAACTTCGTGCCCGAGGTGCCTCGGTATAGAGGTGGGAGCCCGTAAAAGAAGCCGGCGACGTGGTGCCCTTCCGGCGACGAGGTGGAGACCGGAGCTTCCGCGGGAGATCAGGACGACGACGAGAAGACCGGAGGACACGGATCAGTCGGTATATCTCTCTTCACCATCTTGTAGTTAGCTAGAACTAGTTAATGGCCCGATCCGGGTTTTAATGCGCGGTGGTGCCGGTTCAAGAAAAATCAAAATTTAACCATCGCTTCCGCATTTGGCCTCGGGATGGAGGCCGGGGCGCCGCCGTGCACTTACAGCAGCTGCCACTTTTGCTAAAGAGGTCACTCCCGGTGAAGGGATCTCGGCTCTTTCCTCATCGAATAAGGTGCGGGATATATCATATATATCACAATGCAAAGCAAAACTGTAGCTACCCCCTTTTTTTTGAAAGTTTGATTCTACAACATCTTTTAGGTTTCTTTTCTTTCATTAATCTCATTAATGAGGTCCCATCATTTAAGTCACCTAAACCTCACAGATAAATACGACGTACACTTATGCCATCCGCATTCGCCTCGATGTCCCGTCATGCACTGTTAGGTTAGGTAACTAACGGCAGAGCGGGGCAGGGCTAGCGCGGGTGTAAAACATAAATAACGTCTATATAATATATCATATATACTATATACAGTATCCATCTCAACATATCAAATGATCACATCACAGATATCGCAGCAGAAGAAACATATGAAATAATGGATATACTAGGAGGTCCGTTTTTTATTTTGAGGCACTATAAAACACGGATTCCATGGTCGCGATGAATAGCCAAACCCACATCCCTTGACCCCTACGAGAGCGGCAAGCAACCCGACCAATTCTAGAGTTAGGAGACCCGGACTCGACTCCTCGAGTTGGTCTCCCGCTAGACTCTAGAACCTGGTTACTTGTGCTCTCCTCCTTGGGTGTATCCTAATGCGGAAAAGTAAATAATACACATCAATGGTGACATCAAACTCAACCCGGAAGTGCCCCAATAAAAGAATATTACATACATTTAATTTTACATGAATGAAAACAAAAACTCTCATCTCACATAAAACCCCCGGCTATTCAAAACGCGACGATTCAATATAACATATCCAGCAGTACATAACATCACATGTCATCACAGCACAGAAAAACTAGACGATGTTAAACTTTCCAATCGAATCATCGAACACCCAAGATTACCCAGAAAACTCAACACTTGAGCGCAGTTTAAAGTAATTCAGCACACGCCATAGCACCAATGAACCAGCCGTAGAAGGATCAAACCAATGCCTCACATGTGAAATGCTAAACTACCACAAACCCTAGGGTTCAAGGGACGGTTTTGACGGCCACATAATCGAGTTAAGGTTTACGTTCTTCTAGAGGGTCCATCGAATAACTTACATGATCTTTGAAAACTTTTTAACTATGGGAAAATCCAACACTTGGAAATTTTCCCGGCAAGGGTTAAAGTGGGTATTTGACATCCGATTGAACCTTTAACAATGTCTAAAGTTACCTGAAAACAGTTAAAATACGACTACGAAACACTCCGAGTTGTTATTATAGTAAATTAACATCACATGACAATTTAGAAAGAATAAACAATACCTGAAGCACCAAATCCCATGTAACAGAACACTGTAAAAATATGGAGGGGGGCTCGGAATTAGCCGGTATGGGGGGGTCTCGCCGGCCCAAAAGTGGCCAAATGCCTCCAAATTTCATCAATGTTCATGTTATCACATATTTATGATTCTGTACTTGTTTAAAAAAATTTTAGGGCTCGTTTTAAATTCGACAGAAACATGGATTTTAGGGTTTCAAGTTCGGAGTTTGTTTCGTATTCGTAATCTAACATAATCCGTATAATTTCCTAACTAGGCTCTGATACCACTGTAGGGTTCCTCACGACGGCAGCGAGGTTTCGGGAGGCATCGTCCATGCGATTTTTAAATAATTGCCGTTAAAAGGAACTCTAAACTAGAATCGTTAGCTAGAATACAATACGGAAACATATTGTAAACCTTTTACTATCTAAGTGAAAACGAAATACAACCTTTGTAAATCGGTCCTTCACTTCAATAGCTCCTTGTTGTAGTCCCTTCACTGCGATCGTAGTTCTCCCGTACTCATGCATGGCTTCATGAGGCGAAAGGAGCGACCTTGCTTGAAGTCTTCGAGGCCGAAAATGATCTACGTCGAGGGGATGCCAACTCAAGCTACTACTTCACTATTAGTGAAGCAAACACCCTATACTAAAGTGATAATCTAGTAGTGGATGGAGAAATAGGAAGTTGGCTCACTTTAGAATTTATTTTCTCACTTTACTTTCGCACTTAATCAAAACCTAGAGAGCTTTTGAGCTCATGGAAAAAGATGAACAAATAATGAGATGAGGATAATAATCAAGTGAGTGAACTAACCATGGGTGAGTGGGTATCATATACTAACCCATGTAGAGCCATAACCATGGCTAAGTGTGATGGTTAGGTTACTAAATATCTAAGGTAAAACAAAGTGAGTGGACTTTGTCAAAGCAAACCCTAGCTTCTACAAGCTTCATGCCTGTGACAAAACCTCCACTTATTTTGTAATTACCTTAAATAATATAACCCCACTATCACAATTAGAATGGTGTATGTCTTACGCACCCATGAATGATGTATCAACAACCATGATACAATAATCAAAACAAAAATTAATATATATCACATATATATTAAGTTGTGCACAAGTGAGAAAAAACAAATGCTTAAGTGAACCAATGTTAGTTAATGTAAATTAGTATATCACATATACAAGTATACACTAAATTATTAAATCAACACTTGACTTAACAATCCGGCTATATCACATATAATCGACTAACATCTAATGTATTGTTTTATCGAATCAACCCTTGATTCGATAACCCGGCTATATCACATATAACCGACCGATACAAAAAGTCGCGAGAATAGAATACGGTATCACATACTTGCATTATTCTCGGTCCCGCACATATCACATATGCGCTCCTATTTCATTTTGCCTGAGCCAGTAAAACCTCTATGTAGGACTCTAAAGACTCGTCAATACGCCGGATGAACTTATGGACTACCATGGCTCCACTAGTATGATCTGCATCATAGTCCTGGTGGTCAAGTACACATCCTAAGGGCTTTACCAACATGTAACCATAAGACAGTATCAAGAGACTAGTATACATGTTAAGATAAAGAGCAACCAGATAGCATACTATCATATCAAGCAAGAAAGTCCTCTCTATATATGTCCAACCATCCAATATAATATACATCATCTGTACAATACTGGCCTCTAGGGCATACATACAACTAACAATCCATCACCGCCTGAGAAACTACCGATCCTTGATCAGTAATTCTCGACTACCTCGGCCAAGGATTTCTAGTGATGGCCACCCATGCACAACGCGACATCAACCCCCAATATTGGGAGAGACAAATCGCCTGACGATCCGCTCACTGCTTCCATGTAGCTCGGGACTATACCCAACTAAAACCTGTTTGCACATCTCCTTTGAGCCGAGATAGGGTAGTAATCAAAGCACAGTGGGAACTCATATGAGACAAATGACGATCTCAGGTCGATAGTCTAACCTGTACACATGTCACAAGGGAACTACTATATGAAAATAAGTATAATACCAACTAGCATGTTCCCGTCGAGTCTGTCCGGTTTACTCATAACCCGATTGTAACTTTTTGAAAATCGTTTCGGTGAAATTTCGGAAAATCAGTAAAATAAGGGGGTTTTCCGTAAAAAGTCAAAATATAAATATCTTTTAATATAAAATTAAATATACATATTCTAGCTTTGTAATTGCTAGTATTTGGTGTTTATTGAGCCACTGGTAAAAATTTTAATTTTCTGAAATTTTTTCCGAAATTAATTATTTTAATATTAGTTTAAGCTGTTAAAAATATATTAAATTAGCGATAAATACAAATTTGAATAGGCTAATTACACACTAAAGAACCATGACAACTAAAATCTAGTTAGTAATATAAATTTTTAGCAATTTATTTCAAGTTATATTTGGTTATAATTAAGGGAAAACTAAAATTTAAATAATTTAACTAAAACTTGCAATTCGGTAACTTGAGGGATTCTTTTTGCATGAGATTTTCTTGTACACCCCCTCACACCTCCTCATCTCCTTGTGGCTGGCCCCACCACCAAGGCAGCAGCCCACTCACTCCCCCCATCCGTTTTGTCTTCTTTCATGTGAAAAGAAAGGTTAAAATAAAGGGTATTTTATATTTATTTTGGGTGGGGGTATTATGGTAATCGGGAGGGGCTTTGACTTGGATTTTTTTGACACCATCCCCTCACCTTTTCCCCATCTCCTCCTTAGCTAAAACCTGCACCTGCAGTAGCCCCTCTTCTTCCCCTAAATTCGCATCTCATTTTGCTTCAAATTCATCTCAAAAATCCATTAAAAACCCGCATTTTCTTCACAAAACCAAAGCTAATCCCTATTCTACCTCTTCTCACACCCATATTTGTTTGAAACATGGAGAAATGAGGTGTCTTTGGAGGCTAGAGGTGTAAGTGTATATGCCCTAGAGGCCATTGCTGTATCATACTAGTTTGTATATTACTTAATGGAAGCTTGGGATATTCACAGCTGTATAGACAATCTTGCTCAAAATGGTAGTATGCTACTTGGTTTGTTTCTACTTTAATATGTGCATGTGTTTCTTTTAGCATATCGCTTATACATATTAGTAGAGCCCTTAGGATCTTTGCTTGATTACCAGCGTTGTGATGGCAGTCACACTCGTGAGGGCTGGGTAATCCACAAGCACAACCTTATACAGGTCCCTAGTCATAGGACTATCGAGATGGGGCATCGATACTGCAGAGTAGACTAGCGTATGCGCTTCTCATCCCAGCAGGGGAGACGGTCTGTCCCACAGCCGTCAGTACGTCGTACTTGAGATAGTATGCGGGTTCTCGTTAGGTTACGAGTACACTGGACAGGACTCGTCGGGAACTGATTGGTTGGTACTATACCTATCGTCAGTTATCAGTTCCCAGGTGACATGAGTACAGCTTAGTCCGCTGACTTGACACTGTCACTTCGCCTCGAGTGTGTTCCCACTGTACTTTGATTACTACCCTACCACGGCACAAAGGAGCCGTGCAAACAGGTAGTAGTTGGGTGTAGTCCCGAAGCACTTGGAGGCAGTGACGGTTAGACAGGATTCGTCTCTCCCGGTATTGGGGGTTTACATCGCGCTGTGTCTAGGAGAGCCATTACACAAGTAGTCCCTGGCCAGGGCAAGCGAGATATACTGGTAAGTTTCCAGTGTTATCTCAGGGTGTTCTGGGCTACACTCCGACACGACTTGTACCACTATTAGGGGACTGACGTTTACCGCCCCCCTAGGCCCGCCATGCGATGTTCTCAGACGAATAGACCGGACTGTACGGAAACTTTCACATTCAGGCTCAGTAGGAGTTCAGATGGGTTTCACCTCGTCTGTCTTCTTATCGGCATCTACCTGGGGGCCGTTACGCACAGCTAGTGCCGCTTGCAGTCTGTGGTTAAACCCACTGCCAGCGTAGTATCGAGTCTTTAGAGTCCAACACAGAGAGCTATTCGCCTTTAGGCAAAAGAGTAAAGGTCGCATGGTTTTGCGACAGGTCGCATGGTTTTGCGACAGGGTTCGGTCACATCCGCGCACTTGTGCACGTTTAGTGTCCGGGCAGTTAACACTAGCGGGCTTTGGTTTAAGCCAGGTCCTAGTGTACGTTTTGGGATTGGTTTTAACTCGTTTGTATTCATGCTCCTCGGAACGCGGATGCGGGTGTGTATGCACAGTTGACAGAGAGACAGAGGCAGAGGATTCTCATTAGGGTTGTTGACTGTTGACTTTTTGCTAAACCCTAATGAGAATAAGAAATTTGATTAACAATAATATTAATTAAGCATTATTGTGACATGGTTATTGATGGTTGACTTTGTTGACTGGTTGACTTAGTTGACCGGTTGACTAGGTTGGACTTGTTGACCTTCGTCATTACAATGGCTATCATTTCATGGCAAAGACTTTTGCTTACTTGTTTCTTTTTGCAAAATGAGTGCATGAAATGATATGGCCATTTTGACTTGAACCATCACATAATACTTGATTACTATTATTTGTGATGATGGTTTTTGATTATGAGAGCTTGGATGGCAAAAGTCTTATTCATTCTTTCATTTGCTTTCTCTCTGTTGAGCTCTCTCTTGCTCAAGCTCTCTCCCTCTTCCTCTTCCTCTTGCTCTCTCTCTAGCTCAAGGCAACTCCCTCTCATGAGTTAAGAAACATTGCCTTAGAGATAAAAGAAAACCCATATCACTTCTCTACTCATCCTAGTTCACAAGGTTTAGCAAACCAAGTGTTCTAGTTTCTTCAAGTTCGAAATAGAAGCCAAAAGGTAGAAGCTTTCGAGTGGATCCATCTTCGGCGCGAGGAGACGACGAGGTGAGGCCGATCCGTACACCGCAAATAGTTGAAGACGAAGGAGTTCAAGAAAGGTATAACCCCCTAACCGAGTAGGTAAAACTCTTAGTTAGGATTGTTAGATGGTTATTTAACAAAGATCCGTATTTTGAGTCCATGTTACCACCTCTTGAAAAATCGTTTTTCATCATTTCCGCAAGCCCGTAAGTACCGGGAGAGGTAACATGGACTTACAGTGGTATCAGAACCTAGTTAAACACTATCTTACTTGTTAGCAAAGTAAGTAAAGGTTCGATCGGAGAAAAAGTCGCGAAACACGCCCGGGTTGCATACTTTCTGTCGAATTTTTCCTCTGTTTCAAAAATAATAAATCTTGCCTTAAAATTCGACTCAGGGTTTTTATAGCACACTGTAGGAAAATGGTCCAGAGATCCCATCAACGCGCCGCGGAACCGCGGCCGGAGCTTGATTCCGCCGCGGATCCGCGGCCGAGTTGACTTGGCCGTGGACGATTCTCCTTGCAGTGTGGTCATAGGGGTGTTTTAGGATTTTTACAATATGTTTTTCCTGCCCAGATTTTCCAGAAAGCAAAATTTGTTTTTGGGGCTTAAAAATCCGTATTTTGATCGAACTTCTAAAGACTAAAGCTAACGGGTTCATATCTGTGATGTGTTATATGTATTGAACGTCTGCTAATCGCTATATGTCGATTAGTGGGGGTTATACATATCTGTGATCTGTAATGTTGATGGTATATGTATATGAATTCATTGGATTGTCGCGGGTGAATAGCCGGGGGGTTGTGAGATGAGATTTTTCTTTTCTTTCAATTCATGTAATTTGTAATTGATGTAATATTATTTATTTGGCCGCACAACCGGGATGAGGTTGTAGCCGTCATTGTATAATTTCTTTTACTGTTTTTGCTCCTAGGATAGACCCATGGAGGGGGTGCGCGAACTACCGGGTATCTCGAAGTGCCGAGTGGCCTACTCACGGTGTTGAGGGAGGTTGCTTCGCTTCGAGTACATGGCGGGTAGTTTGCCGCACCCGTAGGGGTCTTGGGTGGGGTATTGGCTATTCACCGTGACCGTGTAATCCGCTTTTCGTTACAGGCTCGTAAGAATTGCGGATTCCTAGTATATCCAATGTGTTCATCTATGATCTGAAATGGCTATCATTGCAATATATCTATATATGATATTTATATAGGCGTTGCTTATGTTTTGCATCCGCGCTAGTCCAGCCCCCGCTTTGTCGTTAGTTAAGTAACCTAACGGGTAATGACGGGGCCCCGTGTCGAATGGAGATGACATAAGCGTACGTCATATTTTGGTTGTTTTCTGCAATGGTAGGATTAAATGATGGGACGCATTAAAATTAATGCAAGAAAATAAACCAAAGTAAAGTCGTTGGAACACATTCAAAACCACTCGGTTCTTTTCAAAAACCAACTTTTAAATACGGAGTTTGAGCCACTCCTTTTAAATGCTATCTCGTTCCATCGATTATATCAAGTTCACTACGTTCACAGTTTTGCCAAAACCATTCGTAGCCCTCCGTCGTCTCACATGAATAGTCAACAGTATTCAAGCTATGTATGTTGGCCAAAGTCAAGGCATAGTGATTGGTAGCTATTGGGTATTCATGTGCAGCATAGATAGATGCGTTGGTTTGGAACAGTCGTACTACCATGTTAGCCAAAGTCAAAGGTAGGTACGAGTGGGTTCAAATTAACCTGGAGAATGACGGGTAGAACTTGACATGTGGCTTATGATATTTTGGCCAAAGTCAAGGTCATAAGAGCATGGGGCAAAAATCCACATCGGGAGTTTCAAAAGAACTGAAACTTGCTAGTGTTGCATACCATTTGGAGTGTGATGATTCTGGTTGGATTCCTTCAGTTTTGTCACGCGATGATATTTGGATCCTGATCCTACTGTGAGTATATGCTACTCCTCGGGAAATTTCTCACTAAACGATCAATGCTATAAACCTAGTAGGTGTCTAGAAAGGTGTTAGCGGGGCTACGCCCCCAGGGAAAAGAGGTTATTTAATTAAGAAACTTCGTGAAAGCGTTGGAAAACCTCCCTCGAAGTACCAACACTGGCCTGGCTGAACGGTTAAGCAAGTATTGTATGGTGAGATTGATCCCTACTAATTCTTCCTTTTTGGTTTGAAGAGGAATTCGAGAAACAGTGGGAGCCATCCTGTTTAGACAAACTAAAAACCACTCTAAACTTGCAAGAGCATCATGCTGAGTGTTTCTTCTCTCTCTCCTAATTCCAGCGACCAATCGTCATGACCGGACTTAAGTTACTTCTAGATAAAAACATACTGACATGGCCACACTACAAAGATTGGCTCAGGAATGTCAAAATGGCAATCACTTACGACAAGCTGGGGTATCTTCTTACCACCAAAGCTCCCCCTGTCCCAGGTCCCACCTCCAGCGTCGCGGATAAGGAAACCCATAAGACTTGGGAGATCGATTGGGCGAAGGCCAAGTGCCTCGTGCTTGCTTCTATGGACAATGAACATCAGAGGAGGCACGAGAATATGGACCTGGAATCCATATTTCTTCATACAAAAGAACTGTATGGAGAGCAGTCTCGTATCGCAAGATACGAAGTGTCGAAGAAGTTGTTTTCGGCAAGATTGGCCGTCGGATCATCAGTAGCGGAACACGTGCTTAAGATGATTGGCTTCATTGAGGAGCTCACGGACCTTGGGAACACGTTAGAGAACGAGCTCTATGCGGACTTGATTCTCCAGTCCCTTCCTTCCACTTACGCCCAGTTTATCCTGAACTTCAACTTACAAGGAAAAGAAGTTGAACTTCCGGAACTCCTCAACATGCTGAGGAGTGCAGAGGGCACCCTACAGAAAGGTAAGGAAACATCCACTTTGTTTGTAGGAGGATCTTCCTCTTCTAAGTCCAAGGCGAAAACCAAGGGAAAGAAGAAGAAAGCCCCCGCCAAACCAAGGGGCGGTGTTAGTAAAGTGGATACGAAGGGAAAGGCAAAAGCAACAAAGGTAGCGCGAAAGCTTGTGGGAAAGGAAGAATGCTTCTACTGTCATAAGAGTGGACACTGGAAGAAAGATTGCAGGGCTTGGAAGGCCAGAACACAGGATCTGAAGCAGGTTGCGGCTTCAGCTTCAGGTGTGTATGTTATTGAAAACTGTCTATCAATAAAATCTACTTCCTGGGAATTGGATACCGGATCAGGATCTCATATCTGTAATTCTTTGCAGGCGTTGAGAAAGCGTAGGTTTTTGAAAGCAGGTGACATGACTCTCAGAGTTGCAAATGGAGCTAGCATGGATGCTGAGTCCGTAGGGGACTATCACCTGGGATTGTCAGATGGACACGTTTTGGTTTTGCGTAATTGCTATTTTGTACCCAATGAAACTTGTAATATCATTTCTGTGTCTTTATTATCTAAAGAAGGTTATGAATTTGCATTTGTAAGTAATGTTGTAAACATTCACCTTAATCAAGTCTTGATTGGGTCAGGTACATTGAGCAACGGTATATACGTATTAAACCAACCATAGATTTTCAATGTCCAGAATACACACAAAAGAAAGTCTCTGGAAACAAATCAGGCTTTCTTATGGCATTGTAGACTAGGTCACATCAATGAGAGAAGGTTGACCAAGTTACATACAGAAGGGTATTTGGATCCGTTCTGTCACGACCCGAAAGTACGGAACGTGACTGGCATTCAGATTACGAGACGTCTAAAGGCGTAACGTAACCTAAGTCAGCCAAAGCCCAGAAAAATCTAAACCAAAATCAAAGCGAATGAAGGAAAACCTTTAATGAAGACGGTTTTTAAATCATTCAAGTTGCATAGAATCCCTTTAAAAAGAAAACATCAAAAGTTTCCGAAAATTTCGGCAGAGTCTCCCCTGTATTTTCTATCCCCAAAAATGGGTACAACAAGATAATAAACCTGTAATCATAAAATGGCATCCCCAAGCGGGAGCTAGCTCTTCGCCCAAGGCAGATCACAACCACATGCAATATAATAGCAATATCAAGAAAAGAGCATAAAAGAAATGCAAAATATCAGAAAACACAACGCCGGCTCAAGTGAGCTCGACCCAAAAGAAACCACATATATACAATCTCTCAGTCTCATCACTAGGTCGCATATACAATATAAAGTGGTAGATGGAGAATACTAGATACAATGATAAAGCAAAAGAAATAAAGTGTGCTCGCAACCCACCTACGGGCGATGTCGCGAGTCTGAGCAAAAGAAGCTGATGATAAGATAGCCCGCCGCTATAAGGGTGACGGGTCCGACCTGCAAGACACTGTGGCACAACGGGGGTGAGTTGCCAGCTCGTGAGTAAATATAACATCTAATAAGGCAATCGTAAGAATGCACGCAATGCACCACAACATGCAAGTCCTTATATGATATAATAGCTCTAGTATGCATGCACATGTATGCAATGTCATTTCTAACTCTTTAAGTGTTTAAAATGCTAAGGGTACTGCATTCTTAACTTTAGAAAATGAATATCTGTATAATAGCTAAGTACCATTAAGAAATCATCTGAAAACCCGTGTCAAGCATCGTCACCAAATAGGAATCATATCTGTCTCAATATCGGGCTCCGTCAGTCCGGATCGGCCCATATCATAAATCTCACGACAACGGTCGGTATCCTCCGGATATCCGCCGCGCAAGACATCACCGGTAGGTAGTCTTCCTCTGCCAGGCTCATCGTCTACAACTCGATCTTCTTGCCCCGGGGTACTATACCGGGCCCACCATGTACCCGAGACGGTTCATCCACTCCTCGAATCGGGTCTCGAAATCCAACAAAATACATGAAAACTCATGGTGGACGACACATACATCACGAGAAAACCGCAACTTTGTTTTAAAAATGATAAATATAAGCTTTTGTTAAATTCTTGCGGTTTTCCCAAAAAATCCAGAAATCTCAGCAATACTGAAATACTCAAGAAAATCATAATGTTCACATGTTATATATAATAAATGTCTATGATATCAATGTATATGATGTGAATTTTGGATAGAATCTATGTAAATATGATGATAATGCGAGGTATATGCATGCTATGCAATTTCATATATCATGTATGATGCAAGTGGCGATACTGAGCTAAACAGGTTCTATAGTGCACGTGGCATGGTAATTACCAAAGGCGTGTGTGTCACATGAATAGTGCACGTGCAACAGATGCCAATGGTAATGGTGTTCGTGTTCTACGAAGTGATATCGCATAAGTGTAGATGAATGTCCATGCAATCTAATATACGGTTAGCTATAAGGGTATGCAATGTACATAAAGGGATAAGCTAACTAATAATATAAATCTTGCAAAAAGTAGGGTAATCCTAACTAGGGGGGCTCCTCGCGCCATTCAGACGATTCCCCCATAGATGAATACATCTACTCACCTGAATGCCTTGCTAATCCGATCCGACCACCGCCTTGCCTTTACGCGCCGTGTCCGATATTTCCCCGACCGATCCTATATTTGCACAACACCAAGCATAAGATTACAAAACCTAAAACGATGCAACTCACAATATACAATTGTCGACGCTCTCGAATTAAACATAGCATGCACTCGGTGCGCGGGAAAACGCACGAAAATCGCTAATATTTAACTAGAATCGTCATTTCGGGGAAATCGACAAAACTAAAACCCGACTAGACAAAACTCCGCATTCGCGCACTCTAGTAGTCCTATACGAAGCTAATTATATCGCTAAAATAACGCAATTTGATCGCATTCTAATTTTTGTAAAAATCTAGTAAGCAAATTTCAAACCGATTCGAAGCTAACGTCGCAATTTAACGATTTAGCGAGCGTAACCTTACGCAATTAACCACTCTAATCAAATAGGTAACCAAAGCCCTAACTTAACTCTAACAACCATGCTTCAAACCCTAGTTCAACACCAAATGCCATTCTTGATTTTCATGAACAAGAGTTTACAACTAAATTAATACTTCAAAATTGAATTTTAGCACATATAACTACAAGTTAACAAACTAGTTTAGGATTTTACCTCACAAGTGGAACCCTAGAATGATCAAGTCACCAAGAAGCCTCCATTCATCAAGTTTTTGAACTAATTTGGGTTGAAGAGAGAGTGGATTAGGGTTTTACATTGAATGGGTTAATGAATTTGTGGATTTTTTATGAATTTGGCATGAAAATTGAAGCAAAATGAAGTGGGAAGAGAGGGAAATTCTGCAACTTTGGGTTCGGCCAGCAGGTGAGGGAGAGGAGGTGGGGAAATTTGGAGAAGTTTCTAGGTCTAAAAACACCCCATGTTCTCATTTAATGCTTTCATATCAACCTTCTACAAAAAAAACCTCATTTTACACCATTTTTCCATTAAATTTCCAACCCTAAAACCAAAATCTTGCAAGTCATGATACAATTTTATTAACACCATATTTTAGCTTATAAAGACTCCTAATTATGAAATTTATCTAATTAAATTTGTATTTATCACTAATTTAATGTATTTAAAAAGGCTTAAAATAATAAAAATAATAATTAATTACGAAATTTTTTTTTACTTAACTAGAAAATTATAAGTGACATTTTAGTGACAAAATTATAGTAATTTCTTATCTAAATTTTGTATAATTAGGTCTACAATGAAAAATATCTATTTTGACTTTTTACGGAAAAAGCCGAAAAATTAACCGATTACCGAAAAACTGCCTAAACGATTTTCGAAGGGTTACAATCATCCCCCCTTAAAGAAATTCGGTCCCCGAATTTAGAATTTAACTACGCGTACCTTCAAAAAGATGGGGATATCTCTTCCTCATCTCGACCTCGGTCTCCCAGGTGACCTCCTCGCTGTTCGGGCCACGCCAAAGGATCTTGACGGACGGTATAACCTTCGACCTCAATTTCTTCACCTGCCGATCCAAAATGACCACCGGCTGCTCGGTGAAAGAAAGATCACGCTCCAGCTGGATCGTCTGGTGCTGAATCTCCTGGGAAGGATCATGAAGGTACTTGCGGAGCATCGAGATATGGAACACGGGGTGAACATCGGGGAAGCTGGGCGGAAGAGCTAACCGATAAGCGACCGGACCAACACGCTCTAGGATCTCGAAAGGACCAACATATCTAGGACTCAGTTTCCCTTTCCGCCCAAATCTCATCACACCTTTCATCGGAGAGACCTTCAGGAAAACATGATCGCCAACAGCGAACTCGAGTCGGCGACGACGCTTGTCAGCATATGATTTCTGCCTGCTCTGTGCCGCTCTCATCCTGTCTCGAATCAGCTGTATCTTCTCGGTCGTCTCCTGTACGATCTGTGGCCCTAAAAAACTGCTCTCCCTGAGCTCTGTCCAACATACAGGCGATCGACATCTCCTCCCATATAAAGCCTCGAAAGGTGCCATCTGAATCGTCTCCTGGAAGTTATTATTGTAGGAAAACTCGATCAATGGCAAATGACGATCCCAGCTACCACCGAAATCTAAAACACAAGCTCTGAGCATGTCCTCAAGAGTCAGAATAGTATGCTCCGACTGACCGTCAGTCTGCGGATGAAAGGCTGTGCTAAAACTCAATCGGGTGCCCAAAGCTTCCTGGTGTTTCTTCCACAATCGGCTGGTAAACTGGGTGCCACGGTCGGACACGATGCAAGTCGGAACGCCATGCAGTCGCTCAATCTCACCAATATAAACCTGGGCGTACTGAGAAAATCCAAAAGTGGTCTTCACTGGCAGGAAGTGAGCCGCTTTCGTCAGTCGATCCACAATCACCCAAATAGAGTCATACCCTCGACTGGTCCTGGGTAGACCCACAATGAAGTCCATGGAGACCTGCTCCCACTTCCACTCAGGGATGGGCAAAGGCTGTAACTCGCCGGCTGGCCTCTGGTGCTCGGCCTTGATTTGCTGACAAGTCAGGCATCTCGACACAAAGTCTGTAATATCCTTCTTCATCACGTCCCACCAGTAAACCTCTCTCAAATCACGGTACATCTTGGTAGAACCTGGATGCACACTGTTTACTGATCTATGTGCCTCCTCGAGAATATCAAGCCTCAGTCCCTCTGAATCTGGCACGCACAGTCGAGTCCCAAATCGAAGTATCCCCTGATCATCAATCACGAACTCGGAAACTCTGCCCTGCCGAATCTGCTCAATAACCTCTAATGTACGGGCATCGCCGGACTGTGCCTCATGGATAGGATCAAGTAACTGTGGGCGTGCTCTGAAATGGGCAAGCTGTCCCCTTGTAGGAGTAAACTCGAACTGCACTCTGCTATCACATAAAACCTGCCAATCCGCCGTCGACTGCATCTGTACTGCGCTCAAACAAGATAAGCTACCTCCGGGCCTCCTACTCAAAGCATCTGCCACCACATTCGCCTTGCCCGGATGGTATAAAATCTCGCAGTCATAATCTTTCACCAACTCCATCCAACGGCGCTGTCTCAGGTTCAGGTCTCGCTGCTGGAAGATATACTTCAAACTTTTGTGGTCAGTGAATATCTGGCACGACTCACCGTATAGGTAATGTCTCCATATCTTAAGTGCAAATACCACTGCAGCCATCTCTAAATCATGGGTGGGGTAGTTCTGTTCGTGTTTCCTCAGCTGCCGAGAAGCATACGCGATAACTCTGTCGTGCTGCATCAATACACATCCCAACCCCACTCGAGAAGCATCACAATATACCACGAACCCGCCTGATCCTGAAGGCAATGCTAACACTAGTGCAGTAGTCAGACGAGTCTTCAACTGCTGGAAACTATCCTCACATGCCTGGGTCCAATCAAAAGGAACCCCCTTCCGGGTCAACCCGGTCAATGGTGCAGCAATGCGGGAGAAATCCTGGACGAAACGTCGATAATAGCCGGCCAGACCTAGAAAGCTGCGAACCTCTGTAACTGATACTGGTCTAGGCCAACGCTGAACTGCCTCGATCTTCTTCGGGTCCACACAAATACCGTCTCTCGTCACCACATGACCCAAGAAGTCGACACTGTCTAGCCAGAATGCGCACTTGGAGAATTTGGCGAACAGCTGATGCTCCCTCAAAGTCTGCAATGTGATACGTAAGTGCTGCTCATGCTCCTCCCGGCTCCGAGAATAAACCAAGATGTCGTCAATGAACACAATAATGAACTGATCGAGATACGGCCTGAATACACGGTTCATCAAATCCATAAATGCTACCGGGGCATTGGTGAGCCCGAACGACATCACCAAGTCGTAATGACCATATCGAGTACGGAAAGCGGTCTTCGGAATATCCTCCTTCCGAACTCGCAACTGGTGATAACCTGATCGTAAATCAACCTTCGAGAAGAACCCTGCACCCTGGAGCTGATCGAATAAGTCATCAATGCGGGGTAGGGGATACCTGTTCCGCACAGTAACCCGGTTCAGCTGACGATAATCAATGCATAAGCGCATACTCCCGTCCTTCTTCTTAACAAACAAGACGGGAGCACCCCAAGGTGACACACTCGGTCGGATAAGCCCTTTGTCCAGCAAGTCCTGTAACTGATCCTTTAGCTCTCTCAGCTCCGCCGGGGCCATCCGATAAGGCGGTATAGAGATAGGCCCCGTGCCGGGGATCAAGTCAATACAGAACTCAATCTCGCGCTCTGGTGGAAGACCAGGCAGCTCGTCAGGAAATACATCAGGAAACTCTCTCACAACAGGGACCTGGTCCAACGGAACCTCTGTGAAGCTAGTATCATAAATATAAGCTAAGAATCCCTGACACCCTTTCCTTAAGAGCTGACCAGCGCGAAGAGAAGAAATCAAGCTTGGAAGGGTAGCGCTACGATCTCCCTGAATAACAAGAACAGACTCACCAGGAAAACTGAATCTGACTGCTTTTTCACGGCAGTCCACGGATGCATAACAGGTGGCTAGCCAGTTCATACCAAGAAGAACGTCAAAGTCTAGCATATCGAGGAGAATCAAATCACCTGAAGAATCTCTCTCCCCGATACGAACGGAACACGATCGGTACACAAAACGGGCAACAAAAGACTCGCCTACCGGGGTAATAACGACAAGCAGTTGATCTAACGGAGAAGACTCTCGGCCCAACCTCGGTGCAAAGTACGTGGATACATAGGAATGTGTGGAGCCTGGATCAAATAATACCCGTGCATCAAAAGAACATACTGGCAGAGTACCTGTCACGACGGCATTGGATGCCTGTGCATCCTGAGGAGTCAACGCGAACACTCGGGCCTGTCCACCACTAATAGCTGGCTGTCCTCTACCTCTACCTCGGCCTCTGCCTCTGCCTCTGTCGCCTCGTCCTCTCTGAACCGGACCGCCACGCCCACGGCCTCTAGAAGCATCTGGCTGGCGTGAAGCATCATCAGGAGTAGGAAGTAAAGCTCTCTGAGAAAGTGGTGAGGGTGGTAAAGTCACATGCGGAACTGTCGCCTTGCCCGAACGCCCCATGGTATAGTCTCTGATACGGTGGTACTGACTCCCGCACCGAAAACATCCTGGAGACGACTGCTGGGTCTGTGGATATAAACCAAATAACTGACCTCGTCTCAATCCTCTGCCTCCACCATCCCCCGGAAATAATCTATCGCAGTGTCTACCCATCTGCCGCTGAGCTGGCGTATCAGTACGGATCCTCTTCGGCCCAGAAACGACCGGAGTCTCAGAAATACTCTCCTCCAAAAGTAAGGCTGCATCCATCGCGGCTGCGTATGTATCAAAGTGCTGGGTGCCGATGGCAAGGAATAGCTGTGTATCAAGCCCTCGTACAAACCTCTTTATTCTCTTCTCTTCTGTGTCGACTAGGTACGGAGCATATCGAGACAACTAGGTAAACTGTATATCATACTCCGACACCGTCATCCCAGGAGTCTTGCGCAAAGACTCAAAACTACGGGCTCGAGCATCTCGGACACTCTCCGGAAGAAAACGGGCAAGAAATGCAGCTGTAAACTCATCCCAGGTCATAGAAGGTAGACCTGCAGCTCGGCCTCTCTCTACTGAATCGTACCATGTCTGGGCAAGACCCTCCAGACGAAAACTCGCAAACTCCACCAATCTATCATCAGAACACCTCAACAAACGGCAAATCCGAGCCATCCTATCAAGAAATGCCTGTGGGTCCTCTGTCGCATCTGTACCGGTAAAAGCTGGAGGTCTCAATCTCATGAACTCCTGTAGTGAAACAGGGATAGTCTCCGTAGTAGCAGCAGGAGTGACCATCTGTGCAGCAGGTACGATCGTGGTCTGTGCGGTGGAAGGAACGTCCTCGGATCTCTGTGCCCGACTGGACTCAACTAAAGATCCCATCATCTGTCGCAACTCTTGCATGCCGGCCTCTAGTCTGGCAATACGGTTTAGATAAGGTGGATCAGTATGACCCTGAGGGACAGGCGTATCATCCCGCTCGATCCTCGCCTCAGACGGGCCCGCCCGAATCTCATCCCTAGCGGCAGCCCGCTGAGCTCTCGTAGTCTTTGGCGGCATCGAAGCTGGAATAAGAAACCGGACTAATAAGGACATTGCAATTGAATCAAGGAATGCAAGGAATCAAGAAAGGAAATACAAGCAATTATGTCCTAAGGTCACTTAGGCGGAGTACCGTATCGTAAGTATGCCGCGGATCATACCCATGCTACGCCACTCTGCTTAAGTCACCTACTCCATCTACAAAGGTCGTCCCACACTCAGAAAAGTAAAACCTACGCTCTGATACCAACTTTGTCACGACCCGAAAGTACGGAACGTGACTGGCACATAGATTACGAGACGTCTAAAGGCGTAACGTAACCTAAGTCAGCCAAAGCCCAGAAAAATCTAAACCAAAATCAAAGCGAATGAAGGAAAACCTTTAATGAAGACGGTTTTTAAATCATTCAAGTTGCTTAGAATCCCTTTAAAAAGAAAACATCAAAAGTTTCCGAAAATTTCGGCAGAGTCTCCCCTGTATTTTCTATCCCCCAAAATGGGTACAACAAGATAATAAACCTGTAATCATAAAATGGCATCCCCAAGCGGGAGCTAGCTCTTCGCCCAAGGCGGATCACAACCGCATGCAATATAATAGCAATATCAAGAAAAGAGCATAAAAGAAATGCAAAATATCAGAAAACACAACGCCGGCTCAAGTGAGCTCGACCCAAAAGAAACCACATATATACAATCTCTCAGTCTCATCACTAGGTCGCATATACAATATAAAGTGGTAGATGGAGAATACTAGATACAATGATAAAGCAAAAGAAATAAAGTGTGCTCGCAACCCACCTACGGGCGATGTCGTGAGTCTGAGCAAAAGAAGCTAATGATAAGATAGCCCGCCGCTATAAGGGTGACGGGTCCGACCTGCAAGACACTGTGGCACAACGGGGGTGAGTTGCCACCTCGTGAGTAAATATAACATCTAATAAGGCAATCGTAAGAATGCACGCAATGCACCACAACATGAATGTCCATATGTGATATAATAGCTCTAGTATGCATGCACATGTATGCAATGTCATTTCTAACTCTTTAAGTGTTTTAAATGTTAAGGGTACTGCGTTCTTAACTTTAGAAAATGAATATCTGTATAATAGCTAAGTACCATCAAGAAATCATCTGAAAACCCGTGTTAAGAATCGACACCAAATAGGAATCATATCTGTCTCAATATCGGGCTCCGTCAGTCCGGATCGGCCCATATCATAAATCTCACGACAACGGTCGGTATCCTCCGGATATCCGCCGCGCCAGACATCACCGGTAGGTAGTCTTCCCCTGCCAGGCTCATCGTCTACAACTCGATCTTCTTGCCCCGGGGTACCATACCGGGCCTACCATGTACCCGAGACGGTTCATCCACTACTCGAATCGGGTCTCGAAATCCAACAGAAAACATGAAAACTCATGGTGGACGACACATACATCACGAGAAAACCGCAACTTTGTTTTAAAAATGATAAATATAAGCTTTTGTTAAATTCTTGCGATTTTCCCCAAAAATCCAGAAATCTCAGCCATACTGAAATCCTCAAGAAAATCATAATGTTCACATGTTATATATAATAAATGTCTATGATATCAATGTATATGATGTGAATTTTGGATAGAATCTATGTAAATATGATGATAATGCGAGGTATATGCATGCTATGCAATTTCATATATCATGTATGATGAAAGTGGCGATACTGAGCTAAACAGGTTCTATAGTGCACGTGGCATGGCAATTACCAAAGGCATGTGTGTCACATGAATAGTGCGCGTGCAACAGATGCCAATGGTAATGGTGTTCGTGTTCTATGAAGTGATATCGCATAAGTGTAGATGAATGTCCATGCAATCTAATATACGGTTAGCTATAAGGGTATGCAATGTACATAAAAGGATAAGCTAACTAACAATATAAATCTTGAAAAAAGTAGGGTAATCCTAACTAGGGGGGCGCCTCACGCCATTCAGACGATTCCCCCATAGATGAATACATCTACTCACCTGAATGCCTTGCTAATCCGATCCGACCACCGCCTTGCCTTTACGCGCCGTGTCCGATGTTTCCCCGACCGATCCTAAATTTGCACAACACCAAGCATAAGATTACAAAACCTAAAACGATGCAAGTCACAATATACAATTGTCGATGCTCTCGAATTAAACATAGCATGCACTCGGTGCGCGGGAAAACGCACGAAAATCGCTAATCTTTAACTAGAATCGTCATTTCGGGTAAATCGACAAAACTAAAACCCGACTAGACGAAACCCCGCATTCGCGCACTCTAATAGTCCTATACGAAGCTAATTATATCGCTAAAATAACGCAATTTGATCGCATTCTAATTTTTGTAAAAATCTAGTAAGCAAATTTCAAACCGATTCGATGCTAACGTCGCAATTTAACGATTTAGCGAGCGTAACCTTACGCAATTAACCACTCTAATCAAATAGGTAACCAAAGCCCTAACTTAACTCTAACAACCATGCTTCAAACCCTAGTTCAACACCAAATCCCATTCTTGATTTTCATGAACAAGAGTTTACAACTAAATTAATACTTCAAAATTGAATTTTAGCACATATAACTACAAGTTAACAAACTAGTTTAGGATTTTACCTCACAAGTGGAACCCTAGCATGATCAAGTCACCAAGAAGCCTCCTTTCATCAAGTTTTTGAACTAATTTGGGTTGAAGAGAGAGTGGATTAGGGTTTTACTTTGAATGGGTTAATGAATTTGTGGATTTTTTTTGAATTTGGCATGAAAATTGAAGCAAAATGAAGTGGGAAGAGAGGGAAATTCTGCAGCTTTGGGGTCGGCCAGCAGGTGAGGGAGAGGAGGTGGGGAAATTTGGAGAAGTTTCTAGGTCTAAAAACACCCCATGTTCTCATTTAATGCTTTCATATCAACCTTTTACAAAAAAAAACCTCATTTTACACCATTTTTCCATTAAATTTCCAACCCTAAAACCAAAATCTTGCAAGTCATGATACAATTTTATTAACACCATATTTTAGCTTATAAAGACTCCTAATTATGAAATTTACCTAATTAAATTTGTATTTATCACTAATTTAATGTATTTAAAAAGGCTTAAAATAATTTAAAAAAATAATTAATTACGAATTTTTTTTTATTTAACTAGAAAATTATAAGTGACATTTTAGTGACAAAATTATAGTAATTTCTTATCTAAATTTTGTATAATTAGGTCTACAATGAAAAATATCTATTTTGACTTTTTACGGAAAAAGCCGAAAAATTAACCGATTACCGAAAAACTGCCTAAACGATTTTCGAAGGGTTACATGTTCGAATATCAATCATATGCAACTTGTCAATCCTGTCTCAAAGGAAAGATGACAAAGACTCCGTTCACTGGACACGGAGTAAGAGCGAGCGAGCTCTTGGGACTCGTACACAGCGACGGATGCGGTCCAATGTCTACGCATGCACGAAGCGGTTATTCTTACTTCATTACTTTTACGGATGACTTTTCAAGGTACGGATATGTCTTCTTAATGAAACATAAATCCGAAGCTTTTGGAAAGTTCCAGGAATATAAGAATGAAGTAGAAAAACAAACCGGCAAAAGTATCAAAACACTGAAATCTGATCGAGGTGGTGAATACTTGAGTGCCGAGTTCCTGGATTACCTAAAAGAGAATGGAATTCTCTCTCAGCTTACTCCTCCATACACTCCGCAACATAACGGTGTATCGGAGAGACGGAACCGAACACTATTGGATATGGTACGGTCCATGATGAGTAACGCTGAGTTACCGCGATCATTCTAGGGATATGCAATAGAATCAGCTGCATACCTTTTGAACCGAGTTCCAACTAAGACTGTGCCTACTACACCATATCTGGTGTGGGAAGAGACCCTATCTTAATCACATTAAGATATGCGGATGTCCAGCTTTTGTCAAAAAGCAGCATGCGGACAAACTCGAGGCACGCTTAGTACAGTGCAAGTTTGTGGGATATCCAAAGAACTCCAAGGGATATTTCTTCAATTGCGAAATAGAACAAAAGGTTTTTGTTTCTCGTCATGCCCACTTTCTGGAACACCAGTTCTTAGAAAAGGAAATTAGTGGGAGCGCAATAGAACTAGAAGAAATTCCAGAACCACAGACTATTACTGAAAGCTTAGTAGAACCAGAGGGTTCAAAGGAACAGGACATTCCTACACCGCTCCGTAGGAGTAGTAGGCAGTCTCATCCTCTCAAGAGATACTACGGTTTTCTCATAGACGGTGATAGAGAGGATTGCATCATTGATTATGATGAGCCTACTAGCTTCCAGCAGGCCGTTCAGAGTGTTGACTTGGTAAAATGGCTGGATGCAATGCAGACCGAAATGAAGTCCATGTACACCAACAAAGTATGGAGTTTGGACGTTGCTCTAGACGGGGTAAAACCCGTAGGATGCAAATGGATCTTCAAAAGGAAGATTGGTGTAGACGGACAGGTGGAGACCTATAAAGCTAGACTTGTTGCAAAGGGTTTTCGTCAAAGACCTGGTTTGGACTATGAAGAAACCTTTTCTCCAGTGGCTATGTTTAAATCCATTCGGATCCTTCTTGCTATTGCCGCCTTCCACGATTATGAGATTTGGCAGATGGACGTAAAAACCGCTTTTCTAAATGGAAATTTAGAGGAGTGTGTCTATATGGACTAGCCAGAGGGTTTTATTCAGAGTGGGAGCAGCGGAAAGGTGTGCAAGTTGCTTAAGTTTATCTATGGACTAAAGCAGGCATCGCGGAGTTGGAACATCTGTTTTGATGAGACGGTCAAAGAATTTGGCTTTATCAAAAATCCTGATGAACCATGCATCTATAGTAGATTTGTAGAATGAACTGTCGTATTCGTCGTTTTATACGTGGATGACATTCTTTTGATAGGAAATGACATTCCTATGCTACAATCTGTCAAGGGGTTCTTGTCACACAGGTTCTCCATAAAAGACCTGGGTGATGCCACTTACATTCTGGGGATCCGGATCCATCGTGATAGATCCAAGAGGATGCTCGGACTTTCGCAGTCCAGGTACATCGACACCATACTGAAGAGATTCAGTATGGAAGATTCCAAGCGCGGTAACCTACCGGCTTGTCACGGGATCACCCTCTCCAAAGAGATGTCTCCCAAGACTGATTTGAAAAGAGATCGCATGTCTATTATACCCTACGCTTCTGCGGTAGGCTCGATAATGTATGCGATGTTGTGTACCAGACCAGATGTAGCTTATGCACTGAGTGTGGTAAGTCGGTATCAGTCAAACCCTGGGGAGAAACACTGGATAGCGGTAAAGAACATTCTCAAGTACCTGAGAAGGACTAAGGAGATGTTCTTGGTGTACGGCGGAAAAGACCTCCAGATCGAGGCCTTTGCTGACTCCAGCTTCCAGAGTGACAAGGATGATTCCAAGTCCATGTCGGGTTTTGTCTTTACCCTCAATGGAGGGGCGGTGTGTTGGAAGAGTTCCAAACAGGAAATCGTTGCAGACTCGACAATGGAAGCGGAATACATCGCTGCTGCTGATGCCGCAAAAGAGGCTGTCTGGATGAGGAAGTTCTTAACAGAACTTCAGGTAGTTCCGTCCATTGTTGATCCAATACCTCTGTATTGCGACAACAACGGAGCTATAGCTTTAGCGAAGGAACCCAGGTCCCATCAGAAATCCAGATACATCTTGAGGCGGTATCACCTGATCAGGGAGATCGTAGATCGCCAGGAGATCGAGGTTCGGAGGGTTGCTACGGAAGATAACACTGCTGATCCACTCACGAAGGCCTTACCCCAGACTCAGTTCGAGCGGCTGATCAAGATGATAGGTCTTTGATACGCCAGTACATGGCCTTAGAGCAAGTGGAAGATTGTTAGTGTATATGCCCTAGAGGCCATTACTGTATCATACTAGTTTGTATATTACTTAATGAAAGCTTAGGATATTCACAGTTGTATAGACAATCTTGCTCAAAATGGTAGTATGCTACTTGGTTTGTTTCTACTTTAATATGTGCATGTGTTTCTTTTAGCATATTGCTTATACATATTAGTAGAGCCTTTAGGATCTTTGCTTGATTACCAGCGTTGTGATGGCAGTCACACTCGTGGGGGCTGGGTTATCCATAAGCACATCCATATACAGGTCCCTAGTCGTAGGACTATCGAGACGGGGCATCGATACTCCGTAGTAGACTAGCGTATGCGCTTCTCATCCCAGCAGGGGAGACGGTCTGTCCCACAGCCGTCAGTGCGTCGTACTTGAGATAGTATGCGGGTGCTCGTTAGGTTACGAGTACACTGGACAGGACTCATCGAAAACTGATTGGTTGGTACTATACCTATCGTCAGTTATCAGTTCCCAGGTGACATGAGTACAGCTTAGTCCGCTGACTTGACACTATCACTTCGCCTCGAGTGTGTTCCCACTATACTTTGATTACTACCCTACCATGACTCAAAGGAGTCGTGCAAACAGGTAGTAGTTAGGTGCAGTCCCGAAGCACTTGGAGGCAGTGACGGTTAGACAGGATTCGTCTCTCCCGGTATTGGGTGTTGACATCGCGCTGTGTCTAGGAGAGCCATTACACAAGTAGTCCCTGGCCAGGGCAAGCGAGATATACTGGTAGGTTTCCAGTGTTATCTCAGGGTGTTCTGGGCTACACTCCGACACGACTTGTATCGCTATTAGGGGACTGACGTTTACCGCCCCCTAGGCCCGCCATGCGATGTTCTCAGACGAATAGACCGGACTGTACGGAGACTGTCACATTCAGGCTCAGTAGGAGTTCAGATGGGTTTCACCACGTCCGTCTTCTTATCGGCATCTACCTGGGTGCCGCTACGCACAGCTAGTGCCGCTTGCGGTCTGTGGTTAAACCCACTACCAGCGTAGTATCGAGTCTTTAGAGTCCCACACAGAGAGCTATTCGCCTTTAGGCAAAAGAGTAGAGGTCGCATGGTTTTGCGACAGGTCGTATGGTTTTGCTACAGGGTTCGGTCACATCCGCGCACTTGTGCACGTTTAGTGTCCGGGCAGTTAACACCAGCGGGCTTTGGTTTAAGCCAAATCCTAGTGTATGTTTTGGGGTTGGTTTTATCTCGTTTGTATTCGTGCTCCTCGGAACGCGGATGCGGGTGTGTATGCACAGTTGACAGAGAGACAGAGGCGGAGGATTCTCATTAGGGTTGTTGACTGTTGACTTTTTGCTAAACCCTTATGAGAATAAGAAATTTGATTAACAATAATATTAATTAAGCATTATTGTGACATAGTTGTTGATGGTTGACTTTGTTGACTTGTTGACTTAGTTGACCGGTTGACTAGGTTAGAGTTGTTGACCTTCGTCATTACAATGGCTATCATTTCATGGCAAAGACTTTTGCTTACTTGTTTCTTTTTGAAAAATGAGTGCATAAAATGATATGGCCATTTTGACTTGAACCATCACATAATACTTGATTACTATTATTTGTGATGATGATTTTTGATTTTGAGAGCTTGGATGGCAAAAGACTTATTCATTCTTTCATTTGCTTTCTCTCTCTTGAGCTCTCTCTTGCTCAAGCTCTCTCCCTCTTCCTCTTTCTCTTGCTCTCTCTCTCTAGCTCAAGGCAACTCCCTCTCATGAGTTGAGAAACATTGCCTTAGAGATAAAAGAAAACCCATATCACTTCTCTACTCATCCTAGTTCACAAGGTTTAGCAAACTAAGTGTTCTAGTTTCTTCAAGTTCGAAGTAGAAGCCAAAAGGTAAAATCTTTCGGGTGGATCCATCTTCAGCGCGAGAAGACGACGAGGTGAGCCCAATCCGTACACCGCAAAGAGTTGAAGACGAAGGAGTTCAAGAAAGGTATAACCCCCTAACCGAGTAGGTAAAACTCTTAGTTAGGATTGTTAGATGGTTGTTTAACAAAGATCCGTATTTTGAGTCCATGTTACCACCTCTTGAAAAATCGTTTTTCATCATTTCCGCAAGCCCGTAATTACCGGGAGAGGTAACGTAGACTTACCAGAGGAACCTAAGGTTTCAAACTTGTGAGGTATAATTTCTATCTAATGGTTAATTTGTAACTTGTATATGCTAAATTAGTTATTTAAACTTTGAAATTGTTTGTTGTTGCTAGTTTATAAAAATCAAGAGAAGGGGTTGATTTTGGAAAAGGGAATTGAAGCATTGCAAATGGGTTAATTGAGTGTTGTAGCTAGCTAGTGGTATGGATTGGATGATTGTGCGATGTTGTGACCATTTTGTCGCAAATCCGCGATGTTTGCGCAAATTTTCTATTTTCATGCTTACTAGGTTTTTGAAATTGAATTAGAACGTAGGATTAAAATTATGGTTATGGTTTTTATCACATCATTAGCAATTTAATGAGTAGTTTAACTCTTTAGGTTGTGCAAAACCTAGGCTAGTTGTTGAATTGTGAATCTTGCTTGAAAATTGTTAAAATTGATATTTTTGCAAACTAGGAATTTGGAATTAATACAAATTGATGAGATTAAATTGTGGGAATTGTTTGTATGGCTTATTTAAGTTGTTTAATAAGTATTATGGCCATTAGAATTGTTAAAACATCAAGTGTTGTATTAAAACGGTAAATTTTGCTTGCTAGGTTTTTGGAAAAATATCTTTTAAAGTGAGTTTTGTGATTTTGTGAGTTCTAACCTATTTCATATTATAATTAGCGTTTGTGAATGCGCAAATGGGTGCGTTTGGGATTTTTCTCGATGGTTTGACGTTTGTACATCGACATCGAGAGTTGGTTTGGCTATTCTTGCATGCGTAGGCGATAGGTTTTGACCTATGCGTGATACGCGTGCCGATTTAGGTTTTGTATGCCGTTTCGATTTCGAGTTGGGTTTTTATGCGATACGATACGTTGTGACATGTAGGTACCCCCATGTGGACTTCGAGACGACAAGCAAGCACGTTGCGACGTCGGTACCGGCGAGCGAAGATCAGGTGAGTAGATTTATATCTACGGGGAGAAGTCGGGTGGATGGCGTATAGCACCCCCGCAAAGTTGTGAGGGATGAGGTGATGTGGTAAAAATATACTTTTATATGTTAATATGAGATATGAACACCGAATAAGAGAAGCCTTAGGAGCTTATGGGTTTAGGGTTAGCGAGAATTGAAGAAAGGACTTTAGCGGATTTCTTAGTCACGAACCCTAGAGTAAGGATTTGCATACACGCACACATATACACTTGCATATATCATCTTCTTGTGCGTATATAGGAATGTATATATATGTATATACGCATGGGTATGAGACTATGCATATATAAATTCATATATACATGCATGAATGTTGAAGATATTATATGATATTTGGAGATGAGTCGATGAGATTGGGCTTGAGGCCATGAGATCGATAATGTGATATGGTCCGTATTTAAGATACGACATGATATTTTAGCGGGTTCTTTAGGCATGGTGTTTTCATACACACGCATGCATTTCATAGCTGGTATCAGTATTATACTTGTAACGTTTCGAAAATCGTTTCGGTGAAATTTCGAAAAAAACGGTAAAATAAGGGGGTTTTCTGTAAAAAGTCAAAATACAAATATCTTATTATAAAAATTAAATATACATATTCTAGCTATGTAATTGCTAGTATTTGGTGGTTATTGAGCCACTGGTGAAATTTCAAATTTTCTGAAAAAAAATTATTTTATTATTATTTTAAGCCGTCACTAATACATTTAATTAGGGAAAATTACAAATTGGAATAAGTTGAAACAAATTTTGTGTATCATAAAACATTAAATAAAATTTTATCATATGGTTTTTGAAACGAAATCGTTTGGCAAAACGGTTTAGAAAATATCGAAGAAAAAGGATTTTTTCGGTGAAATTAGTGTTAATGGGAATTGGGGTTTAGCATTTATCTTTTTCCTAATCCACACACCCACACCTCACCCTCTCCCCATGTGGCCGGCCCCACCATGACAGCCCTCCCCCTCTCCCTCTCTCCAATCACTTCTTTTTTCAACATAAAAGAAAAGAAAAGAATAGAAAATGATAGAAATAGTGGGCTTTGACTTTTGTGTTGACCCTGAACTTTCCTCACTTGCTTTTCCCCATCTCACTCTCTCTCCTCTCCTCCTCATGCTGCATTGGCCGAGCCCCCCACCTCCATTTCAGCCCTTCATTCTATATCTCCTTCTCTTTAAAAAAAAGTTCATCAAAAATGCTTGAAAAATCCACAAAAAATCAAGCAAAAATCCAAATCAAAATCCACCTCCTACCCATTTTCCCTTGGCTACCATAGCATGGATCTAGGGATTTAGATTTCAATTTGGGAGGCTAAGTGTGCTTGTGGGATCTTCAAATTATTTTGGTATAAGTTCTAACCTTTGTGTTAAATTGTTGTTAATTGTTTTAAGTTAGCTTAATTAGGTGTTTAAATAGGTTTTTATTTTAATTCCATGTGCATGATTTGAAATTCAAGAGTGGGGTTTGAATTCAAATTGGGGTTTGTGTTGTGAGTTTACGGTTGTGTGATGTATTTGACATATTAGGTTATGCTAAATCCAATTTAAGTTGCTAGTTGCATATTTGTTGATTTAAATTGTGATAAGTATATAAATGGTAAACTAGGTTTTGAAAATAATTATATTCTTGTGAGATAAAATTCAAATTTAGGTTTCATGTCATTATAACGATTATATTGAGTTTTTTAATGCTTTTAGTTCATGAAAATCCAAGCTAGATTGTAATTTGTGCTTTTTTGCTATAAAATTGTTAAAATTTAGGTAATTTGTGAACTAGAATTTTAAGGTTTATGGAAATTAATGAGATTAAATTATGGGAATTGTTTTTATGACTTAATTAAGATATTTTGTGAATATTGTGGCCGCTAGATTCGTTTATACATCGAGTTTTGTACTAAAACGGTTAATTTTGCTTGCTAGATTTTCGGAAAAATAGCTTTTAAAGCGAGTTTGAGGTTTTTGTGAGTTGTAAGCTATTTTATATTATAATTAGTGCTTGTAATTGTACAAATGAGTGTGTTTGGGTTTTTCTCGAAGGTTTGGCGTTTGTACGCCGACTTCGATGGTTTTTGGGTTGATTTATGAAAGCAACCATAGGTTTTGACCTATGTGGGATTCACTTGTCGTTTCGGGTCATGAGTCGGATTTTAATACGACACGGTACGTTATGATATGTAGGTACCCCATGTGGACTTCGAGACGACAAGCAAGCGCGTGGCGACGTCGGCACCGGCTAGCGAGGACCAGGTAAGTAGATTTATATCTACGGGGAGAAGTCGGGTGGATGGCGTATAGCACCCCCGCAGTCCGTAGTGTAGCTCATATATATATATTTATATAGGTGTTTTATGATACGAGAATGTTTATTCATGTTATGATTATGTGATCATGGATTAGCTTTGGGTTAGTTGCGAAACCCTAGAGTAGTTGTTATACCCACATACGCACACACAGACTTGCATACATTACTTTCTTGTGCGCCGATTGGGATGTGTATATATGTATATATGCGTGGGTATGGGACTATGCATATGTACATTCATATACACATGCATGGATAATGAGGATAGTACTTAGGATTTAAGATGAGTCGATGAGATTTGATTTGAGGCCGTGAGATCGGTGATATAGCAGGGTTCGTATTTGAGATACGACATGACGTTGTAACGGGTCTTGACGTAGTGTTTCACACACGTGCATGCATACTTAGGTGGTATTAGTATTGTACTAGACGTAGATCAGTACCCCGATCATGATATTTGATAACGAGAATACCGGGTGAATAGTATGATGAATGTGATATTGGCCCGTACCCAGATTTGGGATGCCGTACGACGGATTTACGTACGAGCTATATTGATGATTGATCCGCACTCTTGACTTGGGATGCCTGCTTATAGATATGGTATCGGATATGATATTATTGAGGCGGGATCACCGACTGTATATATACAGGTATGTATATGTATCGACTCAGATGATAGGCGGTTTCCTTACCTGTAGTTCAGCTTGTTAGTTCAGCCGTATAGTTTAGTGTAGTTGTTAGATTAGATTAGACTCCTACCTATTTCAAAACTAGCGGATCGTGGGTATTTTAAAAGACAGGTCAAGGGATCTACGGATATTTCAAAAGACGTATCCTTTCTTAAAAATCACCGTAGCCCTATTTTCAAAACCCCGCGATTCGTGTTATTGCCCTATTTTCAAAACCCCGCGATTCGTGTTATTTCAAATGGCACTATTGTTTAATATTTAGCTCCCGCTCATTTTGGTTGCTCGCTCCGCATCCCATATTTACATTGTTATTTCATATTGCATTGTTGACATTATGCTGTTAGGACACCAGCACCATTACCGATGATGCGTATGTACCACATACACTTACTTGCCGGCTCACACACATCTTCATCGGTAATTGCCATGTCACGTACACCTTAGAAAATATTATTGCTTAACTTAGCTTGATAGCCAGTAGTTTGACATAATATTAGTGTACATACCTTATATGCCAGCTTAGATATTGTAGTTATTACTTGTCGCTTCATGCGTACTGTTATTCATTCTCATGCTTATATTCATGGTTTTACATGCTATTGATGATTCGGATTTCCATGATATTTTCTGGATTTGGAGGAAAACCGCAAAACATATATAAACTGTTTTCTCTCTTTTTAAATAAAAATGCGGTTTTCCCATGATGTATGAGTCGTCCACCATGAGTTTGCTGATAGATTTCGAGACCCGATTCGAGGAGTTGGATGAACCGTTTCGGGTACATGGTGGGCCCGGTGCGGTATCCCGGGGCGAGAAGGCCGTGTTGTTGACGTTGAGCCTGGCAGGGGAGCACTACCGACCGGTGATATTACCCGACGCGTCGGATATCCGGAGGATACCGTCATGGTCTTGAGATGGATGGTAGGGGCCGGTCTGAACTGACGGCGCCCTAGATATTGAGATTGAGACATTGAGATTTAGAGATATTGAGGTACTGAGATTTGATGATACAAGCCAGTCCGGATAGCCGGAGCCTGAGGTTTCGAGACTTTGAGATTTATGTTTTGTGTCGATGCTAGACACTGTTGATGCTGATTTCATTTATGATACCTCATTTTAAAAATACAAAGGAAATCTCATTAAATTATGAAAACAGTTTCTTCATTTACATGTAATCTGTTTTCATGCATTCATACCTCATTCATGATATATTGCTACCTGAGGCACTGACACGGGCACATGAGATTATACTCGGGTTAGATATTTACCCTAGTCATTGTTATAGACTGCTGGTTTTATTTGAGGATTATATATATTGATCGTATGACCTAGGATTGCGTCATACATGCGATTTCTATTCATAGATGTTCTTCTATTCACGAGTTGGCAACTTACCCCCGTTGTGCCCCAGTTTTTTACAGGTTTCGCCGTACAGGTTTCTTTACGGCTTTGCGGGTATAGTTTCGTTTCGGTGACTTGCTAGTAGGTGGGTTTATTTGTATCGTACCCATCATTATACATTGTATATTATTATTCAGTTGTATCTAAAAGTTCCATCAACCAAACTTGTATTTATCTCAGATAGAGACCAGTGATGTTTATTCTTTCGACCTTAGAGCCGCGCGTTGTATTTCTATGGATTTCTTGCTGTTTTGAGTTTTCTTTTGAGTTTTGATCCTTGCCCTTGGCGTTGTATATTATATTGCTTGTGTGGTTGTGACCGTCGATTGATGAAGAGCTAGCTCCCACTTGGGGATGCCTTTTTATTGATTCCATATACTATTCATGTTGTATCCCGTTTGGGAGCCAGTATTTACAAAGGAGACTCTGCCGAAATTTTCAGGAAATACTTGATGTTTTTAAAACCGCATAACTCGTCTTATTCTATTAAAACTACTTGATTTTAAATTGGTTTTCCTTCACTCTACTACTTTTCTTGGTTTGGATTTCTGGGTTTTCGGCTTACTTAGATTACGTACGCCTCGAGACGTTTCGTAGTTTAAGTGCCGGTCTTGTTCCGTACTTTCGGGGCGTGACAAAGTTGGTATCAGAGCGTTTGGTTTTACCTTCGGAGCGTAGGATGACCCTTGGTTGATGGAATAGGTGACTAAAGTAGAGTGACGTTCCGTGGGTATGTTCCGCGGCATACAAACGATACGCTACTCCACTTAAGAAGCCTTAGGATGTACATTTCTTTGCTCAGTATTATATTCATTCCGATCTAGCCTCATCAGTACCTGTTATGGTTTTGCTGCCACGATTACGGGCAGGGTGAGCTACAGCAAGAGTTGTGGTCAGCACGAGCTCGTCACGAACGAGGACTGACCAGGGCGAAAATTGCGGCTACACACGATTCCGGAGATGTGTCTTTTTACTGTGTTTCCGCGCCACGAGCGTTTGGCGGATCGCCTTTATGAGGTTACTCGGATGTGCTGATCGACACTAGAGGATTGAGCCAATGATAGAGGCCAGCCAGATTTTGATGACCGTTGGTGTATTGCTTATTCATGATGGTCGAGGCACTGTTCAGCGTGCAGACGAGCGAGCCAGCTATTGCTGCGAACGACGAGATATCGCCCCAGATGTTGGAGCTATTGCAGTACGAGTTGTACTAAGAGATGATAGAAGGTCGTTAGTCACCGAGGATGAATGACTAGGACATGTGGTTCGTTCGCTACCCCGAGGCGAGGTCATCAGATAGATTGATTCCAGCTAGAGACGACTTCACGCAGAGACGTGAGGGTCGACAGAGACGATCGAATGTCGGAAACCTATTATTCCAAGTTTAAAGTATTCGGAAAGATATGCAGGCAATTCTATGGTCCCTCTAGAAGAATGAAACCTTAACTCGACATAATGACCATGTGAAAGCCTTTGAACCTTCGGGTTTGCGGCAATTCCACGGCGCCATTAGTGAGGCTTGGGTTTGCCCTTCTACGGCTGGACCACCGATGCTGTGGTATATATATTCGATACTATTAAACTGTACCAAGATGTTGAACTCTTTGGGGATTATGAGGTTTCGACGAATCGATCGAATAGTTCGACTTCAATCGGATGCTAGGTGGTGAGATGCATTCTTGGGAGACTCCAGATACGAGGATAGCCGTTGGAGCTCAGTCCATACAGCCACGACGAGATGAGTCCTAAACAGTCGACGTTAGAGAAAAGTGGAGTAAGAGGTTCGTACGAGATCTTGATGAGACGGCGTTCCACTCAGCCGACATCAGAGATGCGGTACGCATGCCGAGGCATTGTACTTGGATTTACCTTCCAGAAGGAGTCGCGATGAATATACAGTCGTTCCAGAGCAAGATGCAGATATAGGAAAGGACGATGACTTCCGGACAGTTGGCAGAGACGAGACATGGAAGAGACCGTGAGCAGGATTCCTTCCAGGACACTGCTGCAATGATACTTGCACCCAGGATCAGATGTGTCACGTACATTCAGAGAGCCAGAGGCCGACGCCAGTGATATGCTGTCTTACGAGTGGTCGCGATGATTGACCGAGAGATGACCAGAGAAGTGCCAGAACGGAATCATCCCCATTAGCACACCTGACAGGGCCGATGAGCCGATGGACCGAGAGATTGGTAATTCACAGTGAAGACCTTGACCCAGGAGTGGTCATTGTTACGCACACCAGCAGGCCAGAGTTCATGATCATCGACGAGACGCCCCACTAGTGACCACGACAGTTGGCCCGAGATTCTTAGAGGATACGCTTGAGCGGTACTATTCCGCCATTATTGATTTCGATGTCTTGGGTGATTTATTCGCATGATTTGATTTTGATGATTGAGGATTTACGATCTTTGCACAGTGTTGCACTTGATATCGTTTTCGTGCTTTGGTTTCACATGTTTGTGATTTTACGGTTTTAGACATTTGAGTTGATTTTGTGCGTATGCACGCACACGATTTGGTTTCTGCACTCTGTATAGTTTATATATTCTTGCAGTGCAGTGATACGCCTTTTGTGCACTTAGATGCACTGGATTTCGATTTCGATTATGATACTCGATATTTGTTTTGTGCACCTGATTTGATTTTGCGCATATTCAGCGCTTGATATTAGATTTCATGATTTCGTGCACGATGGATGCACCTGATTTGGATTTTCGCGCATGTTGGGCGCATGTTTTGAGGTGCGATTTTAGTGCACACCAGATGCACTAAATCGAGATTCTTCGTGCATGTTAGATGCACCTGATTTTGCTGTCAGGCACACACGTTGCCTACGACAGATGCTTTATGCACACCCGATGCACTTAGATCTTGTTTCTGTGCACTTGTATGGCACGTATATGGATTTTGATTGTCGTGCGCACCAGACGCACGTAGTATTCATACGCGTATTTTAGGATTGATTTCTTATAGAGCAGTACATTTTTTTATGATAATTGCGATGTGTTTTCGTACTAAGAGGGACTAGTCAGAGGACAGTACCTGAATGTATTTTGCGTGCATTGATAGCTATTGAAGGGAATTCCAAAAACCGAGCTATAGTCTCAGTATTTACCTACGTGTCTGATATGACGCGAAACGTTTAAAACAAGGAAAACCCTTCTAAATTGTTTCCCCAAAACGGCGGAACGTACATTTCAAACAAAGGTATATATGTATATAGTTATTTTCTTATGATAGACGTCCGCCACTGTGCAGTGTTATGTGCATTGCACAGCAACTTAAAGGATTTGGCATGCATTTCCTCCTGATATTTACATGTATAGTTCCGATTTATAGCATATCGGTCTTGCTTAAGATTTGGCATTCGTGTCTTCACCTTGAATCCGATGATTGCGGGATGCTTGACGGAGTTTTGATTTCGAGTTATCTACTCATTACTCATGCGCATGCATTGCGCTATGATGCGTTTATATATTTATGATTTCGGAGCCCCGGCGATTTGATGGTTTTGGCTGAAATATTTTAGTATTTGGGGGGAGTTTTAATTTAAATTCGGGGACCGAATTTCCTTAAGGGGGGAAGATTGTAACGTTTCGAAAATCGTTTCGGTGAAATTTCGAAAAAAAGGTAAAATAAGGGGGTTTTCTGTAAAAAGTCAAAATACAAATATCTTATTATAAAAATTAAATATACATATTCTAGCTATGTAATTGCTAGTATTTGATGGTTATTGAGCCACTGGTGAAATTTCAAATTTTCTGAAAAAAAATTATTTTATTATTATTTTAAGCCGTCACTAATACATTTAATTAGGGAAAATTACAAATTGGAATAAGTTGAAACAAATTTTGTGCATCATAAAACATTAAATAAAATTTTATCATGTGGTTTTTGAAACGAAATCGTTTGGCAAAACGGTTTAGAAAATATCGAAGAAAAAGGATTTTTTCGGTGAAATTAGTGTTAATGGGAATTGGGGTTTAGCATTTATCATTTTCCTAACCCACACACCCACACCTCACCCTCCCCCATGTGGCCGGCCCCACCATGACAGCCCTCCCCCTCTCCCTCTCTCCAATCACTTCTTTTTTCAAAAGAAAAGAAAAGAAAAGAGTAGAAAATGATAGAAATAGTGGGCTTTGACTTTTGTGTTGACCCTGAACTTTCCTCACTTGCTTTTCCCCACCTCACTCTCTCTCCTCTCCTCCTCATGCTGCATTGGCCGAGCCCCCCACCTCCATTTCAGCCCTTCATTCTTCATCTCCTTCTCTTTAAAAAAAAGTTCATCAAAAATGCTTGAAAAATCCACAAAAAATCAAGCAAAAATCCAAATCAAAATCCACCTCCTACCCATTTTTCCTTGGCTACCGTAGCATGGATCTAGGGATTTAGATTTCAATTTGGGAGGCTAAGTGTGCTTGTGGGATCTTCAAATTATTTTGGAATAAGTTCTAACCTTTGTGTTAAATTGTTGTTAATTGTTTTAAGTTAGCTTAATTAGGTGTTTAAATAGGTTTTTATTTTAATTCCAAGTGCATGATTTGAAATTCAAGAGTGGGGTTTGAATTCAAATTGGGGTTTATGTTGTGAGTTTAGGGTTGTGTGATGTATTTGACATATTAGGTTATGCTAAATCCAATTTAAGTTGCTAGTTGCATATTTGTTGATTTAAATTGTGATAAGTATATAAATGGTAAACTAGGTTTTGAAAATAATTATATTCTTGTGAGATAAAATTCAAATTTAGGTTTCATGTCATTATAAAGATTATATTGAGTTGTTTAATGCTTTTAGTTCATGAAAATCCAAGCTAGATTGTAGTTTGTGCTTTTTTGCTATAAAATTGTTAAAATTTAGGTATTTTGTGAACTAGAATTTTAAGGTTTATGGAAATTAATGAGATTAAATTATGGGAATTGTTTTTATGACTTAATTAAGATATTTAGTGAATATTGTGGCCGCTAGATTCGTTTATACATCGAGTTTTGTACTAAAACGGTTAATTTTGCTTGCTAGATTTTCGGAAAAATAGCTTTTAAAGCGAGTTTGAGGTTTTGTGAGTTTTAAGCTATTTTATATTATAATTAGTGCTTGTAATTGTACAAATGAGTGTGTTTGGATTTTTCTCGAAGATTTGGCGTTTGTACGCCGACTTCGAGGGTTTTTGGGTTGATTTGTGAAAGCAACAATAGGTTTTGACCTATGTGGGATTCACTTGTCGTTTTGGGTCATGAGTCGGATTTTAATACGACACGGTACGTTATGATATGTAGGTACCCCATGTGGACTTCAAGACGACAAGCAAGCGCGTGGCGACGTCGGCACCGGCTAGCGAGGACCAGGTGAGTAGATTTATATCTATGGGGAGAAGTCGGGTGGATGGCGTATAGCATCCCCGCAGTCCGTAGTGTAGCTCATATATATATGTTTATATATGTCTTTTATGATACGAGAATGTTTATTCATGTTATGATAATGTGTTCATGGATTAGTTTTGGGTTAGTTGCGAAACCCTAGAGTAGTTGTTATACCCACATACGCACACACAGATTTGCATACATTACTTTCTTGTGCGCCGATTGGGATGTGTATATATGTATATATGCGTGGGTATGGGACTATGCATATGTACATTCATATACACATGCATGGATAATGAGGATAGTACTTAGGATTTAAGATGAGTCGATGAAATTTGATTTGAGGCCGTGAGATCGGTGATATAGCAGGGTTCGTATTTGAGATACGACATGACGTTGTAACGGGTCTTGACGTAGTGTTTCACACACGTGCATGCATACTTAGGTGGTATCAGTATTGTACTAGACGTAGATCAGTACCCCGATCATGATATTTGATAACGAGGATACCAGGTGAATAGTATGATGAATGTGATATTGGCCCGTACCCAGATTTGGGATGCCGTACAACGGATTTACGTACGAGCTATATTGATGATTGATCCGCACTCTTGACTTGGGATGCCTGCTTATAGATATGGTATCGGATATGATATTATTGAGGCGGGATCACCGACTGTATATATACAGGTATGTATATGTATCGACTCAGATGATAGGCGGTTTCCTTACCTGTAGTTCAGCTTGTTAGTTCAGCCGTATAGTTTAGTGTAGTTGTTAGATTAGATTAGACTCCTACCTATTTCAAAACCAGCGGATCGTGGGTATTTTAAAAGACAGGTCAAGGGATCTACGGATATTTCAAAAGACGTATCCTTTCTTAAAAATCACCGTAGCCCTATTTTCAAAACCCCGCGATTCGTGTTATTTCAAATGGCACCATTGTTTAATATTTAGCTCCCGCTCATTTTGGTTGCTCGCTCCGCATCGCATATTTACATTGTTATTTCATATTGCATTGTTGACATTATGCTGTTAGGACACCAGCACCATTACCGATGATGCGTATGTACCACATACACTTACTTGCCGGCTCACACACATCTTCATCGGTAATTGCCATGTCACGTACACCTTAGAAAATATTATTGCTTAACTTAGCTTGATAGCCAGTAGTTTGACATAATATTAGTGTACATACCTTATATGCCAGCTTAGATATTGTAGTTATTACTTGTCGCTTCATGCATACTGTTATTCATTCTCATGCTTATATTCATGGTTTTACATGCTATTGATGATTCGGATTTCCATGATATTTTCTGGATTTGGAGGAAAACCGCAAAACATATATAAACTGCTTTCTCTCTTTTTAAATAAAAATGCGGTTTTCCCATGATGTATGAGTCGTCCACCATGAGTTTGCTGATTGATTTCGAGACCCGATTCGAGGAGTTGGATGAACCGTTTAGGGTACATGGTGGGCTCGGTGCGGTACCCCGGGGCGAGAAGGCCGTGTTGTTGACGTTGAGCCTGGCAGGGGAGCACTACCGACCGATGATATTACCCGACGCGTCGGATACCCGGAGGATACCGTCGTGGTCTTGAGATGGATGGTAGGGGCCGGTCTGGACTGACGGCGCCCTAGATATTGAGATTGAGACATTGAGATTTAGAGATATTGAGGTACTGAGATTTGATGATACAGGCCAGTCCGGATAGCCGGAGCCTGAGGTTTCGAGACTTTGAGATTTATGTTTTGTGTCGATGCTAGACACTGTTGATGCTGATTTCATTTTTGATACCTCATTTTAAAAATATAAAGGAAATCTCACTAAATTATGAAAACAGTTTCTTCATTTACATGTAATCTGTTTTCATGCATTCATACCTCATTCATGATATATTGCTACCTGAGGCACTGACACGGGCACATGAGATTATACTCGGGTTAGATATTTACCCTAGTCATGGTTATAGACTGCTGGTTTTATTTGAGGATTATATATATTGATCGTATGACCTAGGATTGCGTCATACATGTGATTTCTATTCGTAGATGTTCTTCTATTCACGAGTTGGCAACTTACCCCCGTTGTGCCCCAGTTTCTTACAGGTTTCGCCGTACAGGTTTCTTTACGGCTTTGCGGGTACAGTTTCGTTTGGGTGACTTGCTAGTAGGTGGGTTTATTTGTATCGTACCCATCATTATACATTGTATATTATTATTCAGTTGTATCTAAAAGTTCCATCAACCAAACTTGTATTTATCTCAGATAGAGACCAGTGATGTTTATTCTTTCGACCTTAGAGCCGCGCGTTGTATTTCTATGGATTTCTTGCTGTTTTGAGTTTTCTTTTGAGTTTTGATCCTCGCCCTTGGCGTTGTATATTATATTGCTTGTGTGGTTGTGACCGTCGATTGACGAAGAGCTAGCTCCCGGTTGGGGATGCCTTTTTATTGATTCCGTATACTATTCATGTTGTATCCCGTTTGGGAGCCAGTATTTACAAAGGAGACTCTGCCGAAATTTTCAGGAAATACTTGATATTTTTAAAACCGCATAACTCGGCTTATGCTATTAAAACTACATGATTTTAAATTGGTTTTCCTTCACTCTACTACTTTTCTTGGTTTGGAATTCTGGGTTTTCGGCTTACTTAGATTACGTACGCCTCGAGACGTTTCGTAGTTTAAGTGCCGGTCTTGTTCCGTACTTTCGAGGCGTGACAATACTAGACGTAGATCAGTACCCCGATCATGATATTTGATAAAGAGGATACCAGATGATTAATGTGATAGATGTGACATTTGACCCGTACTCAGATTTAGGAGGCCGTACGACGGATTTACCGTACGAGCTATATATTGATGATAGTTCTGCACTATTGATTCAAGGATATCATATGATATGTTGTTTCGTACAGGATATTATTGAGGCGGGATCACCGACTATTATGCATGTACATATATATATCGACTCAGATTTAGGTGGTTTCCATGCCCCTTTCAATTGGTTGTTAGTTACACCTGTAGTTTACCTAGTAGATGTTAGACTGGACTCGAGTCATACCTATTTCCAAAACTAACGAATCGTGAGGATTTTAAAGACATGTCAAGGGATACTACGAATATTTCAAAAGACGTACCTTTTCTTAAAAACACCGTTGCCCATATTTTCAAAAACACCACGATTCGTACTATTTCAAACGGCAAAACAGTATAACACATGTATAGTAAGGTAGATTCCTTGTTGTTACGTTATTATCCATGTTCCGCATATTATTGTTGTATTTACTATTCATTTTCCATATTATGTTGTTATCGCCTCATTGCATGTTATTGTCTACGAAGTAATTATGAAACCATGCTTAGGACACTGGCACCATTACCGATGACGCGTATGCTCCACGTACACTCGCTTGCCGGCTCACACATATCTTCATCGATAATTGCCATGTCACGTACAATTTAGAAAATACTATTTCATTGACATAGCTTGCTAATTGATGTTGCAATATGTTATAACTTTCATATGCTCGTTAAACTATTGCATTCATTGCATGATATCAGATACATTCATATATTCATTGGATATAAAGTATTATGGACAATATGTCGGTTTTCACTTTCACTGACATGGTGAATTGATGTTTTCAGATCCATCTTGAGATTTTCTAGATTTGGAAAACCGCATGTGAAAGTTTTATAACTGATGATGTATTTTAAAAAGAAAAATACGGTTTTTCCTAGATATGATGAGTAGTGTCCACCATGATGTTTTCTCGGTTCTGATACAGTTTTCGTGACCCGATTCGAGGCGTTGGATGAACCGTCTGCGGGTACATGGTGGACCCGGTATGGTACCCCGGGGCAAGAAGTTCGAGTAGTAGACGATGATCCCGGCAGGGGAAGAATACCTACTGGTGATTTTACCTGGCGTGGCGGATATCCAGAGGATACCGTTCGTGGCCGTGAGATTGATGTTATAGGCTGATCCGTTCTGCCGGAACCCGAGGGCCGATCCGGCAGATGATACAGATGCCTGAGATATTGATAATTGAGATTTGAGATATTGAGATTTGATATTGAGATAATGAGACTTATGTTTTGTGTCGATGCTTGACACTGATTTCACTGTTGCATTCATTGATGATACGTGATTGACATACATATAGAAATCCCATTGATTAAAGAAAATAGTTGTCTCACTCATGATATATTCTGTTCCATTCGTAATGCATTCATACATCATATGTCTGATTTGTTGCTATCTGAGGCACTGACACGAGCAGGTAGTATTACACTATACATAGCTGGACCAGGATTTTTATTGAGGATATTACCTGATATGACCTAGGATAGCGTTATGCATGCGATTTCCACTCGTAGATGTTTTCTACTCACGAGTTGGCAACTCACCCCCATTGTGCCACAGTTCCTTACAGCTTTTGCCGTACAGGTTATTTGCGGCTTTGCCGGCACACTGTTCTTTCCGGGTGATTGCTTTGGCAGGTGGGTTCTTTGCATCAGGACCACCATTGTTTATTATTATTTCAGTTGTATCTAAAAACTCCATCAACCAGGTTGTATAATTGAGAAGATAGAAAACCAGACCTGTTATTCTTTCGACCTTAGAGTCACGCGTTGTATTATTATGTTTTTCATGTTGTTTTGAGTTTCTTTTGAGTTTTGATCGTCAGCCTTAGCGTTGTATATTATTGCTTGCATGGTTGTGACCGTCGATTGACGAAGAGCTAGCTCCCGCTTGGGGATGCCTTTTTATTGATTCCATATACTATTCATGTTGTATCCCGTTTGGGGCCAGTTTTTACAAAGGAGACTCTGCCGAAATTTTCAGAAAATACTTGGATTTTTAAAAATACATACTTCGGCCTATGTTGATTAAAACTTCTTGCTTTAAATTGGTTTTTCCTTCATTCTACTGTTTCTTTTGGTTTTGATTCTGGGTTTTGGCTTACTTAGATTACGTACGTCTCGAGATGTTCGTAATTTAAGTGCCGGTCATGTTCCGTACTTTTCGGGTCGTGACAAAGTTGGTATCAGAGCGTTAGGTTTTACCTTCGGAGTGTAGGATGACCCTTGGTTAATGGAGTAGGTAGCTTGAGTATACTGACGTACCGTACGTACGTTCCGCGGCATATATACGATACGATACTCCGCTTAAGAAGCCTTAGGATGTACATTTCTTTGCACAGTATTATATTCCTTCCTATGATCTAGCCTCATCAGTACCAGTTATGGTTTTATTATCATGGTTGTACGGGCGTGGTGAGCTACAGCTAGAGTTGCGGTCAGCATGAGCTCGTCATGGACGAGGACTGACCAGAGCTTGATTCCAGGGGCATATGATTGCATAGAGGCATTGTTTTATTGTGTTTTCGTGCCACGAGCGTTTGATGGATCGCTTTTACGAGATTTCTCGGACATGCAGATCAGCACCAGAGGATTGGGCCACTTCAAGAGGCCAGCTAGATTGTGATGACCGTTAGAGCACAGATTATTTTGATGATTGAGGCAATGTTCAGCATGCGGACGAATGAGCCAGTGATTTTGGCGAATGAAAAGATATCGCTCCAGATGTTTGAAGCTAACGCCGCACGAGTTATACTTTGAGATATCATAGGAGATTGCTAGTCACCAGAGATGAAAGACTAGGACATATGATTTATTGCCTACCCCGATGCGAGGTCATCAGATGGATTGATTCCAGCTAGAGGAGACGTCACGCTGATACGTTGAGAGTCGATAAAGAAGATCGAATGTCAGGAACCCATTTTCCAAGTTTAAAGTATTCGGAAAACAATGCAAGAAATTCTACGGACCCTCTAGAAGAATGAAACCCTAACTCGATTTAATGACCATGGAACGCCGGTGAACCTTAGGGTTTGCGGCAGTTTAACGGTGTCATTAGTGAGGCTTGGGTCTGCCCTTCTATGGTTGGTCCATAGGTGCTATGGCATATATTCGATACTATTAAACTGTACCCAAGATATTGAGCTCTTGGGGGATTATGAGGTTTTGACAAATCGATCGGATGATTCGACTTCATTCGGATATCAGATGATGAGATGCATTGCCTGGGAGACTCCATATACGAGTATAGCCGTTGGAACGCAGTCCATGAAGCCATTAAGAGACGAGTCCGAAGCAGTCGACATTAGAGAAAAGTGGAATAAGTAGTTCGTACGAGATCTGGACGAGATGACGTTCTACTCCACTGACATCAGAGATGTGATACGCATACAGAGGCGTTGTGTATGAATATATCTTCCAGAAGGAGTCATGATGAATATGCAGCCGTTTCAGAACAAGACATAGATTTAGTAAGAGATGGTAACTTTCGGGCAGTTCGGCAGGAACGAGATTTGGGAGAGGCCCCGGCAAGATCTTTCTGGAAATACTAAACGAGAAGACCTGCACTCTGGAGCAGTCATATGGCGCACACCTAGTAGGTCAGAGTTCGGCATCGTCGACGAGACATGTTATGAGTAACCATGATAGTTGACCAGAGATCTTTAGAGGATGTGTCAGAGTGGACTGCTTCCGTTATCGTTTTCATATTGGACCGTTGAGCCGAGGAGCTATGTACTTAGCAATTCGTAGTGAGAGACGAGAGCCTAAGGGCACCAGGTGACATGCCATGACCAGGAAGCAAGTAGATATCTTGCTCTGCTAGCATTGGATGCACCGACACCTTCTCGACTTTGAAGGACGGACATATCGACGACAGTATTTATGAGTTGTGATTTTGTGATTGACTATCATGTATCCGTCACTTTGGATTTCAGTATTTTTGGGTGATTTATTGCATGATTGAGTTTTGATGATAGAGTTTCATAGTATGTGATTTCATGCCTTGGGTAAGTATATGATTTGACTTATGCTTTCGGCATAGTTTTCATGCACTTCTAGTATTCGATTTGCTTATGTGCACGCCGATGCACAGGATGGTAAGATTTTATACCACGGTATACTTGATTGGGATTTTGATTGAAGTGTGTTGTATACCGTCGATTTCGATTGTGATATTCGATATTCGTTTTCATGCACATTGTGCACTTGATTTGGATTTTGCACATACTTAAGGCACTTGATGCGATTTAGGTGCATACCAGATGCACTACATCGAGATTTTTCGTGCATATCAGATGCACCTGGTTTTGCTGTCAGGCACCACGTTGCCTCTGACAGGCGTTTCGTGCACACCCGTTGCACTTAGATGTTGTTTCTGTGCACATGTATGGCACATTCGTGGATTTCGATTTCCGTGCGCACCAGATGCATGTGGCATTCATATATATATTTGGGATTGATTATTTTTGGAGCAGTATATTTTATGATACTTACTATCTGGTTTAGTACTGAGCAGGACTAGTCAGAGGACAGTACCTGAGTATATTTTTGCATGCATTGATAGTTATCGAAAGGATTTCCAAAGAGGAGCTATAGTCTCAGTATTTACCTACGGGTCCGTGATGACACGAAACTTTTTATAAAGGAAACCCTTCTAAAATTGTTTTCAAAACGGTGGGACGTGTATGTTAAACAAAGGATATATATATATATATATATATATATATATATATAATTATTTTCTCACAATGGACGTCCGCCACTGTGCAGTGATACACACATCGCTCAGCGATTTGAAAAGATTTGGCATGCATTGCTTCCAAATGATTTAATGATGTATATCATATTGATTTTTGTTTTGGATTTAGACGTTGTGTCTTCACCATGATTCCGATGATTGCGGGATGCTTGACGGTGTTTTGATTTTGAGTTACACACTCTTTTTCATGCGCCTGCATTGCCCTACGATATATGTTTTATGTATTTATGATGTCGGAGTCCCGACGACTTGATTGTTTTGCTGAACGTTGTAGTATTTGGGGGAGTTTTTAATTTAAATTTGCGGACCGAATTTCTTTAAGCGGGGAAGATTCTAACGTTTTGAAATCGTTTCGGTGAAATTTCGGAAAATCGGTAAAATAAGGGGTTTTCCATAACAAGTAAAAATATAAATATCTATTAATATAAAATTAAATATACATATTCTAGCTATGTAATTGCTAGTATTTGGTGTTTACTAAGCCACTGGTAAAATTTCTAATTTTATGAAATTTTTTCCGAAATTAATTATTTTAATATTATTTTAAGCTGTTAAAAATATATTAAATTAGCGATAAATACAAATCTGAATAGGCTAATTACACACTATAGAACCATGACAACTAAAATCTAGTTAGTAATAAAATTTTTTAGCAATTTATTTCATGTTCTATTTGGTTATAATTAAGGGAAAACTAAAATTTAAATAATTTAACTAAAACTTGCAATTTGGTAACTTGAGGGGTTCTTTTTGCATGAGATTTTCTTGTACACCGCCTCACACCTCCTCACCTTCTTGTGGCCGACCCCACCACCAAGGCAGCATCCCACTCACTCCCCCCTCCTTTTTGTCTTATTTCATGTGAAAAGAAAGGTTAAAATAAAGGGTTTTTTATATTTATTTTGGGTGCGGTTATTATGGTAATTGGGAGGGGCTTTTGTAGGGTTACTAGGCACTCTAACAAGGGTTAAGAAAGCATCAACCATGCCCGATTAAAATTTTAGCCATGCCTAACAACCCTAAACAAGATCTTTGCTAGAAAATTAGGGTTTCACATGTAAGTAAATAGCATTTACAACTAAGTGAATACGAAATACAACCTTTGTAGATCGGTCCTTCACTTCTTTAGCTCCTTGTTGAAGTCCCTTCGCTGCGATCGTGGTTCTCCTGGACTCTTGCATGGCTTCACGAGGCTAAAGGAGCGTCCTTGCTTGAAGTCTTCGAGGCCGAAAATGATCTACGTCGAGGAGATGCCAACTCAAGCTTCTACTTCACTAACTAGAGAATTAGTGAAGCAAACAGCCTAAACTAAAATGCTAGTCTAATAGAGGATAGAGAAACAGGAAGTGGGTTCACTTTAGAATTTATTTTCTCACAATATTTCTCACTTTGGATCAATCCTTAGAGAGCTCTTTAGCTCAAGGAAGAAGATGAAGAAATAAAGAGAGAAAGATAATGATCAAGTGAGAAAGCTAACCATGGTGAGTGAGTATCATATACTAACTCATGTAGAGACATAACCATGGCTAATCCTTATGGTTGGGTTAACAAATATCCATAGTAAAAACAAACTTAGTGGACTTAGTCAATGCATCCATAAGCTTCCACAAGCTTCATGCATTTTTCTAATCCTCTACTAATTTTGTAATTACTTTAAATATTAAAACCCAACATAATAAATAGCATGGTGTAAGTCTCATACACCCATGAATGCTGTATCAACAACCATGATACAAAAAGAAAACACATTTTAATATATATCATATATACATTAAAGTTGTGCACATGTGAGAAAAACCCTTAAGTGAACAAATGTTAGTTAATGTAAATTAGTATATCCAATATACAATTATACAATAAATTATTAAATCAACACTTGACTTAATAATCTGGTCATAACTCGTATAACCGACTAATATCCAATGTATCGACTTATCGAATCAACACTTGATTCGATAATCCGGCTATATCACATATAACCGACCGATACAAAAAGTCGTGAGAATAGAATACGGTATCACATACACGCATTATTCTCGGTCCCGTACATATCACATATGCGCTCCTATTTCGTTTTGCCTGAGCCAGTAAAACCTCTATGTAGGACTCTAAAGACTCGTCAATACGCCGGCAGTAGGTGATGATCACATCATGCACCCACAAGCCGTCAGCGGTACTAGCTGGACGTAACGGCTACCTGGGTATTGAGCGATCAGAAGATCAGCAAGCAAGCCCGTTCTAACTCCTGTATAAGCCAAACGGTAACACTTCCCGTACAGTCCGGTCTCCTCGTCTGATATGTCGCATATCAAGTCTAGGGGTGGTAAACGTCAGACCCCAATAACCGATAAGTCATGCCGATGTGAGGCTCAAAACAGGTCAAGAAACTAATGGTAACACTTACCAGTAAATCTCTAAATCAGCCCTGGCCAGGGACTTCCCTGTTATGACCAATCGAGCATAGCGCAACATCAACACCTAATACCGGGAAAGACGAAACCCCTCCTATCGCTCATCGCCTCCATGTGACTCGGGACTGTACCCAAAAACCACCATTTTGCATGCCCTCTTGAACGTGGTAAGGTGGAAATCAAAGCACAGTGGCAATCACACAAGATTCTATGACGATCTCGGGTCTACAGACAAACGTGCACAAGTGTCACCAGAGAACTGCCATCTGACGTGAGGTATAATACCATCTGGGAGTTCTCGGCGAGTCCGTTCAGTGTAGCCAGTCTCCACTGAGCACCCGTACACCATCTCTGATGTCAAACACCAATGGATATGGGATCATCCATCGCCCATCTCATGGGTCGAGAAACGTATACGCTAGTCTACACTGGTATATCGATGCCTTGTCTCAATACACCTACGACTAGGAACATTAAAGGATGTACGTATGGACTACTCTGTCCCCATTAGTATGATCTCCATCATAGTCCAGGTAGTCAAGTACACATCCTAAGGGCTTTATCAACATGTAACTATAAGACAGTATCAAGAGACAAGTATACATATTAAGATAAAGAGCAACCAGATTGCACACTATCATATCGAGCAAGAAAGTCCTCTCTATATATGTCCAAGCATCCAATATAATATACATCGTCTGTACAATACTGGCCTCTAGGGCATACATACAACTAACAATCTCCCACTTGCCCTAGGGCCAGCTGCTGTAGTATCGCATATCTAGCATCCCGAAGAGTCTCTCAAACTGTATCTGGGGAATGGCCTTCGTGAGTGGATCCGAAGTGTTGTTCTTCGTGTCAACCGTCCTAACCTCGATCTCCCGGCGATTAACTATCTCCCGGATCAGGTGATACCGCCTCAGAATATGCCTGGATCACTGATGGGGTCTAGGTTCCTTAGCCAAAGCCACCGCTCCATTTTTATCACAATACAAAGGTATTGGATGCTCAATGGATGGAACCACTCCAAGTTCAGTAATGAACTTCTTGATCCAGACAGCCTCTTTGGCAGCATCGTTGGCAGCGATGTATTTAGCCTCCATCATCGAGTCTGCCACGGTTTCCTTCTTGTAACTCTTCCAGCTAACCGCCCCTCCGTAAAGGGTAAAGACAAATCCCGAGTGCGACTTAGAGTCGTCTTTATCACTCTGGAAGCTTGAATCGGTAAAGGACTCCACTTGGAGTTCTCCGTTACCATACACCAAGAGCATCTCTTTAGTCCTTCGCAAGTACTTGAGAATGCTCTTCATAGCTGTCCAGTGACTCTCTCAAGGATCAGCTTAATACCTACTCACTACACTTAGTGAGTGTGCTACATCAGGTCTGGTACATAGCATCGTGTACATGATAGAGCCTACAGCCGAAGCATAGAGTATCCCTTACATGCGAACTCTCTCCAAATCAGTCTTCGGAGACATCTCTTTGGAGAGAGTGAGTTCAGAGATCTTGGGTAAGTTCCCACGCTTGCATTCTTCCATACTAAATCTCTTTAGTATGGTGTCAATGTACCTGGATTGGGACAATCCCAATATCCTTTTAGATCTATCTCTATAGATCATGATTCCCAGTATGTAGGAGGCATCACCTAGATCTTTCATTGAGAATCTTTGTTATAAGAAGAGCTTGACCGATTGCAGCATAAGAATGTCATTTCCTATCAAGAGTATGTCGTCCACGTACAATACGAGGAAGACAACCTTACTCTCTGCCACCTTCTTGTAGATATAAGGTTCATCTACGTTTTTGACGAAATCAAACTCTTTGATAACGACGTCAAAGCAGATGTTCCAACTCCGCGATGGATTTAAGCAGCTTGCACACCTTCCCGCTGCTCCCACTAGCTACGAAGCCCTCTGGCTGAGTCATGCACACGCTCTCTTTTAAATCACCGTTTAGAAAGGCGGTCTTAACATCCATTTACCAGATTTTTTAGTTATGATATGCAGCGATGGAAAGCATGATCTGGATGGATTTAAGCATAGCCACTGGAGAAAAGGTTTCATCATAGTCCACACCTGGTCTTTGACGAAAACCCTTTGCAACAAGTCTAGCTTTGAAAGTCTCCATTTTCCCATCTACACCAAGTTTTTTCTTGAAGATCCACTTGCTCCCAATGCGTTTTACCCCTTCAAGAGCATCTTCTAAAGTCCATACTTTGTTGGTGTACACGGATTCCATTTCGGACCGCATTGCATCCAGCCATTTCACCGAGTCCCCACTCGTGATGGCCTGCTCGAAGCTATTTGGGTCATCATTTACCACGATGCAATCCTCACCATCCATGAGAAAACCGTAGTATCTCTCAGGTGGGTGAGGAACCCTACTAGATTGGAGGAGAGGTTGAGGTTCGTTGGGAACTACCGAATCCTCCGGTTCCACTAAATCTTCAGTTTGAGTTTGTGTAGCCGGAATTTCTTCCAGTTCTACCTCGTCGCCACTAATTTCTTTTGTAAGAAATTCCTTTTCTAAAAAGGTGGCATGTCGAGAAACAAACACTTTTTGTTCCTCAGTATGGTAGAAAAGATATCCATGTGAATGTTTGGGATATCTCACAAACTTGCATAGAACTGACTGTGCCTCGAGTTTGTCCGGATTTTGCCTTTTGACATAGGCCGGACAACCCCATATCTTAACTCGTTTAAGACATGGTCTCTTCCCACTCCATATCTCATATGGTGTGGTAGGTACAGATTTAGATAGAACTTGATTCAATAGGTATGCTGCTGTCTCCAGCGCATACCCCAGAATGAAATAGGTAACTCAGCTGTGCTCATCATAGAGCGCACCATATCAAATAGGGTGCGGTTCCTCCGTTCCGATACACCGTTGTGCTGTGGCGTATATGGAGGAGTTAGCAGAGAGAGAATCCTATTCTCTTTTAGGAAGTCCGGGAATTCATTGTAAGTGCACGGCGGCGCTCCGGCCGTCAATCCGACGCCGGAATGCGGAAATGAAAACTTTTCTATAAACTAGAACCGGCACCACCGCGCACTAAAAACCCAGATCGGGCCATTAACCTAACCCTAGCAAACTAGAATAAGAGTAGAGAAGTCATACCAAGCGATCCGTGTCCTTCGGTCTTCGCCTCCACTCCGATCTCCTCGCGGAATCTCCGGTCGTCGCCTCCTCGTCGAAACGGGCACCACATCGCCGGGTTCTTTTACGGGCTCCCACCTCTGGACCGAGGCAACTCGGGCATGAAGTTGGCGAGCCGACGTGCCCAAGAAATGCTATAGGCTAGTGTAGAATGTATTGTCTCATTGGGGTTGAGAAGTTGCCATTGATGATGGAGAAGAGAAAAGAACTTTTGAGAAAAAAAAATGGTGCTCACATTTTTTTAGCAAGGAATATGAAATGAGATCAAATTACTCTCTCTCCAAAAATCACCCTCCCTCTCTCCAATATGTGGCCGGCCAAAAAAGGAGTGGGAAAGTCAAGGGAGGTAAGCACAAGATAGGGTGGAGGTAACCATAAGAAAATGATGATAATAATGGATTAAAGTCATATCAATTTCTAATCCAAATCCTAATCAACTCTAATCTCATAATTCCAAATGAATTGATCCAAAAGGAATCTCATGATGCTAGTCATATCATGAAGCCACCATTACAAATAACCCCTTCCACTTTGCAAATTTGCACAATTGCAAATTAGCCCCTCCAACATAAAAGTCCGGCCGTGAAGGAACAAAGGAAAACTGGCCGAAACGGAATGCAAACTGGCAAACTCAGAAAACTGATCCCGTAATAAATTACAGGAAAACCCCGCGACTGTATATACATACCCGCATTTGTATTCCCACTGAATACAAATGGAATGAGACAAAAACTATACTGTACAATACTAGGATCTGGCTTAAACCAAAGCCCGCTAGTATTATCCGTCCGATCATGATCCGTGCAATACCGCATGTATCTGATCGAACCCTGCCATATCTCCATACGGCCTCTACAGTGTTTCACCCGAAACTTGAGAAAACGGTCTGTGGGGGACTCTAAAGACTCGACAATACTTTGGCTGTGGATTTAACCACTAGCACGTCAGAGGTATTACCCTATACATAACGGGCTACCAGGTATTGACCAAAAGGGACGTCGATGAGCAAACTCATCCTGACACCCTACTGAGCCTGTTAGTGACAATATCCGTACAGTCCGGTCCGTTCATCTATGAGCATCGCATGGCGGGCCTAGGGGGTTGGTAAAAGTCAGACCCCCAAAAGCAGTACAAGTCGTGTCGGAGTGTAGTCCAGAACACCCTGAGAAACTACTGGAATACCTACCAGTAAATCTCCTGCCTCGGTCGAGGACTTTGTGTAATGGCTCTCCTAGACACAGCGCGACCTCACCCCCAATACCGGGAGAGACGAACCCTTGCAGATCTGCTTACTGCCTCCATGTGGCTCGGGACTGTACCCAACTAAAACCTGTTTGCACGTCTTCTTTGAGCGTGATAGGGTAGTAATCAAAGCACAGTGGGAACTCACACGAGACAAATGACGATCTCAGGTCGATGAACTAACCTGTACACATGTCACCAGGGAACTGCTATCTGACGTCAGGTATAAGACCAACTAGCATGTTCCCGGCGAGTTCTGTCCGGTGTACTCATAACCCAATGAGCACCTGTATACGTCTTAGGTGAACCAACTGACACCGGTGGCTTGTGGGACCGGCCACCGCCCCTCGTCGGGGTCTCGACTGTATACACTAGTCTACTCTTGGAGTATCGATGCCCTGTCTCGAAACTCCCAGGACTAAGGACCTTTTAAGGATGTGCTTATAGACCCCAGCTCCCATGTAAATGATCGCCTTCATACTGCTGGTAGTCCAGCGAGAATCCTAGGGGCTCTATCAACGTGCAATAGTGACCTGTAAGGTCACCTAAACCAGTACACGATGATAAAGATAAACCAGATAGCATACTATCATCTTGAGTAAGACTGTCCTACTGGTATAAGGTACTCCCTCAATCATTGCAATCACGTGCCTGTGATCCAATAATTGACTCTGAGGGCACTATCTCCAACAATCTCCCACTTGCACTCAAGGCTAATTATTGCGATGTCGCATACTCACAGCCGGTGTGATACCGAACACCGAACTCCTCTACCAGTCAGTCTTACAAAGCTCGTTTGCGAAACTATTGCGTTCGAGGAATAGCCTTAGTGAGTGCATCCGCTGTGATGTTTCTTCTATGTTTCTCTTTATCTCAAGTTCGCGGAGAAAACCATCTCTCGAAATGAGCAATACCTGTCTTAGAATATGTTTGGACGTCTGATGGGACCTAGTTCAAAAGTGAACTCCAAATCCAAACTTCTTAGACTGTATCGTCAACTGAACTTAATCAGTATCCTGCGCCATGCCTCCCTCAGTATCCGCCTGGACCACCTGTCCATAGTACTTCCCCTCGTCAGAGGGAATACTATAACTCTGATAGTGACTCTGCCGTCCAGGTCACCTTGGAAGCCTGGAATGATAACTGTCTCCCGAAGGTGGCTGCCGTTACCATTTCCCTAGAACATCCACTTATGTTCTAAAACTGCTTCAGATCGTTTCTCCAGGATTGGATTAATATCAATTTATTGCACCTACTGGAAAAACAACATCTGGTGTGGTACTTGACATCTCATGATTGACTCAATTGCCTAAGCAAGTGATCTGCCAATTATGCACATCCCTCTCCCCTTTAGTCTGTAAGACACCTTTAGAGAGGGTGACTCCATCACCCGCAGGTACACTACCGTGCCAGGAGTCGTCCATTCTAAATACTCATAGAATGTTGTCTAAGTACCCTGATTGGGAAACCACCCAAATCTAGATATTTAGATCTACTAACCAGAATATCTTGATATTATATCCAAGTCCCATGTGGAGAAACCACTGTATGACAACCAGAGTATAACCGATCTTAGTATAGGAATATCACTTCCTACTCTATATATGCCATCCAAATACCAGGACATCACACTCTACTACCTTCTCAACAGATCCACCTATGACTGTCACATTAGAAATAGATGATCTATCTCCGCTACATCCGCTTCAGTCTATAAATAGACATAAGCCACTTGTCCACCATGCTTCCGCTGCTCCCACTGACTACGACAACCCTCCGGCAGAGTCATATAGACGTACACTTCTAAAGCTAGTTTAGAACGATGTTATACTCATCCTCCTGCCGGGTCTCACAGTCTGGAACAGCAGCATTAGCAATTCTGGGCATATCGAAGTACCTCTCGAGCGTCTGAGGTTACCCACCATATCTGCGGAGTGGCTAATGGAATATCAAACCAGATTGAATCTTTATGTTCTTATCAAATCTTCAGTAATCGTTTGCAGTTCTGGAATCACTTCCAGTTCTACCATACTCCCACTTCTGTTTTCTGAAAAAATCCATTTTTATTAAAACTGTGGTGAGTCAAGAACAATATCACCATTGATCTTCCAGATGGTAGAAAGTCAACCCTCGTCATAGCCTGGGTCAACCCACAAACAGCCATTACAGAAACGTGCCTTGAGTTATCCAGAGTCTGGTTTTAAGCATAAGCCGGACAACTCCCCGTACCTTAACATCGTCAAGATACGAACCGTTCTATATCCAATATAGAAACAGAGGCACTGATTTAATTGGAACTAGATTCAAATCATGCAGCTGTCTCCAGTGCATGTCAACTAAATGGAAGGAGGCCGATCAGCATTACTCAACTTAGGAATGCTTCCAATTATGAGTAACCTGAAAGAGAAGCAAGTTCTCGTAATCATTACTATTAACTGAATACCACACACATGTACCTACATCTTCGATCACCTTGAAGAATTCCGATACCTGCAATACCTGGTTCTCTACTCTATTCTTATACCTATAACTTCTCAAAACTTGGACTTTGTGTTTCTACGAAACACATGTCTAAGACCTAGAGAAGTCACAAGTAAACAGAATCTAGTACGAGTACCAACCCCTCTGTCCTGATGGACACTGGACAACATACAATACTCTGTATAAGTCCCCTGAGTCTAATAACTCATTCCCTGTGTGTCGTAGGTTGAAAAACTGTACATATGGTTAAGAAGAATTACACCGCTGTTTAATGCTCCTTACCTAACCATCCACTGATATAAGTAAATGTCATAGACATAATTTCAAAAAGGTATATCTCACTCTATAAAAATAGACGTACAAATATATCAATTTGAAATTGGTGCATAACAATAGATATTCAAAACCAAATATTTGCCAACCGGCAAACAACCCAGGCGATTTCCCAAATATCACCAATTACAACGAATTCCGATATAATGAGGATAATCACCTAATTCCCAATAACTTACTCCCACTCATCATCTGTAAAACCATACAGATGCGAGAATCAAACCTGGTAAATACATACCCTGGAGCAAGTGTCTGATGGGGAAATCAGTTTTCTTTTAACAGTAACTGAAACATTGAAATGTTTCGATGGGGTATCCGCGTATTCCTAGTAATGCCTCCTCCATTATCAGATTCACAACTGTAACCGTATATCTCTTTGCCATCTCTCCAAATCCCTTTATATGTCTTTAGTCATTACCTTCTGTACACCCATTTAGGCCAAATGGTTTTCTTCCTTCCCTACCGTTCGGCACCAGCCAATGGTTTTGAAGAAGACTATCCAATAAGCATAATGGGTGTACTGTCCTAATCCTAGGAGCACTCGCAATGCGAGAGAAGGTGAAGATAAAAGACAACCGAATAAACCTTATTCCTATTTGTCCTGAACCAGAATCCATCCCCGAACTGGAACAAGTTCCTTTCCAGTTCGTATATAACCATACGATGGAGTATCCAATAAACTGTAGATCTTCGTAGTGATACGAAGTGTCCTGGAGAAATACAAAGGTGATTTAGGATTGGCGAAGAAATACTTCGTTTGGTCGTGAATAGCAGTCGCAATTTACTTTGCCCTCTTACTAATCCCTTTATTTGTCTTAACATAATACCTTCTGTACACCATCGTTAGGCTAATTGGTCTTCTTCATTCCCTACTGTTCGGCACCAGCCTAAGGTTTGGAAGAAGACTATCCAATTTGCGTAATAGGTGTACTATCTCCTAAACCAAGGAGTACTCGCAACCTGAGAGAAGGTAAAAGGAAAAGACAACTGAATAAACCTATTCGTTTTCTCCAGAACCGGAAACCATCCTCGAATAAATTCCTTCGAGTTCGTATATAACAATACGATGGTTTTGTCCAATGGAAGTGGACGTTCGTAGTAATACGGGGTGTCCTGGAGAAAAGGGTAAAAGTAGGAGTGGCAATGAGGTTTGCAACTCTGACAATCCAAAAGCCAGTGTATTATGAAGGTTCGGTCAACTTGGTCACTGAGTAATAATCTAGGGTCGGGTCAATGGTTGCTGCCAAAAAGAGAGAGAAAAGAAACACTCAGCGTGCAGTCTAACCTAGATCAGAATGGTTATCACTTTATCTAATCAGGAAATCTCCCACTGTACCGTCAAATTCTTCCCCAAACCTGAAAGAAGAATTAGTCGGGATCACCCGAGGAGTAAACCAACTCATCAGTGAGAATCGGGATCCAACTATCATCGCATGATAATGTGACGGAATCCGCTCACGTTATCACACTCCAGAAGGTATGCGCATATCTGGCAAGTTTCAGTTTCTTTAGAAACTCCCGATGTGATTTTTACCCCGTGCTCTTATGACCTTGGCGTGAGGTCAAAATGTCATAAGTCACATGTCAAGTCTACCCATCATTATCCAGGTTAATTTGAACCCACCCGTACATACCCTTGACGAAGGCCAAAATAGTAGTACGACTGTCCCAAACTAACGCATCTATCTATGCTGCAGATAAATATCTGGTAGCTACCAATCACTATGCCTTGGCGTGAGGTCAAAATACATAGCTTGAATACTACCGAATATTTAACTGAAATGATGGAGGGCTACGAATGGTTTCTGGCGAAAACCTTTAACGTAATGAACTTGATATCGTTGAAGGAACCGGATAGCTTTATAAAAATATAGTGACGAAAACCTTTGGTAAAGAGGTCACTCCCGGTGAAGGGATCTCGGCTCTTTCCCCGTAGAATGAGGTGCGGGATATTCCAACTGAATACCACGATGCAAAGCAAAAGTAAACGACTATAGCGAAGTTATTACCCTGACGTAAACTTCTGCCCAAGGGGTCACTCCCGGTGAAGGGATCTCGGACCTTGCCTCGTCGACTGAGGTGCAGGATATTCTAACTGAATACCACTGTGCAAAACAAAAGAGAACGCCCTTGCAATAACAGCTTTTTGAAAAATGTTCCAACAACATCAGAATAGGTTTGTTTAGCTTGCATTGATCCGAATCAACACAGTCCCATCAATTGATCACACCATAAAGAACGAAAATAATGATGTACGTATATGCCATCCGCATTCGCCACTGGGTCCCGTTATCACCCGTTAGGTTACTTAACTAACGACAGAGCGGGGACTGGACTAGCGCGGATGCAAAACATATACAACATCTACTAGTATATATATATCAATATATAATATTCGGTCAAGGCGTGATAAAAAGAAACATCATAGAAATGTAATAAGCAGCATAGAACAATATAGATATCTGGGATTCCCGGGTTTCATAGAGCCGCTACTGAAACCCGACGTTCCCCTGGTCGTGTGGATAGCCTGTGCAATGAAATCCTAGACCCCTACGGGCGCGGCAAGTTACCCGCTAAAACCTGAAGTGAGGCAGCCCCCTTCAGCAACGTGAATGGACCACCCAGCACTTCACAGAATCCGGTAACTTGGGCACCCCTCCTTGGGTCAACCTGTACCCCCTACGAGTGCGGCGAATAGCCCGCCAATTCTAGAGCAAAGCCCCCTCCGTCTCAATGCCGTGAGATGCGGGCTCGTTGCCCTCTAGAACCCGGCTACCCATGCACCCTACCATGGGGTAATCCTAGTACAGAAAGTAAAATATACACACAACGGGTGCATCGACCTCAGCCCGGTCGTGTCCCAAAAGAATAATATACAAACAGGCAGTGACGGCAGTCTACATGTCGGACGCTCGCCCCGCAATATCAAATGTACATATAAAACAAAACTGTACTACCATTGCATCCAGGCTATCCCCACGACCAATCCGCAATATCACAGCACAACACAGAACATCAACGTGAATGTCACGTTCGCAAATCCGTCTAAAAGGGCTATAGCAGATAGACTGGATTTACCGATCGAGTGACATTCACGGTCGCAGATATATTGTAATTACTGTGAACTAACAAGTTTAAAATTTTCGATCGACTAAATTTTCCCTAAGCGGGCCCTAAGCACAACTATAGCACTCAAAGAAAATCTGGGCCCAAAAAGAATATTCCAAAAACCCCATTTCAATGTCATAAAACAATTGTAGTAATTTGGTGCAGAGAGGGGTCAAGGTGGCGGCGGAACCGCGGCCAATGCATGGGTTTGGCCGCGGTTCCGCGGTGGAACTATGACTTCATGCGACCAAATTTCTACAGAAGTCTTAGAATTGCCTGCATGCTATTCTGCAACAACCTGAAAAAATTTTCGAGCAGAAAACAAAATCGACAGAAACTCATGCAAATGGAAACGCGGTTTTTGAAAATTCGTTCGATCGAACTTGTAAACATATTAGAGCAAGCTAGACTAGGTTAATGGCGTTGCTCTGATACCAGTGTAAGTGCACGGCGGCGCCCCGGCCGTCAATCCGACGCCGGAATGCGGAAATAAAAACTTTTCTATAAACTAGAACCGGCACCACCGCGCAATAAAAACCCGGATCGGGCCATTAACCTAACCCTAGCAAACTAGAATAGGAGTAGAGAAGCTATACCAAGCGATCCGTGTCCTTCAGTCTTCGCCTCCACTCCGATCTCCTCGTGGAATCTCCGGTCGTCGCCTCCTCGTCGAAACGGGCACCACATCGCCGGGTTCTTTTACGGGCTCCCACCTCTGGACCGAGGCAACTCGGGCACGAAGTTGGCGAGCCGACGTGCCCAAGAAATGCTGTAGGCTAGTGTAGAATGTATTGTCTCATTGGGGTTGAGAAGTTGCCATTGATGATGGAGAAGAGAAAAGAACTTTTGAGAAAAAAAAATGGTGCTCACATTTTTTTAGCAAGGAATATGAAATGAGATCAAATTACTCTCTCTCCAAAAATCACCCACCCTCTCTCTAATATGTGGCCGGCCAAAAAAGGAGTAGGAAAGTCAAGGGAGGTGAGCACAAGAGAGGGTGGAGGTAACCATAAGAAAATGATGATAATAATGGATTAAAGTCACACCAATTTCTAATCCAAATCCTAATCAACTCTCATCTCATAATTGCAAATGAATTGATCCAATTGGAATCTTATGATTCTAGTCATATCATGAAGCCACCATTACAAAAAAACCCTCCACTTTACTAATTTGCACAATTGCAAATTAGCCCCTCCAACATAAAAGTCTGGCCGTGAAGGAACAAAGGAAAACTGGCCGAAACAGAATGCAAACTGGCAACCTCAGAAAACTGATCCCGTAATAAATTACAGGAAAACCCCGCGACTGTATATACATACCCGCATTTGTATTCCCACTGAATACAAATGCAATAAGACAAAAACTACACTGTAAAATACTAGGATCCGGCTTAAATCAAAGCCCGCTAGTATTATCCGTCCGATCATGATCCGTGCAATACCGCACGTATCTGATCGAACCCTGCCATATCTCCATACGGCCTCCACAGCGTTTCGCCCGAAACTTGAGAAAACGGTCTGCGGGGGACTCTAAAGACTTGTCAATACTTTGGCTGTGGATTTAACCGCTAGCACGTCAGAGGTATTAGCCTATAAGTAACGGGCTACCAGGTATTGACCAAAAGCGACATCGATGAGCAAACTCATCCTGACACCCTACTGAGCCGGTCAGTGACAATATCCGTACAGTCCAGTCCGTTCGTCTATGAGCATCGCATGGCGGGCCTAGGGGGTTGGTAAAATTCAGACCCCCAAAAGCGGTACAAGTCGTATCGGAGTGTCATCCAGAACACCCTGAGATACTACTGGAATACCTACCAGTAAATCTCCTTCCTCGGCCGAGGGCTTTGTGTAATGGCTCTCCTAGACACAGCGCGACCTCACCCCCAATACCGGGAGAGACGAACCCCTGCAGATCTGCTCACTGCCTCCATATGGCTCGGGACTGTACCCAACTAAAACCTGTTTGCACGTCTCCTTTGAGCGTGGTAGGGTAGTAATCAAAGCACAGTGGGAACTCACACGAGACAAATGACGATCTCAGGTCGATGAACTAACCTGTACACATGTCACCAGGGAACTGCTATCTGATGTCAGGTATAAGACCAACTAGCATGTTCCCGGCGAGTCCTGTCCGGTGTACTCATAACCCAATGAGCACCTATATACATCTTAGGTGAACCAACTGACACCACTGGCTTGTGAGACCAGCCACCGCCCCTCGTCGGGGTCTCGACTGTATACACTAGTCTACTCCTGGAGTATCGATGCCCTGTCTCGAAACTCCCACGACTAGGGACCTTTTAAGGATACGCTTATAGACCCCAGCTCCCACGTATATGATCGCCCTCATACTGCTGGTAGTCAAGCGAGAATCCTAGGGGCTCTATCAACGTGCAATAGTGACCTGTAAGTTCACCTAAAGCAGTACACGATGATAAAGATAAACCAGATAGCATACTATCATCTTGAGTAAGACTGTCCTACCGGTATAGGTCCTCCCTCAATCATTGCAATCACGTACCTGTGATCCAATAATTTACTCTGAGGGCACTATCTCCAACATTCATTGCTCAAGTATTCACCTCCTCGATCAGATCGAAGGATTTTAATACTTTTCCCGGTTTGGATCTCGACTTCTTGTTTATATTCTCTAAATTTCTCAAAAGCTTCTGATTTGCGTTTAATCAGGATCACGTACCCGAATCTAGAGAGATCGTCAGTGAATGTAATGAAGTACGCAGAACCATTGCTGGCATGTGTAGACATGGGGCCGCATACATCGCTATGTACCAGTCCCAAGAGTTCCGTAACTCTTTGTTTGAGTCCCGTAAACGGAGTTTTGGTCATCTTGCCTTTGAGACAAGACTGGCAAGTGTCATAAGATGAATATTCAAACGAATTCAAATATCCATCCTTATACAACTTAGCTAGTCGTGTCGCATTGATGTGACCCAGTCTACAATGCCACAAGAAGGATTCGTTCATTTCTGAACTCTTCCTCTTGTGTGTGTTTGTTATGCTCAGAACTGTTGATTGATTTAGAACATAAATGCCATTGCACATCATGCCTGATCCAACCAACTTTTGGTTCAGAAAAATGTTCATAACATTATCCTGTAATACAAAATTATATCCTTCTTTACTCAACAAAGAAACCGATATAATGTTGCATATCAGCTTCGGCATGTAATAGCATTCGTTCAGAATCAATGTATTACCAGTTGGCAATATAAGGTGATATTCCCCGACGGTTCTAGCTGCAACAATTGCACCATTTCCAACTCTAATGTCTTTATCACCTTCTCCAAGTTCTCTACCTTTCCTAAGCCCATGTAACTGATTACATATATGGGATCCTGACCAGGTATCTAATACCCAGGACGTAGAGGAAATGGAGAAACAGTTCTCTGTAACGAACACACCCGAAGAAAATGCATCAACATGTACTTTCTTCATTCGGGTGGTATGGGAATCCTGGTATTCCCTTATATCCTGTTCAGTCTTATAACTTTTATAAGAAAGAACGGAACCAACGTTCCCCAGCACAGTATAACATTCGGGTTTGGTCAATACATCCATATTATTATCTTTATTAAGGCATGAAATGGTCGCTACCTGGAGAGAGAGAGAAGAAAACACTTTAGCGTATGCTCTTGCAAGATCAGATTGGTTATTATTTTATCTAATCAGGATGGCTCCCACTGTTTTTATCAAATCTTCCTTCAAACCCTAAAAGGAAAGACTAGCCAGGATTAATTACACCCTACAACTTCGCCAATCATTCAGCCAGGCCAGTGTCGGTACTTTGAGGGAGGTTCCCCGTGCTTTCGCACGGACCTAATTAAACTAAACCTCGTTTTCCCAGAGGCGTAACCCCGTTGACACCTTTCTAGACACATACTTGATCGGCTAATTGTCCTGTGTAAAACTCTCCCAGGAGTAACAATTACTCGCAGTGGGTATCGGGATCCAACTATCTCATAGAAGGTATGCAATCTCATTGCAAATTTCAACACTTGAAATTCCCGATAATATTTTGCCCCTAACCCCTATGACCTTGACAAAGGCCAACAAATCATAGGATGCTAGTCAAGTTCAACCCGTCATTTCTTGATTGAATCAAACCCACCCGCACGACCCTTGACAAAGGCCAACAAGGTCGTACAACTACCCCAAAATAATGTGCATCATATGCATAAGCAGATAAGCACCATTCAGCTACTGCACACTACGCCTTGACAAAGGCCAACAAACGCAGCACGAATACTAAACAATTCTTATCTGAAATGACGGAGGGCTACGACAGGTTTTTCTGAAAACCTATTGCATAATGAACTTGATATCGTTGAAGAATCGAGTGAATTTTGGAATGGAGTGATTTTGAAGCTTTTATTAGTTTTGCTAAAGTGGTCACTCTCGGTAAAGGGATCTCGGCTCTTTCCTTATGGAATAAGGTGCAGGATATATCATATACATCGCTATGCAAAGCAAAAACTCCAAAAGCAATCAAAAGACAAACCGAGTGTTGTAGCATCTGCCAGTTTTGCTAAAGAGGTCACTCCCGGTGAAGGGATCACGGCTCTTTCCTCATCGAATAAGGTGCAGGATATATCATATATATCGCTATGCAAAGCAAAAACTGTATCTACCCTTTTTTTGAAAAATTTGATTCGACAACATCTTTTAGGTTTCTTTTCTTTCATTAATCATATTAATGAAGTCCCATCATTTAAGTCACCTAAACATCATAGATAAATATGACGTACACTTATGCCATCCGCATTCGCCTCGATGTCCCCTCGTGCACCGTTAGGTTAGGTAACTAACGGCAGAGCGGGGCAGGGCTAGCGCGGGTGTAAAACATAAGTAACATCTATTTAATATATCATATATACTATAAACGGTATCTATCATCACATATCAAATGATCATATCACAGATATCGCAGCAGAAGAAACATATGAAACATTGGATATACTAGGACGTCCGTGTTTTATTTTGAGCCTCTATAAAACATGGATTCCACGGTCATGATGAATAACCAAACCTACACCCCTAGACCCCTACGGGAGAGGGAAGCAACCTTACCAATTCTAGAGTTAGGAGACTCGGACTCGATTCCTCGAGTTGGTCTCCCACTGGACTCTAGAACCCGGTTACTTCTGCTCTCCTCCTTGGGTCTATCCTAGTGCGAAAAAGTAAATAATATACAAATGGTGACATCAACCTCATCCCAGAAGTGCCCCAATAAAAGAATATTACATACATTTAATTTTACATGAATGAAAAAAAACCCTCATCTCACATAAAACCCGCGGCTATTCAGAACGCGGCGATCCAAAATAACATATCCAGCAACACATAACATCACATGTTATCAACGTAAGTAAATATGTGTATCCCAATTGTCGTTGACATATAGCAACGAAACTGGCGATATCACATATTACACTTACGGTCGCAGAAAAGAAAGTGTAAAACTACAACATTTGGAATCCACAATCTCTTTAGACATCGTAAATCCAAAATATCACATATTTCGCATTTCATGCCCAACTATATGAATTCCACATATTGTATCATATTCCAGATAAATAGGCAGTATTAAACTTTCCGACCGGATAATCAAACACCCAAGATTTCCTAAATAGCTCAACACTTGAGCGGAGTTCAAAAATTCCAGAATACGTCACAGTACCAACGGTCCAGCCGTAGAAGAGTCAAGCCAACGCCTCACATGTGGCACGCCGTACTGCCCCAAACCCTAAGGTTTAGAGGCAGTTCAAGACGGTCACATAATCGAGTTAAGGTTTGTGTTCTTCTAGAGGGTCCATCGCGTTACTTGCACGTTTTTCCGAAAGATTTAAACCCAAGAAAAATTCAACACTTGAAAGTTTTTCGTGCCGGGAAAAAATGAGTTAATGATATCCGTTCGAAAATTTTAACTGTTTCTAAATATCCGGAAAACAAAACGAAATTAAATATTCTGATCGAATTAACGAATACAAAATGATCCCCAGAATACTCAACACTTGAGTCAGTTTAAAAATACCCAGAAAATAGCACTATCATATAGGAGTATTACTGTGCAAAAACCAAAGCAAACACTCACTGTACGGCCGAGGATCCGCGGCATAAGCAGTCTATTGCTGCGGTTCCACGGCGGTCCGTACGGCTTACGTCACTGTTTTGCACAATAATGCTCACAATTACCTGCTGAATTTTTTAGGTATTTTTAATTCAGAAAAATCACAGTTTTTGAAAAAAGTCCAGAGAGGGGGTCGTTTTGACGTTTCGGGGTTCGTTCAGAGTTTTAACTTCGTATACACGTCGCCTAATGCTCTAGGTAGGCTCTGATACCACTGTAGGGTTACTAGGCACTCTAACTAGGGTTAAGAAAGCATCAACCATGCCCGATTAAAATTTTAGCCATGCCAAACAACCCTAAACAAGATCTTTGCTAGAGAATTAGGGTTTCACATGCAAGTAAATATCATCTACAACTAAGTGAATACGAAATGTAACCTTTGTAGATCGGTCCTTTACTTCTTTAGCTCCTTATTGAAGTCCCTTCGCTGCAATCGTGGTTCTCCCGGACTCTTTCATGGCTTCACGAGGCTAAAGGAGCGTCCTTGCTTGAAGTCTTCGAGGCCGAAGATGATCTACGTCGAGAGGATGCCAACTCAAGCTTCTACTTCACTAACTAGAGAATTAGTGAAGCAAATAGCCTAAACTAAAGTGCTAGTCTAGTAGAGGATGGAGATATAGGAAGTGGGTTCACTTTAGAATTTATTTTCTCACAATGTTTCTTACTTTGGATCAAACCCTAGAGAGCTCTTTTGCTCAAGGAAGAAGATGAAGAAATAAAGAGAGAAAGATAATGATCAAGTGAGAAAGCTAACCATGGTGAGTGAGTATCATATACTAACTCATGTAGAGGCATAACCATGGCTAATCCTTATGGTTCGGTTAACAAATATCCATAGTAAAAACAAACTTAATGGACTTAGTCAATGCATCCACAAGCTTCCACAAGCTTCGTGCATTTTTCTAATCCTCCACTAATTTGTAATTACTTTAAATATTAAAACCCAACATAATAAATAGCATGGTGTAAGTCCCATACACCCATGAATGGTGTATCAACAACCATGATACAAAAAGAAAACACATTTTAATATATATCATATATACATTAAAGTTGTGCACTTGTGAGAAAAACCCTTAAGTGAACAAATGTTAGTTAATGTAAATTAGTATATCCAATATACAATTATACAATAAATTATTAAATCAACACTTGACTTAATAATCCGGTCATAACTCATATAACCGACTAACATCCAATGTATCGACTTATCGAATCAACACTTGATTCGATAACCCGGCTATATCACATATAACCGACCGATACAAAAAGTCGCGAGAATAGAATACGGTATTACATACACGCATTATTCTCGGTTCCGCACATATCACATATGCGCTCCTATTTCATTTTGCCTGAGCCAGTAAAACCTTTATGTAGGACTCTAAAGACTCGTCAATACGCCGATAGTAGGTGATGACCACATCAAGCGCCCACAAGCCGTCAGCGGTACTAGATAGACGTAACGGCTACCCGGGTATTGAGCGATCAGAAGATCAGCGAGCAAGTCTACTCCAACTCCTGTATAAGCCAAACGGTAACACTTCCCCTACAGTCCGGTCTCCTCGTCTGATATGTCCCATATCAAGTCTAGGGGTGGTAAACGTCAGACCCCAATAACCAATAAGTCGTGGCGATGTGGGGCTCATAACAGGTCGAGAAAATACTGGTAACTCTTACCAGTAAATCTCTAAATCAGCCCTTGCCAGAAACTTCCCTGTTATGGCCAATCGAGCACAGCGCAAAATCAACCCCCAATACCAGGAGAGTCGAAACCCTTCCTATCACTCATCGCCTCCATGTGACTCGGGACTGTACCCAAAAACCACCGTTTTGCACGCCCTCATGGACATGGTAAGGTGGAAATCAAAGCACAGTGGGAATCACACAAGACTCTATGACGATCTCGGGTCTACAGACTAACCTGCACAAGTGTTACCAGAGAACTGTCATCTGACGTGAGGTATTATACCATCTGGGAGTTCTCGGTGAGTCCGTTCAGTGTACCCAGTCTCCACTGAGCACCCGTATACCATCTCTGATGTCAAACACCAATGGATATGGGATAATCCATCGCCCATCTCATGGGTCGAGAAGCGTATACGCTAGTTTACACTGGTATATCGATGCCCTGTCTCGATACATCTACGACTAGGAACATTAAAGGATTTACTTATGGACTACTCTGTCCCCACTAGTATGATCTCCATCATAGTCCAGGTAGTCAAGTACACATCCTAAGGGCTTTATCAACATGTAACTATAAGACAGTATCAAGAGACAAGTATACATGTAAAGATAAAGAGCAACCGGATAGCACACTATCATACCGAGCAAGAAAGTCCTCTCTATATATGTCCAAGCATCCAATATAATATACATCGTCTGTACAATACTGGCCTCTAGGGCATACATACAACTAACAGCTTTGACTTGGATTTTCTTGACACCATCCTTCACCTTTTTCCCATCTCCTCCTTGGCCGAAACCTGCACCTGCAGCAGCCCCTCTTCTTCCCCCAAATTCCCATCTCATTTTGCTTCAAATTCATCTCAAAAATCCATTAAAAACCCGCATTTTCTTCACAAAACCAACGCTAATCCCTATTCTACCTCTTCTCACACCCATATTTGTTTGAAACATAGAGAAAGGAGGTGTCTTTGTATGCTAGAGGAACCTAGGGTTTCAAACTTGTGAGGTATAATTTCTATCTAATGGTTAATTTGTAGCTTGTATATGCTAAATTACGTATTTAAAGTGTGAAATTGTTTTTTGTTGCTAGTTATTAAAAATTAAGAGAAGGGGTTGATTTTGGAAATGGGAATTGATGCATTGCAAATGGGTTAATTGAGTGTTGTATCTAGCTAGTGATATGGATTGGATGATTGTGCGATGTTGTGACCATTTTGTCGCAAATCCGCGATATTTGCGCAAATTTTATATTTTCATGCTTACTAGGTTTTTGAAATTGAATTAGAATGTGAGATTAAAATTGTGGTTAGGGTTTTTATCACCTCATTAGAAATTTAATGAGTAGTTTAACTCCTTAGGTTGTTCAAAACCAAGGCTAGTTGTTGAATTGTGAATCTTGCTTGAAAAATGTTAAAATTGATATTTTTGCAAACTAGGAATTCGGAATTAATACAAATTGATGAGATTAAATTGTGTGAATGGTTTGTATGGCTTATTTAAGTTTTTTAATAAGTATTATAGACAGTAGAATTGTTAAAACATCAAGTATTGTATTAAAACGGTAAATTTTTCTTGCTAGGTTTTCGGAAAAATAGCATTTAAAGTGAGTTTGGGGTTTTTGTGAATTCTAACCTATTTCATATTATAATTAGTATTTATGAATGCGCAAATGGGTGCATTTGGGATTTTTCTCGATGGTTTGATGTTTGTACATCGACATCGAGGGTTGGTTTGGATATTCTTGCATGCATAGGTGATAGGTTTTGAGCTATGCGTGATACGCGTGTCGATTTGGGTTTTGTATGCCGTTTCGATTTCAAGTTGGGTTTTTATGCGATACGATACGTTGTGACATGTAGGTACCCCCATATGGACTTCGAGACGACAAGCAAACGCGTGGCGACGTCGGCACTGGCGAGCGAAGATCAGGTGAATAGATTTATATCTACGGGGAGATGTCGTGTGACTGGACCCGAGTCATACCTATTTCCAAAACTAACGAATCGTGAGGATTTTAAAGACATGTCAAGGGATACTACGAATATTTCAAAAGGCGTACCTTTTCTGAAAAACACCATAGCCCTTATTTTCAAAAACAACACGATTCATACTATTTCAAACGGGAAAACGGTATAACACTTGTATAGTAAGGTAGATTCCTTGTTGTTACATTATTATTCATGTTCCGTATATTATTGTTGTATTTACTATTCATTTTCCTTATTATGTTGTTATCGCCTCATTGCATGTTATTGTGTACGTAGTAATTATGAAACCATGCAGTTAGGACACCAGCACCATTACCAATGACACGTATGCTCCACGTACACTCGCTTGCCGGCTCACACATATCTTCATCGGTAATTTCCATGTCACGAACAATTTAGAAAATACTATTTCATTGACATAGCTTGCTAATTGATGTTGCAATATGTTATAACTTTCATATGCTAGTTATACTATTACATTCATTGCATGATATCAGATGCATTCATATATTCATTGGTTATACAGTATTATGGACATTATGTCGGTTTTCACTTTCATTGACATGGTGAATTGATGTTTTCGGATCCGTCTTGAGATTTTCTGGATTTGGAAAACCGCATGTGAATATTTTATAACTGATGATTTATTTTAAAGAGAAAAATACGGTTTTTCCTTGATATGATGAGTAGTGTCCACCATGATGTTTTCTTAGTTCTGAGATAGTTTTCGAGACCTGATTCAAGGAGTTGGATGAACCGTCTTCGGGTATATGGTGGACCCGGTATGGTACCTCGGGGCAAGAAGTTCGAGTAGTAGACGATGAGCCCGGCAGGGGAAGACTACCAACCGGTGATTTTACCTGGCGCGGCGGATATCCGGAGGTACTGTTCATGGCCATGAGATTGATGTTATAGGTTGATCTGTTCTGCCGGAGCCCGAGGGCCGATCCTGCAGATGATACGGTTGCCTAAGATATTGGTAATTGAGATTTAAGATTTGAGATTTGAGATATTGAGATTTGATATTGAGATACTGAGACTTATGTTTTGTGTCGATGCTTGACACTGATTTCTCTGTTGCATTTATTGATGATACGTGATTGACATACATATAGAAATCTCATTGATTAAAGAAAACAGTTGTCTCACTCATGATATATTATGTTCCATTCGTAATGCATTCATACATCATATGTCTGATTTGTTGCTATCTGAGGCACTGACACGAGCAGGTAGTATTACATTATACATAGCTAGACCAGGATTTTTATTAAGGATATTACCTGATATGACCTAGGATAGCGTTATGCATGCGATTTCTACTCGTAGATGTTTTCTACTCACGAGTTGGCAACTCACCCCCGTTGTGCCACAGTTCCTTGCAGCTTTTGCCGTACAGGTTCTTTGCGGCTTTGCTGGCACACTGTTCTTTCAGGGTGATTGCTTTGGCAGATGGGTTCTTTGCATCAGGACAACCATTGTTTATTATTATTTTAGTTGTATCTAGAAACTCCATCAACCAGATTGTATAATTGAGAGAGATAGAAAACCAGACCTGTTATTCTTTCGACCTTAGAGTCGCACGTTGTATTATTATGTTTTTCATGTTTCTTTGAGTTTCTTTTGAGTTTTGATCCTCGCCGTTGGCGTTGTATATTATTGCTTGCATGGTTGTGACCGTCGATTGACGACGAGCTAGCTCCCGCTTGGGGATGCTCTTTTATTGATTTCGTATACTATTTATGTTGTATCCCGTTTGGGGCCAGTTTTTACAAAGGAGACTCTGCCGAAATTTTCAGAAAATACTTGGATTTTTAAAAATATATACTTCGGCCTATGATGATTAAAACTACATGCTTTAAATTGGTTTTTCCTTCACTCTACTGTTTCTTTTGGTTTTGACTCTGGGTTTTGGCTTACTTAGATTACGTACGGCTCGAAACGTTCGTAATTTAAGTGCCGGTCATGTTCCGTACTTTTCGGGTCATGACACCAATGAGCACCTGTATACATCTTAGGTGAACAAACTAACACCAATGGCTTGTGAGACCGGCAACCGCCCTTCGTCGGGGTCTCGATCAGTATACACTAGTCAACTTTGGAGTATCGATGCCCAATCTCGAAACTCTCTCGACTAGGGACATTTAAGGATGTGCTTATAGACCACCCAGCTCCCACATATATGATCGCCATTATACTGCTGGTAGTCAAGCAAGAAACTTATGGGCTCTATCAACATGTGATAGTGATCTGTAATGCCACCTAATACTGTACATGATGATAAAGACATATCAGATAGTTTACTATCATCTCGAGTAAGACTGTTCTACTGGTATAGGTCCCCCCTCAATCATCATAATCACCATCCTGCGACTATGATAATTGCCATGAGGGGACTATAGCCAACAATCTCCTACTTGCACTTAAGGCTGATTATTGCGATGTCGCATACTCACAGCCCGTGTGATACCGAACACTCAACTTCTCTACTAATCAGTTTCACAAAGCTCAATTGTGAAACTATCGCGTTTGAGAAACAGCCTCAGTGAGTTGATCCGCTCTAATGTTTCTTTCTATCTCTCTCTTGATCTCTAGTTCATGGAGAAAACCATCTCCCGAAATAAGCAATACCTGTCTTAGAATATATCTGTATATCTGATGGGACCCAGTTCGCAAATGATCTCCAAATCCAGTAAACTTCTTAGACTGTATCTTCCACTGAATTTAATCAGTATCCTGCGTCATGCCTTCCTCAGTATCCGGTTGGACTACCTTGTTTGTTATGTATATGCCCTAGAGGCCATTATAGTACATATGATGTATATTATAGTGGATGCTTGGATATATATATATATATATATATATATATATATATATATATACAGAGAGAGAGAGAGAGGACTTTCTTGCTCGATATGAGAGTATGCTATCAGGTTGCTCTTTGTCTTAACATGTTGACTTGTATTTTGTTACTGTCTTACTCTTACATGTTGACAAAGACTTTAGGATGTGTACTAGACTACTAGGACTATGATGGCGATCATACTAGTGGGGGTCAGGGTAGTCCATAAGTACATCCTATAATTGTTCCTAGTCGAGAGTGTATCGAGACAGGGAATCAATACTCCAGAGTAGACTAGCGTATACGCATCTTGACCCATATGATGGGCGATGGATGATCCCATATCGATTGGTGCTTGATATCAAAGATGGTGTACGGGTGCTCAGTAGAGACTAGGTACACTAAACGGACTCGCCGAGAACTCCTAGTTGATATTATACCTATCGTCAGATAGCAGTTCTCTGGTGACACTGGTACAGGATAGTCTGTAAACACGAGATCGTCATAGAGTCTTGTCTGATTCCCACTGTGCTTTGATTTCCTGCTTACCACGTTCATGAGAACCTGCAAAACGGTGGCTTTTGGGTACAGTACTGAATCACATGGGGGCAATGAGCGATAGGAGGGGTTTCGTCTCTCCCAATATTGGGGGTTGATGTTGCACTGTGCTCGATTGGCTATAACTGGAAGTCCCTGGCCAGGGCTGATATGGAGATCTACTGGTAAGTGTTATCAGTAGTTTCTCGACCCGTTATGAGCCTCACATCGGCAAGACTTATCGGTTACTGGGGTCTGACGTTTACCACCCCTAGACTGGATATGCGACATATCAGACGAAGTGACCGGACTGTACGTTAGTGTTACTGATTGGATTCACAGGAGTGTGAGCAGGCTTGCTTGTTGATCTTCTGATCGCTCAATACCTAGGTGGCCATTACGTTTAGCTGACCGCTTGCGGCTTGTGGATGTTTGATATGATCATCACCTACTCGCGGCGTATTGACGAGTCTTTAGAGTCCTACACAGAGTTTTCCTGGCTCAGGCGAAACAGAATATGTGCACATATGTGATATATACGGGACCGAGATTACTACGTGTATGTGATACCGTATTCTATTCTCGCGATATGTGATATCGGCCGGTTATATGTGATATAGCCGGGTTATCGGATCAAATGTTGATTCGATAAAATGTTACATATTATATTAGTCGGTTATATGTAATATAGCCAGATTATTAAATCAAGTATTGATTTAATTATTTAATGTATAATTATATATTTGATATATTAAATTACATTAACTAATATTTGCTCACTTAATTGTTTCTTTTTCTCACTTTTGTGTACACATTACATATATGTATATATGATTGTGTCATGGTTGTTGATACATGCTACATGGGTGTATGAGACTTACACCATGCCTTGGAAAAATTAGGGTTTTGCTCTTTTAAAGTAATTCAAAATGAATTGGATTTTATCATGACAAAGAAGCTTGGAGAAGCTAGGGTTTGCCATTGACTTAGTCCACTCAATTTGGATTACTTAAGATATTTATTAATCTTACCATTTATCCTTGACCATGGTTTATTCTCTACAAGAGTTAGTATGAGATATTATCTCACCATGGTTGCTATTCTCACACAACTAATTCACTTGTTCATTTTCTCTCTTCATCTTCTTCCTCATCTCAAAAGCTTTCTAGGGTTTCATGAGGTAATGAATCCTAGTGAGAAAATAAATTCTAAAGTGAGCAAAATTCCTACTTCATCATCCTCTTCTATACTAGCCATATAGTTTAGTGTGTTGGCTTCACCAATTCATTATTAGTGAAGAGATAGCTTGAGTTTGTTTTTCCTCGAAGTAGATCATCATAGAATTTGAAGACTTCGTGCTAGCATGCCTCATACATCTTGTGGAGCCTTTCAAAAGCACGGGAGTTCGTTGATCGCAGCGAAAGGACAACAACAAGGAGCTATTGAAGCGAAGGAATGGACTACAAAGGCTGTAATCCATACTCACTTAGTTGTAAAGTTGTTTACATTTCGATCCCGTATGATTCTCTATTAAAATATGTAGGTTAGGATTCTTTTAGCATGGCAAAATTTTAATTTGGGATGATGCCACCCGAAACCTTGCTGTCGTGCTTAGGATCCCTACAGTGGTATCAGAGCCTAGCTAGAGAATTAGACAGATTGTGTAGGATTATGAAACTGAAACAACTCCAAAACACCCGATTTAAAACCCTAGTTTCTGTCGAATTTTATAAACAACTGCAGAATGTTGTATGAGATGCATCATGAACACAGTGTAAAATTCAGCCCCCCTCGCCAGAATTAGGTCGGCCACATCAGCACAAAAACCGGCCACCTCGGCCAAGTTGTGGGATTCTGGGTTGAAATTTTCAGTGTGTTCCAGTCTTTGGGGTTTGGTATTTTAGGTGTTTCTAGTTTTTGCTAAATTTGCATCTAATGTTATCTTTATGCATTGGCCATTAGGAGTGTTTCATATTCGTAATTCTAGCTTTGTTATAGGTTATTTAGACAGTGTTAAAAAGTTCGAACAGATATCAAATACCCACTTTAACCCTCGCTGGAAATTTTCCAAGAGTTGGATTTTTTTCAAGTTAAAGAACATTCTAAAATCATGCAAGTAATGTAGTGGACCCTCTAGAAGAACAAAACCCTAACTCGATTCTATGACCGTAAGAACTGCCGCCAAACCATAGGGTTTGCGGTAGTTCCATTGTGCCATAGGTGAGCCATTGGTTGACCCTTTTACAGCTGGTTCATTGGTACTGTGGCATGTACTGAGTATTTTTAAACTACGCTCAAGTGTTGAGAAATTTTGGGTGTTTGTTGATTCGATCGAAATGTTTAACATCGTCTAGTTTTTCTGGAATGTGATACAATATGTGGAATTCAAATAGTTAGGCATGAAATGCGAAGTATGTGATATTTCGGGTTTATGATGTTTAAGGTGATTGTGGATTCCAAATGTTGTTGTTTGACATTTTCTTTTCTGCGACTGTAAGTGTAATATGTGGTGTATCGCCGGTTTCGATGTCAACGATAATTGGGATACGTATATTTACTTACGTTGATGACATGTGATGTTATGTGTTGCTGTGATATGTTTTATTGGATCGTCGTGATTTGAATAGCCGGTGGTATTATGTGAGATGAGACTTTTTATTCTCATTCATGTAAAATTCATTGTATGTAATATTCTTTTATTGGGGCACTTCCGGGTTGAGGATGTGATTGCACACTTTTGGCTTGTCGCGTATTCAAAATTCTAAAGTTAACCGCGATCAAGGACGGTGTCGCTTTGCCGCTAGCCGGTTGAGCACAAGTCGATCCGCAGGGAGAGATGGTTGTATGTCCGTTCGTGTTTTAGACGAGTTAATGAAGAATGTATATGTGTATGTTCAATTATATCCTAAGTGTTCGTATTTTATGTTCAAGTGAGCTTGTTAAGGTTAAGGTTGGTTAGTAGAGTTAGGATTAGTCTTGTGCTTATCTTTTGCCATTCTTAAAACGATGTTGGAATAATCGAAAGTAGCGGGGATTAGGAGGACATAGGAATGGGATTTGCGGGTTTAAGTGAGCTTTCCAACGCTAAATTCATTCCTAGAGCCCCTTGTCCGTTCGCTAAATACGCTTATCCCAACCCTCGGCCAAACACCCGCAACCATGTATCCAATTAAGTCACAACTACATGTCACGTTGTAGTGCGCTTAAAGAAATTCTCGACTTAGGTCACGGCTATATGTCACGTATAGCACGCCTAAGTGAGAGGGTTGCGTTTGTTTGGCCGAGGTTCGTTTCAAGATGTTTGGCGAAGAGAAGCACACAGGATTTTTCCGTCTCTCATACCATCTTCCTTAGCCTTAACAAGTGCGGAATTATTCACACATTATAAAAGAAAATAAAAACGAAACAAGAAGGAAAGAAAAGAAGGAAAAGGAAAATACGGTTCTACAAGCTAACTCTTGGGTCCTCACCTAAGCAAGGAACTCCGTCAAGTATCATCGCTTAGAAATAATACGGATAAGAAGAAAGGAAAAGAGAACAAGCAAGGAAATAACAATAACTACTTTAACAACAATAATAAAATTACACTTAGGAATTAAAATTACAATGCTTGAATTAAAAGATACAACTTAAATAAAAACCCTTATCTTCATTGATTTTCCACTCAAGAGCTCTCACTACACTTTAATGGAAAATAGATGAAAATGAAGAAGAAGATACATACTAATCTACACTAAGATCTAACTAAAAAGAAGCATCCTTGGCTTGGCACAAAACTGGACTATTTATAGGCTGAGTGCTAAAACCCTAGGGCAAGAGTCTGAGCCCATATAAAGTTACCAAACTACGCCAAAAATCCGAGTTGACACTGAGTTAACTCGGCCGCTGATCCGCCGCATAATGGAAATATTGGCCGCGGATACGCGGCCATTTGGAGGAGTTAAGTTTTCGTTTTTTCTGGGGTTTCTTGTGTTGCTATGTTCAGTTGTTCTACATGTTCCAAATTGCAAATTGCTTCCATAATATCTTAGATCTGCAATAGTCCAAAATGGCTTCAAAAACAATTCTTTTGACCTCATCTCCATCGAGCTCCGCGTACCCATTGAGTTTTGTGCTGCCTCTCTCATGATCTGTGCTTGTCTGAGATACGAATGACCACTGTTATTTTTCTTGTCTCTGGAACTGGTGCACGGCACTGGACGGATACAGATGACCGGAACCCGGCTTTTATCTGTTGACAACAGATATTCTAGATTTTGGCGTAACAGTGGATATTTTGTATTATTTGCGTTATTTTGGACTAGGAACCTGTAGCCTGTAAATATGTAGCAAACACGGATTAAAAGCATCTACCTATAAACAAACGAGCATAAGAATGGGCGGTATTAAATGCAATATTCTGGTCTGAACAAGATGATATCACCATTGTTGTATATTATTTACTTTTCCGCATTAGGATAGACCCAAGGTGGGGAACACAATTAACCAGGTTCTAGAGTCCAGGAGGAGACCAACTTGAGGAGTCGAGTCCTGGTCTTCTAACTCTAGAATTGGTAGGGTTGCTTGCCGCTCTCGTAGGGGTCTAGGGATGTGTGTTTTAGCTATTCATTGCGACCGTGGAATCCGTGATTTATACAGGCTCAAAATAAAATACGGACCTCCTAGTATATCCAATATTTCATATGTTGTCATCTGCTGCTGATATTCTGTGATGTGATCACTTTATATGCGTGAGACGAATGCTTTATTATTGTATATATGATATATAATAAATGTTGCTTATGTTTGGCACCCGCGCTAGTCATGCCCCGCTATGCCGTTAGTTAAGTAACCTAAAAATGCATAACGGGACACTGTGGCGAATGCGGATGGCATAAGTGTACGTTGTATTTTCGTTTCTTCTATGATACTTAGGAAGCATAAATGATGGGACTTCATTAATGAGATTAATGAAAGAAAAAGAAACCTAAAAGATGTTGTAGAATCAAATTTTCAAAATGGGTAGCTCTAGTTTTTTCTTTGCATAGCGGTATTCCTTGTAGAATATCCAGCACCTTATTCGATAAGGAAAGAGCCGAGATCCCTTCATCGGGAGTGACCTCTTTAGCGAAACTAGCAGATGCTACAACTCACTCGGTTTTGTTTTTGATTACTTCTATAGTTCTTTCTTTGTGTAGAGGTATTTATGAAATATCCTGCACCTTATTCGATAAGGAAAGAGCCGAGATCCTTTCACCGGGAGTGACCTCTTAAGCAAAACTAGTAAAAGCCTAAAAAACACTCCTTTTCAAAATCACTTGTTTCTACAACGATATCAAGTTCATTATGCAAAAGGTTTTCATAAAAACCTGTCGTAGCCCTCCGTCATTTCAGATAAGTCCTACTTAGTATTCGTGCTGCGTTTATTGACCTTGTCAAGACGTAGTGTACGGTAGCTTATTAGTGTTTATCTGTTAAAGCATAAGATGCGATTGGATTTGGGTAGTCGTACGGCCTTGTTGACTTTGTCAAGGGTCATGCGGGTGTGTTTAATTCAATCATGAAATGTACGGGTTGAACTTGACTTGCGATTTATGGTTTGTTGGCCTTGCCAAGGTCATAGATCGCTAGGGGCAAAAAGATATTATCGGAAATTTCAAGTGTTGAAATTTGCAATGAGATTGCATACCTTTTATGAGATAGTTGGATCCCGATACCCATTACGAGTAAGAGTTACTCCTAGAAGAGTTTTACACATCACAATTAGCCGATCAAGTAAGTGTCTCGAAAGGTGTTTACGGGGTTATGCCTCTGGGAACGTGGTTTATTTTAATTAGGTCCGTACGAAAGCACGGGGAACCTCCCTCAAAGTACCAACACTGGCCTGGCTGAAAGATTGGTGAACTTGTAAGGTGTAATTAATCCCGGCTGGTCTTACCTTTTACGGTTTGAAGGAAGATTTGATAAAAACAGTGAGAGCCATCATAATTAGATAAGATAATAACCAATCTAATCTTGCAATAGCATACGCTAAATTGTTTTCTTCTCTCTCTCTCTAGGTAGCGACCATGTCAAGCCTTAATCAAGATAATAATATGGATGTACTGACCGAACCAGCTTGTTATACTGAGCAGGGGAACATTGGTTCCGTTATTTCTTATAATTGTTATAAGACTGAGCAGGAAATAGGGGAATATCCGGATTCCCTCGCCACCCAATCGAAGAATAAGCATGTTGATGCATCTTCTTCAGGTGTGTTAATTATTAAGAACTGTTTCTCGGTTCACTCTATGTAGCGTTTTGAAAATCGTTTCGGTGAAATTTCGGAAAATCGGTAAAATAAGGGGGTTTTCTGTAAAAGTCAAAATATAAATATCTTTATTATAAAATTAAATATACATATTCTAGCTATGTAATTGCTAGTATTTGGTGTTTATTGACCCACCGGTGAAATTTCAAATTTTCTGAAAATTTTTCCGAAATTAATTATTTTTATATTATTTTAAGACGTCACTAATATATTTAATTAGGGAAAATTACAAATTGGAATGAGTTGAAACAAATTTTGTGCATCATAAAACATTAAATAAAATTTTATCATGTGGATTTTGAAACGAAATCGTTTGCCAAAACGGTTTAGAAAATATCGAAGAAAAAGGCTTTTTTTCGGTGAAATTAGTGTTAAATAGAATTGAGGTTTGGTATTTATCTTCTTGTGTGTGCTCCCACTCACTCACCTACACTCACACACCCCACAAATTTTAGTTGGCCGAACCCATGGCTCCCCTCCCCCCACACACACTTCACATGTAATGATAAAAAGAAAGAAAACAAAAGGAAAATGAGAAGGAAATAAAACTATAATTAAAGGAGGTATGGTAGTGGTTGACTTGTGGGTTTTTTTTTTCCAACACAACCCAATCCCTCACCCTCATTCTCCCCACCTGCACATTGGCTGAGAGCCCCCCCCCCCCCCATTTTTTAGCCCCCTTCATTTCTTCATCTCAAATTCACTTCAAAATTCTTCTAAAATGCTTCAAATCTACACAAAAACCTCATTAATCTCCTAATTTAAATCCTACTCATTTTTCCTTGGCCAATCTTGAATGGATCTTAGAGCAAGGAAGCAACTTTGGAGGTCAAGATTCCATATGTGATCTCATGTTTTGGAGGTATAATCCTAAGACCTTGGTTTGATTTCTAGTTAATTACTTTAATTTAGCTATTAAGTGTTTAATTAAGTTTTGATTGTTTGTTAGAAAATTCAAGAGAGTGGGTTGTGATCAAGTTAGGGTTTGTAGTGTTTGATCATGGTTTTAATTGGTAGATTAGCATGTTAATTGAATGCAAAACCCAAATTGGTTACTAGTTGCTATTTGTTAGTCTAAAATTTTGCTAATTGTGTTAATTTGGTTAACTAGGTTTTGGGAATTTAATTAATCAATTGGGATAAAAATCTAATTAGGGTATCCATGGTATTATTAACATTTTAAATTGTATTTTAATATTTTAGATCATGCAAATCCAAACTAAATTGTTGTTTATGCATTTTTGCTAAAATGGTTGAAATTTGGGTAAAATTGCGAACTAGTTTTTTTTTTTTTTGAACGTATATAGTTTGTTGAGATTAAATTGTGGTTATGGGTTATATGACTCATTTAAGTTATTTAATAAGTATTATGGCCGCTAGAATTGTTTAAACGTCGAGTTTTGTACTAAAACAGGTAATTTTGCTTGCTAGTTTTTCGGAAAAACGGCTTTTAAAGTGAATTTGGGGTTTTTGTGAGTTTTAACCTATTTTATATTAAAATTAGTGTTCGTGAATGTGCAAATGAGTGTGATTGGATTTTTCTCGATGATTTGATGTTTGTACATCGACATCGAGGGTAGGTTGGCTATTCTTGCATGCGTAGGCGATAGGTTTTGACCTATGCGTGATACGTGTGCCGATTTGATTTTCGTGTGCCGTTTCGATATCGAATTTGGTTTTAATGCGATACGATGCGTTGTGATATGTAGGTACGCCCATGTGGACTTCGAGACGACAAGCAAGTGTGTGGTGACGTCGGCACCGGGAAGCGAGGACCAGGTGAGTAGATTTATATCTACGGGGAGAAGTCGGGTGGATGGCGTATAGCACCCCCGCAGTCCGTGGTGGTGTATACGGATGCGTAAACACACCAACAATTATTATATGTTATTTAGGATTAATAACGATGTTTAGGATGGATATTGGGGTGTTGGATTATTTTAGTGTTGCGAACCCTAAGGTAGTGTTGCACTACACATACATACATACATACTTGCATACATTCCTATTTATATATGCTCATGGGATTCTTTATAGTTATGTGTTCACATGGGTATGGGACTATGTGCTCACATACGGATTTGAGGATGATACTTGGGATTGAGCTGAGTCGATGAGATTTGTTTTGTGGTTGAGATATCGATGATATGGCAGGATTCGTACTTGAGGTACGTCCTGGTGTTATAGCGGATCTTGGGACGACGATACGGGTGAATAGTGTTATTAATAAAATGGTCGACATGTGATCGTGATATAAGATATGATATGCTAGGATATTGATACTAGGCCGTATTGGGCGATGTATACCCCTTGATGATGATATGTGCTGATGATATCGGTTTGTACGAGATTGTCCATCAGTAGTCAGATCATGAGTATATTGAGGATATTAGTATTATACTAGACATAGGTCAGTACCCTAGACTATGATCTTGGATAAAGAGGATACCGGAGGAATAGTGTGATGAATATGATATTGACCCGTAACCAGATTTGGGGATGCCGTACGACGGATTTACGTACAAGCTATATTGATGATTGATCCGCACTCTTGACTTGGGATGCCTGATTATAGATATGGTATCGGATGAGATATTATTGAGGCAGGATCACCGACTATACATATACAGGTATGTATATGTATCGACTCAGATGATAGGCGGTTTCCTTACCTGTAGTCTAGCTTGTAGCTTAGCCCTTTAGTTTAGTAAGTTATTAGATTAGATTCGGTTCCTACCTATTTCAAAGCTTACGAATCGTGCGTATTTTAAAAGACAAGTGAAGGGATTCTACGGATATTTCAAAAAACGTATCTTTTCTTAAAAACATCGCAGCCCCTATTTTCAAAACCCCACGATTCGTGTTATTTCAAATTGCACCATTGTTTAATATTTAGCTCCCGCTCATTATGGTTGCTCGCTCCGCATCGCATACTTACATTGTTATTTCATTAAGCATTGTTGATATTATGTTGTTAGGACACCAGCACCATTACCCATGATGCGTATGTACCACGTACACTTACTTTCCGGCTCACACAAATCTTCATCGGTAATTGCCATGTCACGCACACCCTAGAAAATATTATTGCTTAACTTCGCTTGATAGCTAGTAGTTTGACATGATATTAGTGTACTTACCTTATATGCCAACTTAGATATTGTAGTTATTACTGCCGCTTCATGCATACCGTTATTCATTGTTATGCCGCATTCATGCATTCTCATGCATATATTCACTTTTTACGTGCTATTGAGGTTTTGGATTCGGATTTCCATGAGATTTTTTGGATTTGGGGAAAACCGCAAAACATATACAAACTTCTTCTTTCTCTTTTTAAATGAAAAGCGCGGTTTTTCCCATGATGTATGAGTCGTCCACCATGAGTTTGCTGATGGATTTCGAGACCCGATTCGAGGAGTTGGATGAACCGTTTCGGGTATATGGTGGACCCGGTAAGGTACCCCGGGGCAAGAAGCTCGTGGTGATGACGATGACCCTGGCAGGGGGAGACTACCTACCGGTGATTTTACCGGACGCGTCGGATATTCGGAGGATACCGTCGTGGTCTTGAGATGGATGGTAGGGGCCGGTCTGGACTGACGGCGCCCTAGGTATTGTGATTGAGACATTAAGATTTCGAGATATTGAGGTACAGAGACTGTGATACAGAGATATCGAGATATTGGGATTACGTTTTGTGCCGATGCTAGGCACTGTTTTATGCTGATTTCATTATGATACCTCATTTTAAAAATACAAAGGAAATCTCGCTAATTTATGAAAACAGTTTCTTCATTTACATGTACTCTGTTTTCATGCATTCATACCTCATTCATATGATATATTGCTACCTGAGACACTGACACGGGCACATGAGATCACACTCGGGTTAGATATTACCCTAGCCATTGTTATAGGCTACATGTTATTCATATATTTGAGGATATATTATGATCATTGACCTAGGTTGCGTTATTTATGCGATTTCTGTGCGTCGATATTTTTCTATTCATGAGTTGGCAACTCACCCCCGTTGTGCCCCAGTTTCTTATAGGTTTGTCGTACAGGTTTCATTACGGCTTGCGGGCATAGTTTCCTTCGGGTGATTTGCTAGTAGGTGGGTTTACTTGTATCGTACCCCTATTTTATATCTTGTATATTATTATTCTGTTGTATCTAGAAGTTCCATCAACCAAACATGTATTTATTTCTGAGATAGAGACCAGTGATGTTATTCTTTCGACCTTAGAGTCGCGCGTTATATTTCTTGTAGTTTTGAGTTTTGATCCTCGCCGTTGGCGTTGTATATTACATTGCTTGTGTGGTTGTGACCATCAATTGACGAAGAGCTAGCTCCCGCTTGGGGATGCCTTTTATTGATTTCGTATACTATTCATGTTGTATCCCGTTTCGGAGCCAGTATTTACAAAGGAGACTCTGCCGAAATTTTCAGGAAATTCTTGATGTTTTTAAAACGCATAATTCGGCTTATGCTATTAAAACTACTTGTTTTAAATTGGTTTTCCTTCACTCTACTACTTTTCTTGGTTTGGATTTCTGGGTTTTCGGTTTACTTAGATTAAGTACGCCTCGAGACGTTCGTAGTTTAAGTGCCGGTCTTGTTCCGTACTTTCGGGACGTGACAAAGTTGGTATCAGAGCGTTAGGTTTTACCTTCGGAGCGTAGAATGACCCTTGGTTGATAGAGTAGGTGACTAAAGTAGAGTGACGTACCGTGGGTATGTTCCGCGGCATACTTACGATAGGCTACTCCACTTAAGAAGCCTTACGATGTACATTTCTTTGTTCAGTATTATATTCATTCCTGATCTAGCTTCATCGGTACCAGTTACGGTTTGCTGCCACGATTACGGGCAGGGAGAGCTACGGTTAGAATTGCGGTCAGCACAAGCTCGTCACAAACGAGGACTGACCAGGGCGTAATTTTGGCGACACACGATTGCGGAGATGTGTCTTTTTACTGTGTTTCGCGGCACGAGCGTTTGGCGGATCGCCTTTATGAGATTTCTCGGACGTGCCGATCAGTACCAGAGGATTGGGCCACCGACAGAGGCCAGCCAGATTTTGATGACCGTTGGTGTATTGCTTATTCATGATGGTCGAGGCACTGTTCAGCGTGCAGACGAGCGAGCCAGTTATTGCTGCGAACGACGAGATATTGCCCTAGATGCTGGAGCTATTGCAGTAAGAGTTGTACTAAGAGATGATAGAAGGTCGCTAGTCATCGAGGATGAATGACTAGGACATATGGATCGTTCACCTACCCCGATGCGAGGTCATCAGATATATTGATTCCAGCTAGAGACGACTTCACGGGGAGACGTTGAGAGTCGACAGAGACGATCGAATGTCAGAAATCTATTTTTCCAAGTTTAAGTAGTCGGAAAGACATGCAGGCAATTCTATGGTCCCTCTAGGAGAATGAAACCCTAACTCGACATAATGACCGTGTGAAAGCCTTTGAACCTTAGGGTTTGCGGCAGTTCCGCGGCGCCATTAGTGAGGCTTGGGTTTGCCCTTCTACGGCTGGACCACCGATGCTGTGGTATGTACTCGATACTATTAAACTGTGCCCAAGATGTTGAGCCTGTTAGTTATATGTATGCCCTAGAGGCCATTACTATACATAGGATGTATATTGTAGTGGATGGTTGGACATATATAGGGAGGACTTTCTTGCTCGACATGATAGTATGCTATCTGGTTGCTCTTTACCTTAACGTGTACACTGATTGTCTCTCTGTTACATGTTGGTAAAGCCCTTAGGATGTGTACTTGACTACCTGGACTATGATGCGGATCATACTAGTGGGGACATGGTAGTCCATAAGTACATCCTTCAAAGTCCCTAGTCGTGGGTGTATCGAGACGGGGCATCGATATACCAGAGTAGACTAGCGTATACCTTCTCGACCCATACAGATGGGCGATGGATGATCCCATATCCATTGGTGTTTGACATCGGAGATGATATATGGGTGCTCAGTAAAGACTGGGTACACTGGACGGACTCGCCGAGAACTCCCAGATGGTATTATACCTCACGTCAGATGGCAGTTTTCTGGTGACACTGGTACAGAGTAGTCTGTTGACCCGAGATCGTCATAGAGTCTTGTGTGGTTCCCACTGTGCTTTGATTTCCATCTTACCATGTCCAAGAGGGCGTGCAAAACGGTGGTTTTTGGGTACAGTCCCGAGTCACATGGAGGCAATGAGCGATAGGAGGGGATTCGTCTCTCCCGGTATAGGGGGTTGATGTTGCGCTGTGTTCGATTGGCTATAACAGGAAATCCCTGGCCAGGGTTGCTGAGATTTACTGGTAAGTGTTACCAGTAGTTTCTCGATTTGTTATAGACCTCATATCGACACGACTTATCGAGCTATTGGGGTCTGATGTTTACCACCCCTAGGCGAGATATGCGACATATCAGACGATCAGACCGGACTGTACGGTAGTGTTACTAGTTGGATTCACTGGAGTGTGAGCGGGCTTGCTCGTCGATCTTCAGATCGCTCAATACCCGGGTGGCCGTTACGTTTAGCAGACCGCTTGCGGCTTGTGGGTGTTTGATATGATCATCATCTGCTGCCGGCGTATTGACGAGTCTTTAGAGTCCTACACAGAGGTTTCCTGGCTCAAGCGAAACAAAATAGGAGCGCATATGAGATATGTGCGGGACCGAGAATAATGCGTGTATGTGATACCGTATTCTATTCTCGTGATGAATGTGTCGAATGGTTGTATGCGATATAACCTAGTTATCGAATCAAGGATTGATTCGATAAGCCGATACATTGTATACTAGTCGGTTGTGTGCGACATGACCGGATCATTGAATCAAGTGTTGATTTAATGATTTAATGCATAATTATATATTTGATATATTACTTTGCATGAACTAGTATTGGTTCACTTTAAATGGATTTTCTCACTTGGTTTGTGCACATTGTATATGTGATATATTTTTGTGCACTTGTATGTATCATGTTTGATGATGCATGCTAACTTGTGTTTTGTGTAAAGTTTAAACCATGGTTATGTAATGGTTAGGGTTTTCATTTTCATATCTATTTATTTATTTGTTTATTCATATTGGAAAATGATAAGCATAATGCAAAATGGTGGCTTTCTTTGGAAGCTTGTTGAAGCTTCATGAAGACTTTGACCAAGTGACCATTTTGTCTCATGCTTAACCCTAACCATTCCATTCAACCATGATTAACTCTCTACACTTGACCATGGTTATTATTATGATAAGTATTGATTTACTTTTGATTTTAAAATTAACATATCATAACATAATTCTTCTTCTTCTTGCTTTTCTTCACTTGAAGAAAGCAAGCTCCATCAATGGTGATTGATGGAAATGAGTGAGAAATCCAATTCTAAAGTCTACCCACTTCCTATTTCTTCATCCTCTACCTCTTGCCAAGTAGTAGAGTGTGTTTTCTTCACAAGTTTCTTGACTTGGTGAAGTTGGAGCTTGATCTAGCGATGCCTCGACGTAGATCATCTTCGGCATGGACATCGACGACCTAGCTCGCCATTTCTCCGACGAAGCCGACGCTAGAGCCCGGGAATTCATTTGGACAGCGAGGGGACTTCGTTGCGGAGCTATGGATGTGGAGCACCGGATGTGCAAAGGTTGTATTTCCGTATTCTCTTAGTTAAGTGTTAACTAGTTTCTTTTGTCGCCTAGAAATCTAGCCAACGATCCGTAGTTTAGGGTTTCTCGGCACCGTAAAATTTGAAATTGGCATGGTTGATGCCTTGTGAGACCTCTTGAGAGTGCCTAGGAACCCTACAGTGGTATCAGAGCCTAGCAAGAGCCTTAGGCGAAGTCTAGACGGAATTTGTAACCCGAACGAACCCGAAACCCAACTCAAAACTTGCTCTCTGTACTTTTTCTGAAATCGTGGATTTTTCCAAATTAAAAATTGCTAAAAAATTCAGCAGGGAAATCTAAGAATTACGGCGCAAAAAGTTTCTTGTGAACAGTAAAAACCGCGGCGGAACCGCGGCAGAAGAGTGACTTCTGCGGCGGTTCCGCGGCAAGTTGATGACGTCAGCTTCCCTAGTTTGCACAGTAATTCTTATTTTCTGAAGTTGGATTTTCTGGGAATTTTTAATATTTTTTCCAGAGTTGAATTTTCTGGGGTTGTTTTGGGGATTCGGTGTTTCGATCGGAGTATCAAATTTTGTCTGTGTGGCTTTCCGGATAATTTTTAGAATATGTTAAAAAGTTCGACCGGATATAAATACCCAACTTTTCCCCTGTCGGGAAATTTCCAAGTGTTGGATTTTTCCGTGGTTTAACGACGTTCTAAGTAGTGCAAGTAACGCGATGGTCCCTCTAGAAGACAACAAAGCTTAACTCGATTATGTGACCGTCTTGAACTGCCCTTTGAACCTTCGGGTTTGGGGCAGTACGGCATGCCACATGTGAGGCGTTGGCTTGACCCTTCTACGGCTGGACCGTTGGTACTAAGGCACGAACTGAATGTTGTTAGACTTGTTTCATGTGTTGATCTGTATCGGGAAAACTTGGGTGTTCGAATGTTCAATCGGAAAGTTTAACATTTTCTAATTATCTGGAATAGGATACAATAATTGGAATTCACAAGAAGTTATGAGATAACTGAATGAATGTTATAAACATAGCAGTTTAGTCTCACTTGATCGGTTGCCACGGAATTTTGATGTGATCAAAAGTCCGTCGCAATCACGTAGCGTACGCGGATACTCGCCGGGTAAACTTAATAGACAGCCTCACTCCATAGCCCCGACCAAGTGACTGTAGGAGAACCCCGTCGCCGAAAGCATCCGTTCGGGTGCTCGCGGAAGCGGTGTTCCGCCTTAGTGCACTTCGTCGACAGCATCGGGGGTGCGGCCGCCTACTAAAGTTTGCGACGAGCATTCGATCAGAATGTCGGGAATCCTGTTGAATTGCCCGACTTGATATTGAAAAGAGTTTTCGATAATGAGACTAAAATGCGGGGTTTATAATTGTTAGGCATGCGATGTCTAAGGAATTCATTTGGTCAGGCATGCGATGTCTGAGGTGGTTGCGGATTCCAACTGTTGTAGTTTTACACTTTCTTTTCTGTGACCGTAAGTGTAATATGTGATATCGCCGGTTTCGTTGCTATATGTCAACGACAATTGGGATGGACATATTTACTTACGTTGATGACATGTGATGTTATGTGTTGCTGGATATGTTATATTGGATCGTCGTGTTTGAATAGCCGGGGGTTTTTATGTGAGATGAGTGTTTTTCATTTTCATTCATGTAAAAACTTGTATGTAATATTCTTTTATTGGGGCACTTCCAGGTTGCGGAAGATGTCACCGTTTGTATATTATTTACTTTTCCGCACTAGGATAGACCCAAGAAGGGGAGCACAAGTAACCGGGTTCTGGAGTCCAGTGGGAGACCAACTCGAGGAGTCGAGTCCGGGTCTCCTAACTCTAGAATTGGTAGGGTTGCTTGCCGCTCTCGTAGGGGTCTAGGGGTGTGGGTTTGGCTATTCATCACGACCGTGGAATCCGTGTTTTATACTGGCTCGTATTGAAAACACGGACGTCCTAGTATATCCAATATTTCATATGTTTCTTCTGCTGCGATATCTGTGATGTGATCATGTGATGTTCTGTGATAGATACAGTATATAGTATATATGATATATTATATAGGCTGTACTTATGTTTTACACCCGCGCTAGCCCTGCCCCGCTCTGCCGTTAGTTACCTAACCTAACGGTGCACGAGGGGACATCGAGGCGAATGCGGATGGCATAAGTGTACGTCGTATTTATCTGTGATGTTTAGGTACTTAATTGATGGGACTTCATTAATGTGATTAATGAAATAAAAGAAACCTAAGATGTTGTAGAATCGAATTTCAAAATAAAACAGGTAGCTACAGTTCTTCCTTTGCACAGCGGTATATGTGATATATCCTGCACCTTATTCGATGAGGAAAGGACCGAGATCCCTTCACCGGGAGTGACTCCTTTAGCAATAACTGGCAGATGCTACACATTCGGTTTGTCTTTTGATTGCTTTTAAGAGTTTTTGGTTTGCACAGTGATATATGTAATATATCCCGCACCTCATTCGACGAGGAAAGGACCGACGATCCCTTCACCGGGAGTGACTCCTTTAGCAAAACTAGAAAAGCCTCAAAAGCACTCCATTTTAAAATTATTTGATTCTACAACGATATCAAGTTCATTACGCAATAGGTTTTCAGAAAAACCTGACGTAGCCCTCCGTCATTTCAGATACGTACTAGTTAGTATTCGTGCTGCGGTTGTTTGGCCTCCGTTAAGGCGTAGTGTACGGTAGCTAACTAGTGCTTATCTGCTAGCATATGATGCGATTGGATTAGGGTATTCGTACGGCGTTGTTTTGCCTCCGTCAAGGGTCGTGCGGGTGGGTTTAATTCAATCAGGAAATGACGGGTTGAACTTGACTAGCGGACTATGGGTTGTTTGGCCTCCGTCAAGGTCATAGCGAGCTAGGGGCAAAATATTATCGGGAATTTCAAGTGTTGAAATTTGCAATGAGATTGCATACCTTGTATGAGATAGTTGGATCCCGATACCCGCTGCAAGTAAGAGTTACTCCTGGGAGAGTTTTATACATTACAATTAGCCGATCAAGTAGGTGTCTAGAAAGGTGTCAACGGGGTTACGCCTCTGGGAAAACGAGGTTTACAGTAATTAGGTTCGTGCGAAAGCACGGGGGACCTCCCTCAAAGTACCGACACTGGCCTGGCTGAAAGATTGGCGAACTTGTAGTGTGTAATTAATCCCGGCTAGTCTTTCCTTTTAGGGTTTGAAGGAAGATTTGATAAAAAGCAGTGGGAGCCATCCTGATTAGATAAAACAATAACCAATCTATTCTTGCAAGAGCGCACGCTGAGTGTTTTCTTCTCTCTCTCTCCTGGTAGCGACCATATCACGCCTTAATCAAGATAATAAAACGGATTATTGACTGAACCCGCTTGTTATACTGTGCTGGGGAATGTTGGTCCCGCTCCAACTTATAATTGTTATAAGACAGAGCAGGAAATTGGGGATTACCAGAATTCCCGTGCCGCCCAAACGAAGAGAGTGCATGCTGATGCATCATCTTCGGGTGTGTTCGTTACAAAGAACTGTTTCTCTGTATCCTCTACGTCCTGGGTATGTGATACCAGGTCAGGATCCCAGATATGTAATCTGTTACATAGGGCTACAGCTAGGTAGAGAACTGAGAAAGGGTGATAAGTTTCATGAGACAGAAAACGGGGCAAGTGTTGCAGCCAAGTCTGTTGGTCACTGTCACCCTGTATTACCAATACATTGATTCTGAACGAATGTTGTTAGATACCGAACCTGATATACAAAATCATATCACTCTCTTTATTAGTAAAGAAATGATAAAATTTTGTATTGTTGGATAATGTTTTGGACATTTCCTATATCAAAAGTTGATCGGTTCAGGCACGTTATCTAAAAGCATTAATGTTCTAAATCAAACTACAGTTCTTTAGTATACGGAACACACACAAGAGGAAGAGTTCAGAAATGAACGAATTCTTCTTGAGGCATTGTAGACTAGGTCAGATCAATGTGACCCGACTAGCTAGAGTTACATATAGATGCATATTTAAATCAGTTTGAATTTACATCTTGTGAAACTCGCCGGTCATGTCACAAAGATAAGATGACCATAGCTCCGTTTACTGGAAACAGAGAAAGAGTTAGTAAACTCTTGGGATGATACATGTTGATGTATGTAGGTCCCCTGTCTACACATGCCAAGACCGGTTCTTTTACTTCATTACATTCTCTGATGATCTTTCGAGATTCAGACCTATGTTCCTGTTGAAACACAAGTCCGAACCTTTTGAGATATTCACAGAATATAATTTAGAAGTAGAGATCCAAATATGGGTAAAAGTATTATGTCCTATGATGAGATCAAGGAGGAGAATACTTGAGCACGGAATTCCTGGACTATTCTAAAGGAGAATGAGATTCTCTCTCAGCATTACTCCTCCGTATACACCATTGCACGATGGTATGTCAGGGCGGAGCAGATACACCCTATTTGATATGGTGTGCTCTATGATGAGTGCTACTGAGTTACCTATTTCCTTTTTGAGAGTTATGCACTTGAGAAGCTGCATACCTATTGAATAGGGTTCCAATCAAATCAGTTGCCTACCGCTTCATATGTGATATGGAAAGGGAAGAGCCCATATCTTAAGTTGGTTAAGATTTGGGGTTGTCTGGCCTATGTCTAAAGGCAAAATCCGGACAAGCTCGAGGCAAGATCTGCTATGTAGAACTGGAAATGTTCCAGCTATACGAACTACAGCAGATGATTTGGTAGAACCAAAGGATTCAGTAGATTCCAACGAACCTCAGCCTCTCCGCCGATCTAGTAGGGTTCCTCACCCACCTGAGAGATACTTCGGTTGCTCTATGACAGTGGGAGCGAGGATTGCATCATGAGATGATGACCCAACTAGTTTCGAGCTGGCCATCAGGAGTAAGACTCTGTAAGAATGGCTGGATGCTTAGTGATCTGAGATGGAATCCATGTACACCAACAAAGTATGGACTTTGGTTGCTATGTCTGAAGGGTTAAATCCCCATCAGGAACAAGTATATCTTGAGAAGATTACTTGGTGTAGATGGAAAAGTTGAGACTTTCAAAGCTAGACTTGTTAAAGGTTTTCTTCATCGACCAGGCGTGGATAATGATGAAACCTTTTCCAGTATCTATGCTTAAGTCCATCTAGATCCTACTTGCCACGGCTAAAGACCATGACTATGATATCTGGTGGTAGGGTGTCATGACTGCTTTTCTAAATGATGTTTTAGAAGAGAGTGTCTATAAGTACACAGCCAGAGAGCTTCGTAGACAGTGGGAGCAGCGGAAACGTGTGCAAGATGCTTTATAGGATTAAAGCAGGCATCGCGGAGTTGGAACATCTGTTTTGATGGATTAGTCAAAGAGTTTGACATCATCAAAATGGTAGATGAACCTTGTATATACAAAAAGGTAGTAGGGAGTATGGTAATGATCCTCGTAGAGTACGTGGATGACATACTCTTGATAGGGAAGGAGTTTCCTATGCTACGCTCGATCAATCTCCGCTTATCACAATGATTCTCCACATAGGATCAAAGTGATACCTACTAAATCCTGGGTTTTGGATCTATGAGATAGATCTAAATGGATGTTAGAATACTCACTAGTTATAGTGAGATGGTATCAGTTGATCCTGGGGAGAATCACTGGAAGGGTTCCAGGGTGATAATGACGACTGAATGTCAGTCACAGGCATTGTCTTTACCCTCAGTAAAGGGACGGTATGTTGGAAGAGTTCCAAGCTAGATACCGTGACATACTAGACGATAAAGGCAGGATACATCGCTACTTAAGATGCTACCAAAGAGGCTGTTTGGGTGTATATTGGTTCATAAGATGAACTATGTTCCTCCCATTGTGTGACAATGGAGTTGTGGCTTATGCCAAGGAACGCAGGTCCCATCAGTGATCCAGACATATTCTAAGGCAGTGTCACCTGATCATGGAGATGGTTGATCACCAGGGTGATCGAGGTTAGGAGAGTAGACTCAGAGGACAACACAGCGGATCCACTCACAAAGGCCTGTTCCCAGAGAGAGATTTTTATGGGATGGTTGAGTATGAGATACTACAACCACTGCTATCAGATGGCCCTAGTGCAAGTGGGAGATTGTTAGTTATATGTATGCCCTAGAGGCCATTACTATACATAGGATGTATATTGTAGTGGATGCTTGGACATATATAGGGAGGACTTTCTTGCTCGACATGATAGTATGCTATCTGGTTGCTCTTTACCTTAACGTGTACACTGATTGTCTCTCTGTTACATGTTGGTAAAGCCCTTAGGATGTGTACTTGACTACCTGGACTATGATGCGGATCATACTAGTGGGGACATGGTAGTCCATAAGTACATCCTTCAAAGTCCCTAGTCGTGGGTGTATCGAGACGGGGCATCGATATACCAGAGTAGACTAGCGTATACCTTCTCGACCCATACAGATGGGCGATGGATGATCCCATATCCATTGGTGTTTGACATCGGAGATGATATACGGGTGCTCAGTAAAGACTGGGTACACTGGACGGACTCGCCGAGAACTCCCAGATGGTATTATACCTCACGTCAGATGGCAGTTCTCTGGTGACACTGGTACAGAGTAGTCTGTTGACCCGAGATCGTCATAGAGTCTTGTGTGGTTCCCACTGTGCTTTGATTTCCATCTTACCACGTCCAAGAGGGCGTGTAAAACGGTGGTTTTTGGGTACAGTCCCGAGTCACATGGAGGCAATGAGCGATAGGAGGGGATTCGTCTCTCCCGGTATAGGGGGTTGATGTTGCGCTGTGTTCGATTGGCTATAACAGGAAATCCCTGGCCAGGGTTGCTGAGATTTACTAGTAAGTGTTACCAGTAGTTTCTCGATTTGTTATAGACCTCATATCGACACGACTTATCGAGCTATTGGGGTCTGACGTTTACCACCCCTAGGCGAGATATGCGACATATCAGACGATCAGACCGGACTGTACGGTAGTGTTACTGGTTGGATTCACTGGAGTGTGAGCGGGCTTGCTCGTCGATCTTCAGATCGCTCAATACCCGGGTGGCCGTTACGTTTAGCAGACCGCTTGTGGCTTGTGGGTGTTTGATATGATCATCATCTGCTGCCGGCGTATTGACGAGTCTTTAGAGTCCTACACAGAGGTTTCCTGGCTCAAGCGAAACGAAATAGGAGCGCATATGAGATATGTGCGGGACCGAGAATAATGCGTGTATGTGATACCGTATTCTATTCTCGCGATGAATGTGTCGAATGGTTGTATGCGATATAACCTAGTTATCGAATCAAGGATTGATTCGATAAGCCGATACATTGTATACTAGTCGGTTGTGTGCGACATGACCGGATCATTGAATCAAGTGTTGATTTAATGATTTAATGCATAATTATATATTTGATATATTACTTTGCATGAACAAGTATTGGTTCACTTTAAATGGATTTTCTCACTTGGTTTGTGCACATTGTATATGTGATATATTTTTGTGCACTTGTATGTATCATGTTTGATGATGCATGCTAACTTGTGTTTTGTGTAAAGTTTAAACCATGGTTATGTAATGGTTAGGGTTTTCATTTTCATATCTATTTATTTATTTGTTTATTCATATTGGAAAATGATAAGCATAATGCAAAATGGTGGCTTTCTTTGGAAGCTTGTTGAAGCTTCATGAAGACTTTGACCAAGTGACCATTTTGTCTCATGCTTAACCCTAACCATTCCATTCAACCATGATTAACTCTCTACACTTGACCATGGTTATTATTATGATAAGTATTGATTTACTTTTGATTTTAAAATTAACATATCATAACATAATTCTTCTTCTTCTTGCTTTTCTTCACTTGAAGAAAGCAAGCTCCATCAATGGTGATTGATGGAAATGAGTGAGAAATCCAATTCTAAAGTCTACCCACTTCCTATTTCTTCATCCTCTACCTCTTGCCAAGTAGTAGAGTGTGTTTTCTTCATAAGTTTCTTGACTTGGTGAAGTTGGAGCTTGATCTAGCGATGCCTCGACGTAGATCATCTTCGGCATGGACATCGACGACCTAGCTCGCCATTTCTCCGACGAAGCCGACGCTAGAGCCCGGGAATTCATTTGGACAGCGAGGGGACTTCGTTGCGGAGCTATGGATGTGGAGCACCGGATGTACAAAGGTTGTATTTCCGTATTCTCTTAGTTAAGTGTTAACTAGTTTCTTTTGTCGCCTAGAAATCTAGCCAACGATCCGTAGTTTAGGGTTTCTCGGCACCGTAAAATTTGAAATTGGCATGGTTGATGCCTTGTGAGACCTCTTGAGAGTGCCTAGGAACCCTACAGAGCCCTTGGGGGATTATGAGGTTTTGACAATCGATTAGATGGTTCGACTTAATTCGGATGCTAGGTGGTGAGATGCATTTCTTGGGAGACTCCCGATACGAGGATAGCCGTTGGAGCTCAGTCCATGCAGCCGCGACGAGACGAGTCCAAAGCAGACGACATTAGAGAAAAGTGAAGTAAGAGGTTTGTACCAGATCTAGATGAGATGACGTTCCACTCCGCCGACATCAGAGATGCGATGCGCATGCCGAGGCATGGTACTTGGATTTACCTTCCAGAAGGAGTCGCGATGAGTATGCAGCCGTTCCGGAACAAGAAATTGATATGGTAAAGGACGATGACTTTCAGACAGTTTGGCAGAGACGAGATTTGGGAGAGACCTCGACAGGACCTTTTTGGAATAAATTACAAGAAGACCTGGACCTAGGAGTGGTCATGATACATACACCAGCAGGGCAGATTTCAGGATCGTCGACGAGACATGCTATGAGTGACCACGACAGTTGGCCAGAGATTCTTGGAGGATATGCTTGAGCGGGACTATTCCGCCATACTTGATTTGCGTATTTTGGGCGATTTATTTGCATGATTGATTTTGATGATTGAGTTTCATGATATTTGTCTTCATGGACCATGGTTGCACCTGCTGAGTATTTACGATTTTTGCACTTGATATCGTTTTCGTGCCTTGGTTCTCATGTTTGTGATTATATGGATTTCATACAGTTGAGTTGATTTGTGCGTATATACGCACCCGATTTGGTTTTGCACTCGGTATGATTCACATATGCTTGAAGTGCAGTGATACGCATTTTGTGCACTTAGATGCACTGGACTTCGATTTCGATTGTGATACTCGATATTTGTTTTGTGCACCTTGTGCACCTGATTTGATTTTGCGCATGTTTGGCGCTTGATATTGGATTTCATGATTTCGTGCATGATGGTTGCCCTTGGTTTTAGGTTTTCGCGCATGTTTTCGCGCATGTCTTGAGATGCGATTTTGGTGCACACCAGATGCACTAAATCGAGATTTTTTTCGTGCATGTCATATGCACCTGATTTTGCTGTCAGGCACACACGTTGCCTACGACAGATGCTTTGTGCACACCCGATGCACTTAGATCTTGTTTCTATGCACTTGTATGGCACGTATATGGATTTTGATTGGCGTGCGCACCAGACGCACGTAGTATTCATACGCGTATTTTGGGATTGATTTCTTATAGAGCAGTACGTTTTTATGATATTGCTATGTGTTTTCGTACTGTGCAGGACTAGTCAGAGGACAGTACCTGAATATATTTTGCATGCATTGATAGTTATTGAAGGGATTTCCAAAAAGCGAGCTATAGCCTCAGTATTTACCTACGTGTCTGATATGACACGAAATGTTTAAAACAAGGAGACCCTTCTAAATTGTTTCCAAAACGGCGGAACGTACATTTCAAACAAAGGTATATATGTATATAGTTATTTTCTTAAGATAGACGTCCGCCACTGTGCAGTGTTATACGCGTTGCACAGCGACTTAAAGAGATTTGACATGCATTTCTTTCAGATACTTACAGATATAGATTCGATATTTACATGTATAGTTTCGAGTTATATCATATTGGTTTTGATTTGGATTTGGCATTGATTTCTTCCCCATGACTCCGATGATTGCGGGATGCTTGACGGAGTTTTGATTTGAGTTATATGCTCATTTTTCATGCGCATGCGCTGCGCTACGATTTGTTTTATGTATTTACAATTTCGGAGCCCCGACGACTTGATGGTTTGGTTTAGATGTTTTAGTATTTGGGGGAGTTTTAATTTAAATTCGGGGACCGAATTTCTTTAAGGGGGGAAGATTGTAGCGTTTTGAAAATCGTTTCGGTGAAATTTCGGAAAATCGGTAAAATAAGGGGGTTTTCTGTAAAAAGTCAAAATACAAATATCTTTATTATAAAATTAAATATACATATTCTAGCTATGTAATTGCTATTATTTGGTGTTTATTGACCCACTGGTGAAATTTCAAATTTTCTGAAAAATTTTCCGAAATTAATTATTTTAATATTATTTTAAGCCGTCACTAATATATTTAATTAGGGAAAATTACAAATTGGAATGAGTTGAAACAAATTTTGTGCATCATAAAACATTAAATAAAATTTTATCATGTGGTTTTTGAAACGAAATCGTTTGCCAAAACGGTTTAGAAAATATCGAAGAAAAATGCTTTTTTTCGGTGAAATTAGTGTTAAATAGAATTGAGGTTTGGTATTTATCTTCTTGTGTGTGCTCCCACTCACTCACCTACACTCACACACCCCACAAATTTCAGTTGGCCGAACCCATGGCTGCCCCACACACACACACCTCACATGTAATGATAAAAAGAAAGAAAATAAAAGGAAAATGAGAAGGAAATAAAACTATAATTAAAGGAGGTATGGTAGTTGTTGACTTGTGGGTTTTTTTTTCCAACACAACCCAATCCCTCACCCTCATTCTCCCCACCTACACATTGGCCGAGAGCCCCCACCCCCATTTTTCAGCCCCCTTCATTTCTTCATCTCAAATTCACTTCAAAATTCTTTCTAAAATGCTTCAAATCTACACAAAAACCTTATTAATCTCCTAATTTAAATCCTACCCATTTTTCCTTGGCCAATCTTGAATTGATCTTAGAGAAAGGAAGCAACTTTGGAGGTCAAGATTCCATATGTGATCTCATGTTTTGGAGGTATAATCCTAAGACCTTGGTTTGATTTCTAGTTAATTACTTTAATTTAGCTATTAAGTGTTTAATTAAGTTTTGATTGTGTGTTTGAAAATTCAAGAGAGTGGGTTGTGATCAAGTTAGGGTTTGTAGTGTTTGATCATGGTTTTAATGGGTAGATTAGCATGTTAATTGAATGCAAAACCCAAATTGGTTACTAGTTGCTATTTGTTAGTCTAAAATTTTGCTAATTGTGTTAATTTGGTTAACTAGGTTTTGGGAATTTAATTAATCAATTGGGATAAAAATCTAATTAGGGTATCCATGGTATTATTAACATTTTAAATTGTATTTTAATATTTTAGATCATGCAAATCCAAACTAAATTGTTGTTTATGCATTTTTGCTAAAATGGTTGAAATTTGGGTAAAATTGCAAACTAGTTTTTTTTTTTTTTTGAACGTATATAGTTTGTTGAGATTAAATTGTGGTTATGGGTTATATGACTCATTTAAGTTATTTAATAAATATTATGGCCGCTAGAATTGTTTAAACGTCGAGTTTTGTACTAAAACGGGTAATTTTGCTTGCTAGTTTTTCGGAAAAATGGATTTTAAAGTGAATTTGGGGTTTTTGTGAGTTTTAACCTATTTTATATTAAAATTAGTGTTCGTGAATGTGCAAATGAGTGTGATTGGATTTTTCTCGATGGTTTGATGTTTGCACATCGACATCGAGGGTAGGTTGGATATTCTTGCATGCGTAGGCGATAGGTTTTGACATATGCGTGATACGCGTGCCGATTTGATTTTCGTGTGCCGTTTCGATTTCGAATTTGGTTTTAATGCGATACGATGCGTTGTGATATGTAGGTAACCCCATGTGGACTTTGAGACGACAAGCAAGTGCGTGGCGACGTCGGCACCGGCACGCGAGGACCAGGTGAGTAGATTTATATCTACGGGGAGAAGTCGGGTGGATGGCGTATAGCACCCCCGCAGTCCGTGGTGGTGTATACGGATGCGTATACACACCAACAATTATTATATGTTATTTGGGATTAATAACGATGTTTAGGATGGATATTGGGGTGTTGGATTATTTTAGTGTTGCGAACCCTAAGGTAGTGTTGCACTACACATACACATATACATACTTACATACATTCCTATTTATATGTGCTGATGGGATTCTTTATAATTATATGTTCACATGGGTATGGGACTATGTGTTCACATACGGATTTGAGGATGATACTTGGGATTGAGCTGAGTCGATGAGATTTGTTTTGTGGTTGAGATATCGATGATATGGCAGGATTCGTACTTGAGGTACGTCCTGGTGTTATAGCGGATCTTGGGACGACGATAGGGGTGAATAGTGTTATTAATAAAATGGTCGACATGTGATCGTGATATGAGATATGATATGCTAGGATATTGATACTAGGCCGTATTGGGCGATGTATACCCCTTGATGATGATATGTGCTGATGATATCAGTTTGTACGAGATTGTCGATCAGTAGTCAGATCATGAGTATATTGAGGATATTAGTATTGTACTAGACATAGGTCAGTACCCTAGACTATGATCTTGGATAAAGAGGTTACCAGAGGAATAGTGTGATGAATATGATATTGACCCGTAACCAGATTTGGGGATGCCGTACGACGGATTTACGTACGAGCTATATTGATGATTGATCCGCACTCTTGACTTGGGAAGCCTGATTATAGATATGGTATCGGATGTGATATTATTGAGGCAGGATCACCGACTATACATATACAGGTATGTATATGTATCGACTCAGATGATAGGCGGTTTCCTTACCTGTAGTCTAGCTTATAGCTTAGCCCTTTAGTTTAGTTAGTTGTTAGATTAGATTCGGTTCCTACCTATTTCAAAGCTTACGGATCGTGCGTATTTTAAAAGACAAGTCAAGGGATTTTACGGATATTTCAAAAAACGTATCTTTTCTTAAAAACATCGTAGCCCCTATTTTCAAAACCCCACGATTCGTGTTATTTCAAATGGCACCATTGTTTAATATTTAGCTCCCGCTCATTATGGTTGCTCGCTCCACATCTCGTACTTACATTGTTATTTCATATTGCATTGTTGATATTACGTTGTTAGGACACCAGCACCATTACCGATGATGCGTATGTACCACGTACACTTACTTGCCGGCTCACACACATCTTCATCGGTAATTGCCATGTCACGCACACCCTAGAAAATATTATTGCTTAACTTCGCTTGATAGCTAGTAGTTTGACATGATATTAGTGTACTTACCTTATATGCCAGCTTAGATATTGTAGTTATTACTGCCGCTTCATGCATACCGTTATTCATTATTATGCCGCATTCATGGATTCTCATGCATATATTCACTTTTTACGTGCTATTGAGGTTTTGGATTCGGATTTCCATGAGATTTTCTGGATTTGGGGAAAACCGCAAAACATATACAAACTTCTTCTTTCTCTTTTTAAATGAAAAGCGCGGTTTTTCCAATGATGTATGAGTCGTCCACCATGAGTTTGCTGATGGATTTCGAGACCCGATTCGAGGAGTTGGATGAACCGTTTCGGGTATATGGTGGACCCGGTAATGTACCCCGGGGCAAGAAGCTCGTGGTGACGACGATGAGCCTGGCAGGGGGAGACTACCTACCGGTGATTTTACCCGACGCGTCGGATATCCGGAGGATACCGTCGTGGTCTTGAGATGGATGGTAGGGGCTGGTCTGGACTGACGGTGCCCTAGATATTGTGATTGAGACATTGAGATTTTGAGATATTGAGGTACAGAGACTGTGATACAGAGATATCGAGATATTGGGATTACGTTTTGTGCCGATGCTAGGCACTGTTTTATGCTGATTTCATTATGATACCTCATTTTAAAAATACAAAGGAAATCTCACTAATTTATGAAAACAGTTTCTTCATTTACATGTACTCTGTTTTCATGCATTCATACCTCATTCATATGATATATTGCTACCTGAGGCACTGACACGGGCACATGAGATCACACTCGGGTTAGATATTACCCTAGCCATTGTTATAGGCTACATGTTATTCATATATTTGAGGATATATTATGATCATTGACCTAGGTTGCGTTATTTATGCGATTTCTGTGCGTCGATATTTTTCTATTCACGAGTTGGCAACTCACCCCCGTTGTGCCCCAGTTTCTTGCAGGTTTGCCGTACTGGTTTCATTACGGCTTGCGGGCATAGTTTCCTTCGGGTGATTTGTTAGTAGGTGGGTTTACTTGTATCCTACCCCCATTTTATATCTTGTATATTATTATTCTGTTGTATCTAGAAGTTCCATCAACCAAACATGTATTTATTTCAGAGATAGAGACCAGTGATGTTATTCTTTCGACCTTAGAGTCGCGCGTTATATTTCTTGTGGTTTTGAGTTTTGATCCTCGCCGTTGGCGTTGTATATTACATTGCTTGTGTGGTTGTGACCGTCAATTGACGAAGAGCTAGCTCCCTCTTGGGGATGCCTTTTATTGATTTCGTATACTATTCATGTTGTATCCCGTTTGGGAGCCAGTATTTACAAAGGAGACTCTGCCGAAATTTTCAGGAAATTCTTGATGTTTTTAAAACGCATAATTCGGCTTATGCTATTAAAACTACTTGTTTTAAATTGGTTTTCCTTCACTCTACTACTTTTCTTGGTTTGGATTTCTGGGTTTTCGGTTTACCTAGATTATGTACGCCTCGAGACGTTCGTTGTTTAAGTGCCGGTCTTGTTCCGTACTTTCGGGACGTGACACTCTACGTCCTGGGTATTAGATACCGGATCGGGATCCCACATATGTAATATGTTACATGGGCAAAGGAAAGGTAGGGAACTGGGAATGGGTGATCATTCCGTAAGAGTAGGGAATGGTGCAAATGTTGCAGCCAAAGCAGTTGGCGAATATCACCTTGTGGTAATACGTTGATTTTGAACGAATGCTATTACATTCTAACCCTGATATGCAATCATATATCAATTTTCAGGAAAGGTAAGATATAATTTTGTATTACAGGATAATGTTATGAATATCTTCCTGAATCAAAAGTTGATTGGATCAAGCTCGTTAAATAATGGCATATGCGTTCTAAATCAAACCACAGTTCTTAACATACAAAACACATACAAGTGGAAAAGTTAAGAAATGAAAGAATCCTTCTTGTGTCATTGTAGACTGGGTCATATCAATGCGACACGACTAGCTATGTTACATAAGGATGGATATTTGAATCAGTTCGAATTTTCATCTTATGACATTTGTCAGTCATGTCTCAAAGGTAAGATGACCAAAACTCCGTTTAGTGGACATGGAGAAGGAGTTACGGAACTCTTAGGACTGATATATAGTGATGTATGCGGTCCCATGTCTATACAGGACAGGAATGGTTTCTCGTACTTCATTACATTCACCGACGATCTCTAACGACACGGACATGTGTTCCTGTTGAAACATAAGTTTGAAACTTTTGAGAAATTCAAAGAATATAAGCACGAAGTTGAGAACCAAATGGGTAAAAGTATTAAGATCCTTCGATCTGATCGAGGAGGAGAATACTTGAGCAATGAGTTTCTGGACTATCTAAAAGAGAATGGGATTCTCTCTCAGCTAACTCCTCCGTATACACCACAGCATAACGGTGTATCAGAACGGAGGAATCGCACCGTATTAGATATGGTGCGCTCTATGATAAGTACCACAGTAAGGAACAAAAGGTGTTTGTTGATCAATATGCCACCTTTTTAGAAAAGGAGTTTCTTGCAAAGGAAATTAGTGGCAAAGAGATAGAACTGGAAGAAGTTCCAACTACACAGACTACAACTGAAGATTTAGTGGAACCAGAGGATTCTATAGTTCCCGACGAACCCCAGCCTCTCCGCCGATCTAGTAAGGTTCCTCATCCACCTGAGAGATACTACGGTTTTCTTATTGATGGTGGGAGCGAGTGTAAGTCCATTTCACACACCCCACGAACCTGCGGGGAGGCGGAATATATGAAAAACGATTATCAAAGCTTCGTAACACGGACTTGAGCGCATGAATTGTTTCTAAACCATTGCTAACCAACAACTAGAGGTTTAACTACTCGGATATGAAGTTATACCTCATGATACTAGTCCTTCGGGTCTTTATCACGGTCCTCCACTCCTCGTAGGCTTCTTGGAACATCGGCACCTCCAATAAAAGACGATCCACCCGAGAGCTCCTACTACAAGTTTAATCTCAAACTTGAGATAACTAGGTTGCTTAAAGTGCTAATCTAAGCTACCTAGGGGATATAGAGTGAGGTTATGGAAGTATTAGTCTAGCTAACCCTTGATCTCAACATATGAGAGGCTAGGGTTAGGGTTTGAAGAGAGAGTGAGCTTGAGGAGAGAGAAGGTGAAGATGAGAATGAATATGAGATAATGAACTTATCATAATATATATGAAGCATTATTATTTATCCAAAAATCAAATAATAAAATTAACAACCATGCTTCATAAATATCTATGAGTGATTCATCACCATGAGTCATTAAGCATTTATGATGCATTAATGACATGGATGAATCATACAAATGAGTCATTAATCTCATTTAATTCAATGCCACCTTAACCCCTTAGTCACCACTCTTTTAGAAGCTTCCCGACAGATTACGAGAATGCCCCTCCAATTCGTGAAAACACGAAAAAACTTTAGACTGTACAAATCCAATAATCCGATACTAGAATCTGGCTTAAACCAAAGCCGGCTAGTAAAAACTGTCCGAAAAGTCGTACGTGCGTAAACACACGTACGCGTCCGAACCTTCGTCATAAAACCATACGAGCTCTATATCGTTTCGCCTGGAGTAGGGAAACTCTCTGTGTGGGACTCTAAAGACTCAACACTACGCTGCCAGTGGGGTTAACCAAAGACCGCAAGCGGCACTAGCTGTACGTAACGGTCCCCAGGTAGATGTCGATAAGAAGGCCGATGAGGAAAATCATCCGAACTCCCACTGAGCCTGATGTGACAATCTCCGTACAGTCCGGTCTGTTCGTCTAAGACTATCACATATCAAGCCTAGGGGCGGCAAGCTTCAGTCCCCTAATAGCTGTATAAGTCGTGTCGGAGCGAAGCCCATTACACCTAGAGAAGCTACTGGAACCTACCAGTATATCTCGCTTGCCCTGGCCAGGGACTTTGCGTAATGGCTCTCTGACACAACGCGATATCATCTCCCAATACCGGGAGAGACGAATCCTATCTAACCACTACTTCCTCCAAGTGCTCGGGACTGCACCCAACTGCTACCTGTTTGCACGACTCCTTTGAGCCGTGGTAGGGTAGCAATCTAAGAACAGTGGGACACACTCAAGGCGAAGTAGCAGTGTCAAGTCTACGGACTATGCTGTACTCATGTCATCTGGGAACTGTTAACTGACGATGGGTATAATACCAACCAATCAGTTCCCCTGCGAGTCCTGTCCGGTGTACCCGTAACCTAACGAGCACCTGTATACTATCTCCAGTACGACGTACTGATGGCTATGGGACAGACCATCTCCCCAACTGGGATGAGAAGCGTACACACCATTCTACTCTGGAATATCGATGCCCTGTCTCGATAATCCTACGACTAGGGACATGTTTAGGATGTTGCTTATAGACTACCCAGCCCCCACTAGTGTGACTGCCATCACGACGCTGGTAATCAAGCAAAGATCCTATGGGCTCTACTAATATTTATAAGTGATACGTTACAAGAAACATAAGCACATATTAATGTAGACACAAACCAAGTAGCATACTACCAATTTTAGCAAGACTGTATATATAACTATGAATATCCAAAGCTTCCATTAAGTAATATACAATCTAGTATGATACAATAATGGCCCCTAGGGCATATACACTAACAATCTCCCACTTGCAATAGGGCCATGAGCTGGCATATCCTATACCTATCATCTTGAATAGCCTTTCGAACTGCGTCTGAGGAAGGGCCTTTGTGAATGGATCAGCAATGTCATTCTCTGTCTCTACTCTTTTCACCTCGATCTCCCGGCGAACTACGATCTCCCTGATCAGGTGATAACGCCTTAAGATGTGTCTGGACTTCTGATGGGACCTGGGTTCCTTCGCTAAAGCTATAGCACCGTTGTTGTCACAATACAGAGGTATTGGACCAACACTGGAAGGAACCACCTGAAGTTCTGTGAGGAACTTCTTCATCCAGACAGCCTCTCTTGCGGCATCGCAAGCAGCTATGTACTCCGCTTCCATTGTTGAGTCAGCAACGGTCTCCTGCTTGGAACTCTTCCAACAGACCGCCCCTCAATTGAGGGTGAAGACATAACCCGACATGGACTTGGAGTCATCTTTGTCACTCTGGAAGCCGGAGTCGGTAAAGGCCTCCATCTGGAGGTCTTTTCCGCCATACACCAAGAACATTTCCTTAGTCCTTCTTAGGTACTTGAGAAGGTTCTTTACTGCTATCCAGTGCTTCTCCCCTGGGTTTTCCTGATACCGGCTCACAACGTTCAGTGCGTATGCTACATCTGGTCTGGTACATAACATCGCATACATTATAGAGCCTACCACAGAAGCGTAGGGTATAATCGACATGCGATCCCTTTCTAAATCAGTCTTGGGAGACATCTCTTTGGAGAGGGTGATTCCGTGACAAGCCGGTAGGTTACCGCGCTTAGAATCATCCATACTTAATCTCTTCACTATGGTGTCTATGTACCTGGACTGCGAAAGTCTCAACATCCTCTTTGATCTATCACGATAGATCCGGATCCCCAGAATGTAGGTAGCATCACCCAGGTCTTTCATGGAGAATTTATGTGACAAGAATCTTTTGACTGACTGTAACATAGGAATATCATTTCCTATTAGGAAAATGTCATCCACGTACAAGACGAGGAATACTACAGCTCTTCCTACAATCTTACTGTATATGCATGGTTCATCTGGATTTTTGATAAAGTCAAATTCTTTGACAGCATCATCAAAACAGATGTTCCAACTCCGTGATGCTTGCTTTAGTCCATAAATGGACTTAAGCAGCTTCCATACTTTACCGCTGCTCCCACTCTGAATGAATCCCTCTGGTTGATCCATATAGACGCTTTCTTCCAAATTACCATTTAGAAAGGCCGTCTTTACGTCCATCTGCCAGATCTCATAATCGTGGAAGGCAGCAATAGCAAGAAGGACCTTAATGGATTTTAGCATAGCTACTGGAGAAAAGGTTTCGTCATAGTCCAAACCAGGTCTTTGACGGAAACCCTTTGCAACAAGTCTAGCTTTATAGGTTTCAACCTTTCTATCTACACCAACCTTCTTTTTGAAGATCCATTTGCATCCTACGGGTTTTACCCCATCTGGAGCAATGTCCAAAGTCCATACTTTGTTAGTGTATATGGACTCCATTTCGGTCCGCATTGCATCCAGCCATTTTACTGAGTCACCGCTCTCAATGGCTTGCTGGAAGCTAGTAGGCTCATCATAGTCAATAGTGTAATTCTCTCTATCCCCGTCTATGAGAAAACCGTAGTGTCTCTCGGGCGGATGAGACTGCCTACTACTCCTGCGGAGTGGCATCGGGATGTCCCTTTCTTCTGAAACCTCTGGTTCTACCATACCTTCAGTAGTAGTATGTGGTTCTGGAATTTCTTCCAGTTCTATTTCGCTCCCACTTGTTTCCTATTCTAAAAATTGATATTCTAGAAAATGGGCATTACGAGAAACAAAAACCTTTTGTTCCTCTGCGTAATAGAAAAAATACCCCCTGGAGTTCTTTGGGTATCCCATAAACTTACACAGTACTGAGCGTGTCTCGAGCTTGTCCGGATGCTGCTTTTTTACAAAAGCTGGACATCCCCATGTCTTCAGGTACTGAAGACAGGATTTCTTCCCACTCCACATCTGATATGGTGTGGTAGGCACAGTTTTGGTTGAAACCTTGTTCAAAAGATATGCAGCTGATTCTAGTGCATAACCCCAGAAAGATCGCGGTAACTCAGCCTTACTCATCATGGAACGAACCATATCCAATAGGGTTCTGATTAGTCGAAAATATTGCATATTTCAGCCGGCAATTTCCTCATCATTTCGACTCATTTAGAAGTGTACGGTATTCATATTTCACATATTAGCAAAACTGTCGCAAAATATCAGATTGCATGTGTTAGACTCTAAAACCGGTATTTCTAAGGAAATTGACCGCATTTCATGGCATCGCATGATTCCTATATTGCGCAACACTTGTTTTAAAGATCTGTGCAGGAAAATCCAGAAGAAAGGCAAAAAGTTATACGGTACCGATCAAATATTACGCCAACTCAATGATTTCAATTCTAGTATCAATACAAAAGGGAAAATACAAATCAACATATCAGATAAAGGCTCAAATAGCAGCCCAAGACCACACCAAAAAGAACAAGGCCCAAGCCCCTCAAAGAGCCGCGGATCCGCGGCAGGAGCCTGCTTATGCCGCGGATCCGCAGTGGGTCCAAGGAATTAGCTTCCTAAATTTGGTGCAAAATACTTCTCTCAGGGCCCACACTTCAGAAAGACACAACAATTTCCAGAGGATTCCAAAGACTTCTGCCAGATCAGCAAAACCCTTGTTCCTACACTAAACTAAGCCTTGTATTCTAGAAACTTCTTCTTAAACCCTAGCTTAAACCCTAAGCTAAGCCTAACAAACTCCTTCTAGAAGCCTTAACAAACTTTTGGAGGGAATTGTAAATTCAAACCTAGACCTAGGGTTTGGGTGATTTATAAATAAGACCCTAGGCTCACTTGTAAAAAGTACTTGATCCTTGACTAGTTCATTTAGCCAATTTAGATTCATTCACTCTTTCTTCATCTTCTTCTTCCACAAGTCTAGCGAGAGGACTTGTGTGAAACCCTAACCCTAATTCCAATCAAAAGCCAAGATCCCGAGTACCCATCAAGCAAGAAGCCTTGCAACCTTTTATGAGCCGAGCCGATCTTCAACAGAGCAAGTGATCCATGCCGATCCGCGACTCACGGAGCCGAGCGACGCCAATTCAACAATTTAGTTCTTCCTCTTATAGTTCTTGAGCGACTGTAATCAAATTGTTGATATAAATAAAAGGTGATATTCTTTTATCTTGTTTTCTTTAAATTCTCGCATCATGATATCTTTTCAATTCTTGAATGCTTTCTGTGTGATGATGTTTGAGTAATACTCCGCTCGTCGAGGAGTCGAGACGATCAATAGAATGATGATGTAATATATCTTAAATCGATTCTTGAATCCTACGAGTTTTGTAAACCCTAGCAAGTTCAAGAATCGATGACCCAATTCGTTGCGATGCTTTCTTGATTGATATCGCTCGAGATTGGGGAGTTACGATCGTTTCTTGAAATTGCTAGAGGCTAGAATGTGAATGATATCTACGAAAGAACAAGGGTTAAACGATGAAACCCTAGTTTCATCAAGAAAGCCCTAACTCTCGTCGATCATCATCGATCTAGTATCAATCCTTCGAAGGACAAGAACACAAAATCTTGAGATTACATCACGTCTATAGATCCGATCGATTCCTACGAGCCTCATTTAGATTCTTGACATTTTGGTTGGAAATATCATCGAAACACCGATTCTTGATTTGTTTATCAGTTTCTTGATTCTTGATTAAACATCGTGACACCTGAATCAATCGATAAATTCTTGAATCATGTTTTCTTTTCTTTTCGATTAACTTTTCGATTCAAACAAATAAAATACAGAAATGAATCGCACAATCCCTGTGGACGATCCGCATTCGCTTACGATCTACAATCGACACCGTAATTGATTGCGGTCAAATATAATTCTTTGATTGTGAATTTTATTCAATATTACTTACTCATTGAAACTTATTCGCTTTATTCGATTTACACAAACAAGAAATCATTACAATCAAATGGCGCCGTTGCCGGGGACTATTTGATTTGATAAGCAATCTAGAATTTTATAACAATCAAATGGCGCCGCTGCCGGGGATCGCGCGCTAATTCGTTTCATATTATAGTTTGAATTGAAAGATTTATTCCATTGTTATTTTGAGATCAAAATTCGTGCAAACCCTAAACGATTTGTTGTGGTTCATTGCAAGGAAATCTGGAGCTGTTTCGCAATTGAAGAAAATTTTTGGAAAATACCAGAGAACAGAGGGAGTCTACAGAAGCTCCCTGAAAAATTTTGGTTCAGTGATCTCATCAAGAGACCGCGGAAGCGCGGCATTTGAAGCCTATTGCGGCGGAACCGCGGTGGACTTGAGGGTTCTCTGCAAACTTTTTCTCTCAGGTGACTTCTTACCTTCTCCTCTCTCCTCTTTTTAGCTCCAACTGACAATTTTCTGTAGGATTCTTTGCAAATAATCGCAGCTTGCAAAAAGCAAAAGTAAATTTGTGCGTGATTTTGTTTCTTGGTTGTTTGCATTCTAATACGGATACTAAGGGGCACGGCCAAATCCAAATTAGGTGGGGATTTCATTACCCTTCCTAGGCCCCGAAAACCACAAAACTTGCATCCGCATTGACCCACATTAACTAAAAGAAAGTTAGAGATGACTCTAAGGACTGTCGCGCTCATTTAGGACAAGAGAAGGCCGTGGGTAATTCATTGCTTATCCGCGTTTTCTTGTGGTGCCTAAGGCGAGTGTGTCTAAGGCTAGTGGTTTTTAATTAGGCCCACTAGTTACGTAGTGGAGTACCTTCCCACTTACCTGGCACTTATCCGGCCACAGGGGGACAAAGAGGCAGTGGAGGATTCTATCCTGCGACTTGTCTTTTGGCAGTTAGGAGCGGTCTAGAGCCGGACCTAGGTGACCACTAGATTCTATGGTTTGTATGCTGCATTTGTTGTGTCGCATCATTTTTTCAAAAATCCGTCCCTTTTTCAAAGCAAACACCGCATTCATTCATTACCCCTAATTATAAGCCAACGCTGCCACTTGTACTAACCCTTTTTAGTGCAAGATAGGCTGGACACGGGATTCTAGTGCCCGTTTAGTCCGCGTACCCTTTATCGACTCCGAAGTCGATATTTCTCCATTTACCTTTTCTTTACCCACTACCACACCCACACCGATGGATCCGAATCCATCAAACTTCTTTAACCCTAATCTGCCACCGTCCGTTGGTGCACAGAATCCACCCCGCATCTCTCTCCAGGAGAGGTGCTACCCTATTCGAGGTCCTTTTCGACCTGCTTATCCACACCACCAGCCAATGGGGATAACTTTGAGATTAAGCCCCAGTACATCAATCTTTTACCCAAATTCCACGGACTCGAGACTGAGGACGCTTAAGTTTTCATTACCAAATTTGAAAACGTATTCGCAATGATGGGTACGTCACAACTTTCAGTGGATGCGATGCGTCTATGACTTCTTCCATTTACATTGTGCGATATAGCCGAGAAGTGGCTATATAACACTACCGCACACTCTATTACGAATTGGGAAGAATTCGTCGCTGCATTCCTTAAGAAATTTTACCCAATACAAAAGACAGCTCGAATCCGTAGCGAACTGAATCAATTTGCCCAGCTCCCTACTGAACCATTTTCAAAATGCTTTGAACGTTTCAAGGATCTATTGGTTCAGTTTCCTCATCACGGCATCCCGAGATGGGAATTGTGCCGCATCATTTATGAGGGCATTAACCCAAACACTAAACAGAGCCTTGAAAACATGTGTCAAGGTACTTTTATGACCAAAGATGATGGGGAAGCTTGGAAGTATTTAGAAGAGTTCGCTGAAAAATCACTATAGTGGGAGAGTGGAACCCAACCATTGAATAGGGGTGGCGTACACCAAATAGATGTGTCCATAGGTGTTCGAGCTGAAATGGCAGCAATGCAAAAGAAGCTCGACGCTATGGAATACAAATTTGCAGCAGCCTCCCTAAACCCAGTATCGCTCCCCAAAACTGCTTGTGGGTGCTGTTCTGATCCCTCTTATTTAACGGAAGAATGTCCATTAAACTCTGCGTTTCAAGGTCACGAGCATTCTAATGCCGCATTTCAAAGACCTCGAAACGATCCATATTCTTCCATGTACAATCAGGGTTGGAGGAATCACCCGAATTTCGCTTGGAACCAAAACCAATCTCAAAACACGGTTCCAAACACGATTAATTTTCAAAGGGCTCTTCCTCCACCACAACAGCAACCACTTCAACTCACTCAGCACCCCTATCAGTCACAAAACTTCCAAAATCAGGTCAACACTCCTGTACAGTCTAATCCTATGACCTGTTCTGACGAATTCTCTCAATTCACTCAAACCATGAAATCACTTTTATCAAATTTCACAGAGGTTTCGACTGAGGTTAGATCGTCCGTCAGTGAGATAAAGAAAAACTCAGCGTCCCAAGCTGAGAGTATCAAATCGATGGAAGCTGAAATCGCACGCCTGAAAGCCGAAGTGAGTGCGAGAGAAAAAGGGAAACTTCCCTCTCAACCCCTACAGAATCCTGGGCATTACAATGTAAATGCCATCACAACGTTGAGATCGGGAAGAGTGCTGAACAATCATGTCGGGAAAGGTATTGATGATACTGAAAATCATATCAACGCCCCGGCTGAGACCTTTCCACACACTTCTCCTTCTGATCCTTCTTCTTCTACCACACCACCGTCTCGCGGGCCTATTCTCCATTTTCCACTGGGCTCGACACCTCAGTATAGCTCTTCTAGTTCTCCACAGACGGTCCCCACACCTCTTTTGGGACCTCGTCTACCCCCTCTTTCTTCTCCTGTGATGGACCCTGCGCTTATTGCGAAAGCTCCTTACCCGAACCGGTTAAGGGGTAATAGAACGAGTCCTCATATGGAGAAAATAATGGAAATGTTCAAACAGGTTAACATCAATATCCCTCTCCTAAATGCAATTCAACAAGTCCCCGCATATGCGAAAATTCTTAAGGACTTGTACACTAGGAAGAGGAAGACTCAAGTGCCGAAGAAGGTCTTTATGGCTAACAATATCAGCACTGCTTTTATTCCCCAGCTACCAAAGAAACGAAAGGACCCAGGATGTCCTACAATATCGATTTCTATTGGGGGTAAAAACATAAATCGTGCTCTTTTAGACCTTAGCGCAAGTGTTAACCTACTCCCTTATTCTGTCTATGAGCAATTACGGATTGGAGAGCTAAAACCTGCTCACTGCACTCTCCAGATGGCAGACCGATCTATCACCAAACCAAGGGGTGAACTAGAGGATGTGTTGATAAAGGTCGGGGAATTTGTTTTCCCTGTAGACTTCATTGTGCTCGACACACAGCCTGTAGCAAACCCCCGGAGCCAAATTCCGGTGATTCTGGGTCGTCCTTTCCTTGCCACTTCCAACGCTGTTATAAACTGTAGAAATGGTTCAATTAACTTATCATTTGGAAATATGACCATTGAACTAAATATCTACAAAGTTGGAAGTCAGCCATCAGAACCCTCTGCTCATATTTTAGATGTGCGCTCTGTCCATGAGATCGCTCCCGATAGTTGTGGATCTGAGGATCTTTGCTTTCTAGATCTCGACGACATTACCACATCTCTGCTTGATCTTACACATGATCTTAGTGAGGACACTTTTCCTACACTTGAGTCCTGCACTCCTGACTTTTCTCCACCCGAGTCTGTATCTTTCACAGGCTCTGAGCTTCTTTGTAAATTCAAAAATTACTCAATGATTCCTCCTTCTATCATTTCTCCGCCTGAGTTAGATCTCAAAATTTTACCTTCTCACCTTAAATATGCATATCTAGGTGAGAATGAGTCTTTATCGGTTATCATATCCGCTTCTCTTGCATCAGAGCAAGAGAATACACTTTTATCGGTATTGAGATCTAATAAAGAGGCGTTTGGTTGGAGTATGGCGGACATCAAAGGGATTAGTCCCTTGATAGTTGAACATCATATACATGTGATGGATGATGCCAGACCAACCCGAGAACTACAGAGACGGTTAAATCCCGTCATGAAGGAAGCGGTCATGAAAGAGATCGTCAAATGCTTAGATAATGGTATTATATACCCCATCTCCGATAGCCAATGGGTGAGTCCTATACATGTCGTTCCTAAGAAATCCGGCATCACTGTTATAACCAATGAAGCAAATGAGTTGATTCAGACACGCGCCCAAACTGGGTGGCGTGTGTGTATTGATTATAGAAAACTCAATGCTGTCACGAGGAAAGACCACTTTCCCCTACCATTCATTGATCAGATGCTGGAACGCTTACCGGGACGAGAATATTATTGTTTTATGGACGGATACTCAGGCTATAATCAGGTCCCCATCGCCAAAAAGGATCAAGATAAAACCACTTTTACTTGTCCTTTTGGTACCTTTGCTTACAGTCGCATGCCCTTTGGGTTATGCAATGCTCCCGCTACCTTTCAGCGGTGTATGATGGGGATATTCTCTGATATAGTAGAGAATTTTCTGGAGATCTTTATGGACGATTTCTTGATTTTTGGAGACTCTTTTTCTGATTGCCTATCGAATCTTGACGCTGTTCTTACTCGTTGCTAAGAGAAGAACTTGACATTGAACTGGGAAAAATGCCATTTTATGGTCCAAGAAGGAATAGTACTTGGACATGTCATTTCACAGAAAGGCATTAAGGTTGACAGAGCTAAGATAGATGTCATTCAAAACCTTCCTCATCCCAAAAGCGTCAAAGATATTCGATCTTTCCTTGGCCATGCGGGCTTTTATAGGAGATTCATTAAGGACTTTAGCAAAATTGCTAGACCTTTAACTCTTCTTCTGGCCAAGGATACGACCTTCCATTTTGACTCGGACTGCGAGACAGCTTTCGACTCACTTAAACACTCACTCACTTCAGCCCCCGTGTTATCATCACCAAACTGGGACTACCCCTTTGAGCTGATGTGTGACGCATCTGATTTTGCAGTAAGTGCAGTCTTAGGACAGCACATCGAAAAGATACCACACGTGATATACTATGCAAGTAAGACCCTGAATGATGCGCAAATCAATTATACAACCACAGAAAAAGAACTCTTAGCGGTTGTATTTGCATTAAAAAAATTCAGGCCTTACTTAATTGGCTCACCTATAGTTGTGTATACTGACCATTCCGCTTTAAAACATCTTTTGGCGAAGAAAGATGCAAAAGGTCGACTAATACGTTGGATCCTTCTGTTACAAGAATTCGATCTTGTTATCAAAGATAAGAAAGGATGTGAAAACGTAGTAGCTGACCATCTTTCACGCATCATTTCTTCCCCTGTGACCCTGCCGTTCAATGATTCTTTCCCCGATGAACAACTCTTGAGCATATCCAATGAACCATGGTTCAGGGATATTGTGAACAATCATGCCACGGGACTTATACCGAGCGATTGGTCAAAACAGGACAAAAATCGTTTTCTATCCCAAGTAAAACACTTTTAATGGGACGAGCCCTATTTGTTTAAATATTGTCCTGATCAGATCATTCGCCGGTGTGTCCCGAATGAAGAGTTCAAGAGTGTTCTTTCATTTTGTCATGATCAGGCCTGTGGGGGTCACTTTGGTCCTAGAAAGACAGCGGAGAAGGTTTTGCAATGTGGATTTTATTGGCCGACCTTATTCAAGGACGCATTTGAGTATTGCAAAACCTGTACACAATGTCAGTATACGGGTAGAATATCCCAGAGGAAAGAAATGCCTCAGCAACCCATCTTGGTTGTTGAAATATTCGATGTTTGGGGCATTGATTTTATGGGTCCCTTTCCCAACTCCTTTGGGAATCTGTACATATTGCTGGCGGTTGATTATGTCTCAAAGTGGGTAGAAGCCATTCCATGTCGCACTAATGACAAGAAAGTTGTCATTAAGTTCTCGAAAGAGAATATCTTTTCGCGATTTGGACACCCACGCGCTATCATTAGTGATAATGGGACACATTTCTGCAACAGATCTTTCGAGACTCTGATTCGAAAATACTCAATCAACCACCGACTTTCTACACCCTATCATCCCCAAACAAGCGGGCAGGCTGAAATCTCAAACAGACAAATCAAACTTATCCTGGAGAAAACTGTTGCTAAAAATAGAAAAGACTGGTCGACCAAACTGACGGATGCTCTTTGGGCATTCAGGACTGCATTTAAAACCGACCTAGGGATGTCTCCATATAGGATAGTGTTTGGGAAAGCATGTCATTTACCCGTCGAGATAGAGTATAAAGCATTGTGGGCTATAAAAGAAATAAATTTTGATCTAAACCTTGCTTGCAACTTTCGGAAGCTGCAACTTAATGAGCTAAGCGAACTCCGCGATGAAGCTTATGATAACGCTGTAATCACAAAGAATAGGACTAAGGTTTTTCACGATAAAAACATTTTGAGGAAAACATTTTCACCTGGTCAACAAGTCCTTCTTTATGATTCACGATTACACCTTCACGCGGGTAAGCTCCGATCTCGATGGAAGGGACCTTTTGTTGTGCGGTCTGTATACCCGCACGGGGCAGTAGAAGTAGAAAATGTTAAAAACGACATCTTTTTCAAAGTGAATGGACATAGACTAAAGCCGTATTTTTCCACTGACCCCACGGAGGAGCTCTTGTTCTTACAAGAGCCAGTTTATTTTGATTAAAATTCATCCGTCTCACCTTCATGTCCTGTATATCATTGCATCATTTTTTAAATGAAGGTGAGTGAAAAGAGTAAGTTTGGGGGAAGTTCTTCACTTATATATTTTTCCCCCACTAATAATTCCCTCCAGGCTTACAGTTTTTGTAGGTATAGCGATTGGCAACAGTGAGGACACTGTTGAAAACAAGTTTGGGGGAGGTTTGTGCTTATTTTGGCATCATTTGCATATCATTTGCATAAGCACAAAACATTTCCTTTAAAAATCTATAAAAATTGAAAATTTTTCAAAACCAATAAAAATTTAAAAATTTCCAAGTATAAAAATAATTTTAATATTTACACTTTTTGTATATAAATAAGATAATGAAAGTTTAGATAGTGAAAAATTACATCCATGAGATTAGAAGAATTTAAGAAAACGAAGAAAATTAGAAGTTTTCTTATACGAACTAGTAATAAGTAGTTATGAGCCATTGTCCCAAGGGTTAGTAAGATGAAGGACGTCACTAATCTGAGGATAAAAATAAGTCTGAAAAATAGTTTCTATTCTGGAAGCCAAACATTTTGAACGTTGATACCCTGCTATTCGCACTGACACTCGTCTTGAAGCCTGGGATAGTAGAGGATATCTTGAAATGCTCTTGTCTTAAAGCCGACGTATGAAGGAAATTGTCACGACCCGCAGGGTACGGAACGTGACTGGCACTTAATTTTACGAAACGTCTAAAGACGTCCGTAAAATAATTAAGCCAAAGCCCAGAAAACAAAACCAATTAAGCAAAAGAGTGAAGAAAACCCAATCATTTGGAAGCAAGTTATCAAATAAGTCATGTAAAACCCTTTTTAAAAACAATACCAATTTTTCCCGAAAATTTCGGCAGAGTCTCCTTTGTAAATACTGACCCCAAAAATGGGTACAACAAAATATATACATGAATCCAACAAAATAGGGCATCCCCAAGCGGGAGCTAGCTCTTCGCCATAAGGCGGTCACAAATCCCACGCAATGTAAATGACAGCAAGCATAATAATCATAATAAAGCATAAGGAAGCATGAAAAGTAGCATGTCGGCTCAAGTGAGCTCGACCCCAAAATACAGCATAAAATCCACAAACCTCACAGTCTCATCTCTAGGTCAATATACAATAAATCTGGTAGAAACAGTAGATGGAGTACACTAGATACAAAGAATATACAAGTGGTACAAAATAATAACATAACCCACCTATGAGCAAATCTCGAGCTCAGGCAAAAGAGGCAAAAGACAAGTGCGCCCGCCGCTACTGAACTGACGGAGCGGACCTGCAAAAGACTGTGGCACAACGGGGGTGAGTTGCCAACTCGTGAGTAATAAATAACATCTGCAAAGGCTATCGTATGCATGCACACAAGCATCCTAGCATCTAAAATACAGGTATGACTGGATGCACTAGCAGGTGTGTATATCATATCAGTGTGCTAATATGTATGCAACATGAATATCTGAGGTCTCAATATGTATATATAAGAAATATTTATTCTCTTTTTGTTTTTGAAACTCTTTTAGAATGCCAGCATAATGTCAATGAATCGACGAAAATCGGTGTCCAGCAACGACACCCAAAAACTGTCTCAAATCTCATAAATCCATGTCATAGTGTCTCTGGCCTCAGCCATCCGGCTGACCCATCTCAATATCAATATCTCATCCTCTCGCGGCCCCGGTCGGTATCCTCTTGATATCCGCCGTGCCCAATGAAGTCACCGGTAGGTAATCCGTCCCGTGCCAGGCTCATCGTCATCACCACGAGCTTCTTGCCCCGGGGTACCCTACCGGGCCCACCATGTACCCGAAACGGTTCATCCAACTCCTCGAAACGGGTCTCCAAAAACAACAGCAAACTCATGGTGGACGACACTTACATCACTAGAAAACCGCAATTTACATCTTTTAAAAAATATAATAAGTATAGAAATTTTGCGGCTTTCCCCCGAAATCCAGCAATATCATGAAATCTCAAGAAATCCTCATAAGTGCATATATCAATGATAATGAATGCGTATGATATCAATAATCAAGTTGCGATGTGTGATTAATGTATTAAGCATGAACAATGAATATGATGAAGTACATGCACATGAATAGCAATCCTACGGGTTCATCTTAAGGAAATAGCACAATTTAAGTATCAATTAGTAAAAGGTTTAAATTAAAGGTGATCTAGTGTGGTGGCATGGCAATTACCAGGGTGTGTGTGTAAACATGAATAGTGCTCGTGCTGCATATAAAAAACCTGGTAATGGTGTATGTGTCCTACAATTGAGTTTTGCGTATATGGATATAACATATTGATCTAATTGCAGCAATTATCATGCCAGTATTATTATTCTAATGTCACAAGTGATTATCCAATTTACTATTTTCCAGTTTATTAAATCTATCGGGCGACTTGCGCCATCCAAACGATCGTCCCCCGTAGATGTTAAATCTACTCACCGGAATCCCTGGCTAGCTGTGTCCAATCACCGCCTTTCCCTTTCGCGCCGCGTCTGACGTTTCCGCGACCGAACCTGGAATTTACATCAGTACCAAATATAAGGTTACATATCAAGAACGACGCAAAACCCCAACGAAACTACTAAAGTTCGCTAGCTAGGTACAACGTGCATAAAGTGCGCGGAACACACGCGAAAATCGCAAAAACTGCCAAAAACGCCGATTTGGTCGCCCGGCAAAACTAAAACCCGACTACCCAAAAAACCGCACTCACGCATCCTAAAAGTCGTAGGACAAGCCATACAATCATCAAGATATCAAAAATAATCCATCACATAATTTATATAAAAATCTAGTAAGCATATACATTCCAAAAAAAATCGGTGCAACAATCGCCGATTTGCGACAAAACGACTACAATAAGGCATAATTACCCAAGCACACTACAAGCAATCTACAAACACTAATTACAACACAATAGCCATGCTTCCAATCCTATTTTCCATAACCACAAATTCTTGAATTTATAACCTAGTAAGCTAGAAATTGCAATTTGATGCAAACATCGACAACCTAGCGACAAAGTTAACACCATCCAACACCAACATCCAAACTAACCAAATAGCTAGCCAATACACAAATTTTAAACCATTAACTAAGCTTAAAAACCTAATTTCCATAAACAAAACCTTCTCTTGATTTTTGTAATTAGCAACATAAACCAAACTATATATGAAAAACCTTAATTTAACACTAGATTTTAGCCTAATAAGCAAGTTAACCACTTAGATTAAGGTTAGCAAAACACTAGCTAGCAAAATAAATTTAATTAACTAATACATGGTTTCTAAAACCCTAGCTTAATATCAACCATTAACTAAAAGAAACTATATTAGGATTAACACTAAAATTAACACTAAACCATGCATTTAAAGGAATTTGCAACAAAGAAAGTAACTTTGATGGAATTATACCTCTTGATCTATGGATCAAGCAAGAAAATTTGCTCCAAAAATGCCTCCATTCCACATGTTTTCAACTATATTAGGCTTGAGAAGAGGTAGCACAAGGATTTGTTTTGGTTTTGTAAACAAATTTGTGGATTTATATGGATTTTTGTAGCAATTTTGATGAAATTTTGGAGGAAATGAAAAGAGGAAGGTGAAGGGGGAGGGCTGCTGGAAATTCTCGGCCAGAAGAGGGATGGGGGAGGGTGTGGGAAAGTGGGGAAGGTCATGGGTCAAGTCTCCAAGTCAATGTATCATACTTTATTCATTTAAAATAAAATAAACCCAAAAAACCCCTTAAATCAACTCAAGAAACAACTAAAGAAAAGAGATCAGAATTTTCTGGACTTGGTCATGGTTGGGCTGTCCTAGGGCTGAGGGAAATGAGAGAGGGGTTTTACAAAAGAAATTTTATGCAAAAAGGCCCCCTACAACTCAAAAATTGCAAGTTTTAGCCCAAAATTCAATAAATTCGTTTCAATTCATAAAAATTTGTTAAAAATCAAAATAAATTACTAAAAATTCATGTTATCACTAGATTATAATTATCATAATTTTAGAGATTAAAATTAGTCCGGAAAAATTTGTATTTATCGCTTATTTAATGTATTTTCTTACCGGCTTAAAATAATATTAAAAAATTGAAAAATAGGGAAAAAATTTTAAATGACCAAAATTTCATAATTAACTCATTAGCTACTAAAAACAAGTAATTACCTATCCATTTAAGGTATAATTAGCCCTAAACTGCAAAATATCGAGAAAGACGGTTTTCGGAAAAATACCGAATTTTCACCGAATTTCAGGAAAACACCAAAACGACTTTTCAAGACGCTACAATCTTCCACCCCCTTAAAGAAATTCGGTCCCCGAATTTAAAAATATAGCTACGCGTACCTTCAAAGAGATGGGGATACTTCTTCCTCATCTCGCCCTCGGTCTCCCAGGTAACCTCCTCGCTGCTCGGGCTACGCCAAAGGACCTTGACGGTTGGTATAATCTTCGACCTCAACTTCTTCACCTGCCGATCCAGGATGGCCACCGGCTGCTCCGCAAAAGAAAGGTCGCGCTCTAGCTGGACTGTCGGGTGCTGAATCGCATGCGAAGGGTTGTGAAGGTACTTGCGGAGCATCGAAACATGGAAGACGGGGTGAACATCGGGAAAGCTGGGAGGAAGAGCCAAACGATATGCAACAGCGCCAACACGCTCGAGGATCTCGAAGGGACCTACGAATCTAGGGCTAAGCTTCCCCTTTCGCCCAAAACGCATCACGCCCTTCATCGGTGAGACCTTCAGAAAAACATGGTCGCCAACTGCGAACTCTAATCTGCGACGGCGCCTGTCTGCATATGATTTCTGCCTGCTCTGAGCCGCTCTCATCCGGTCTCGGATCAACTGTATCTTCGCTGTCGTCTCCTCAACAAGCTGCGGCCCCAAAATACTGCTCTCGCTGAGCTCTGTCCAACAAACGGGCGATCTGCATCTCCTCCCATACAATGCCTCGAAAGGTGCCATCTGAATAGTATCCTGGAAGCTGTTGTTGTAGGAGAACTCCACGAGAGGTAAATGACGATCCCAGCTACCACCAAAGTCTAAAACGCACGCTCTGAGCATGTCCTCGAGAGTCTGAATGGTCCGCTCTGACTGTCCGTCTGTCTGCGGATGAAACGCTGTGCTGAAGCTCCAACGAGTGCCCAAAGCCTCCTGAAGTCTCTGCCAAAGTCGGCTGGTGAACTGAGTGCCTCGATCTGACACGATACAAGTCGGTACGCCATGTAGTCGCACGATCTCGTCAATATAGAGCTGAGCATACTGAGCGAAGCTGAAAGTCGTCTTCACTGGCAGGAAGTGAGCCGCTTTCGTCAATCTATCCACGATCACCCAGATGGAGTCGTACCCTCGACTGGTCCTGGGTAGACCCACAACGAAGTCCATCGAAATCTGCTCCCATTTCCACTCTGGAATGGGTAACGGCTGTAGCTCTCCTGCGGGCCTCTGGTGCTCGGCCTTGACTTGCTGACAAGTCAGGCATCTCGAAACGAACTCCGCAATGTCCCTCTTCATCCCGTCCCACCAGTAGGTCTCTCTCATATCATGGTACATCTTGGTGGAACCGGGGTGGACACTATACACTGATCGGTGTGCCTCCTCAAGAATGCCGCGCCGTAATCCATCAGCATCTGGTACGCACAGTCTAGATCCATATCGTAAAATCCCCTGATCGTCAACCACGAACTCGGAAAATCTGCCCTGTCCCATCTGTGCCACGATCTCTGAGCAACGGTCGTCACTGCGCTGTGCCTCATATATACGGTCAAGCAACTGTGGGCGTGTACGAACATGCTCGAGCTGTCCCCCTGTCTGAGTGAACTCGAACTCAACTCGGCTGTCGCATAATATCTGCCAATCTGCTGACGACTGCCTCTGCACTGCGCGCAAAAAGGATAGACTACCCCCGGGCCTCCTACTCAACGCATCTGCCACCACATTTGCCTTGCCGGGGTGATATAAGATCTCGCAGTCGTAGTCTTTCACCAACTCCATCCAACGACGCTGTCTGAGGTTCAGGTCTCGCTGCTGAAATATGTACTTTAAGCTCTTGTGATCGGTGAATATCTGACACGACTCGGCGTAAAGGTAATGTCGCCAAATCTTCAGTGCAAAGACCACTGCAGCTATCTCCAAATCATGAGTGGGGTAGTTCTGTTCATGCTTCTTCAACTGCCGAGAAGCATAAGCGATCACCCGGCCATGCTGCATCAATACGCATCCTAATCCCACTCGCGAAGCATCACAGTAGACAACAAATCCGCCTGATCCCGAAGGCAAAGATAATACCGGCGTCGTAGTCAAACAAGTCCGTAGCTGCTGAAAACTGCGCTCGCACTCCTCTGTCCAGACGAAAGGAACTCCCTTCCGGGTCAAACCGGTCAACGGTGCAGCTATACGGGAGAAGTCTTGAACAAAACGCCTGTAGTAGCCCGCCAAGCCTAGAAAACTACGGATCTCAGTCACTGATGTAGGTCGGGGCCACTGCTGAACAGCCTCAATCTTCTTCGGGTCCACACAAATGCCGTCTCTCGTAACCACGTGACCCAAGAATCCGACGCTGTCCAGCCGGAAAGCACACTTGGAGAACTTCGCGAACAGCTGATGCTCCCTCAGAGTCTGTAACGTAATCCGCAAGTGCTGCTCGTGCTCCTCTCTGCTCCGGGAGTACACCAAGATATCGTCGATAAACACGATGATGAACAAGTCAAGATACGGCCTGAATGTACGGTTCATCAAATCCATGAATGCTGCTGGGGCATTGGTGAGTCCGAACGACATCACCAAAAACTCGTAGTGGCCATAGCGTGTACGGAAAGCTGTCCTCGGTATATCCTCCTGTCGAACTCGCAGCTGATGGTATCCTGATCGCAAGTCGATCCTCGAAAAATACCCCGCACCCTGAAGCTGGTCGAACAAATCATCAATGCGCGGCAACGGATATCTGTTCCGAACGGTAACTTTGTTCAGCTGGCGGTAGTCGATACATAAGCGCAAACTTCCATCCTTCTTCTTGACAAACAGGACCGGAGCACCCCAAGGAGAAACACTCGGTCGAATAAGCCCCTTATCTAACAAATCCTGCAACTGATCCTTCAGCTCTCGAAGCTCTGCCGGGGCCATCCGATAAGGCGGTATAGAAATAGGCCCCGAATCGGGAATCAAATCAATGCAGAACTCAACATCGCGCTCAGGCGGTAGCCCAGGTAGCTCATCAGGGAAAACATCAGGGAACTCACAAACTACCGGGACCCGGTCCAACGGAACCTCTGCAGCTCGAGTATCACAAACAAACGCTAAGAATCCCTGACATCCTTTCCGGAAGAGCTGACCAGCGCGAAGAGACGAAATTAAGCTGGGAAGGGTGACACTACGGTCTCCCCGAATAACAAGGACTGGCTTTCCCGGAAAGCTAAATCTGACTGCCTTCTCACGGCAGTCCACCGAAGCATAACAAGTGGCTAGCCAATCCATGCCCAGAAGCACATCAAAGTCCAACATATCGAGGAGTATCAAATCAACAGATGAATCCCTCTCCCCGATACGAACGGAACACAAACGAAATACAAACCGAGCGACAAACGACTCGCCTACCGGAGTAACAACAACAAGCGGCTGATCTAACGACGACGACTCACGGCCCAACATCGGTGCAAAGTGTGTAGAGACGTACGAATGTGTGAAACCTGGGTCGAATAATACCCGTGCGTCGAAAGAACAAACTGGCAAGGTACCTGTCACAACGGCATTGGATTCCTGCGCATCCTGCGGTGTCAAAGCAAAAACTCGGGCCTGTCCTCCACCAATAGCGGGCTGACCTCGACCTCGGCCTCTGCCTCCTCGTCCTCTCTGAACAGGACCGCCACGCCCACGGCCTCTCGGTGCACCTAACTGGCGTGGAGCATCGCCTGGGGTAGGAAGTAGGGCTCTCTGAGGAGGGGGTGGGGATGGTGGTATGGTCACGTGCGGAACTGTCGCTCCTCCCTGTCGTCTCACCGGACAGTCTCTGACAAGATGGTGCAAACTCCCGCACCCAAAACATCCTGGTGACGGCTGCTGCCCCTGGGGATAAGAACCATATAACTGTCCCCGCCCAAATCCTCTGCCAGGCCTATCTCTCGGAAAGAATCTGGCGCGCTGCCTCTGAGGCGGTACATCGGTGCGCATCCTCTTCGACCCAGAAACGGCCGAAGTCTGTGATATGCGTGCCTCCATCCGCAATGCCGTATCCCTAGCAGCTGAATAAGTGTCGTAGTGCTGGGCGCCAATGGCAAGATATAGCTGGGCATCAAGTCCCTGTACGAACCTCTTCACCATCTTCTCCTCGGTATCCACCAAATACTGAGCATATCGGGATAACTGCGTAAACTGGATGTCATACTCAGACACCGTCATCCCAGGTGTCTTGACTAAGGCCTCGAAACTGCGAGCTCTGGCGTCACGAACGCTCTCTGGAAGGAAACGGGCTAGAAAGACCGCTGTAAACTCGACCCAAGTCATAGGCGGTAGATCTGCAGCTCGACCTCTCAAGACTGACTCCCACCATGTCTGCGCGAGACCCTCTAGTCGGAAACTCGCAAGCTCTACCCATCGATCATCCGAACATCTCAGCGAACGGCAGATCCTGGCTAAACTGTCAAGGAACGTCTGTGGGTCCTCCGCTGTCTCGGTGCCGGTGAATACTGGAGGTCTCAGCCTCATGAAATCCTGTAGCGAAACCGGAATGGCCACGGTGGTAGTAGTAGGAGCAGGTATCATGGTCGTCTGTGATGTAGTAGGTACGTCATCCGGCCTCGGTGTACGACTGGCTGCAACTAGGGATCCTACCATCTGACGTAGCTCCTGCATGCCTCCCATCATCTGTCGCAACTCCTCCATACCCGTCTCGAGCCTATCCATACGGCCTGGGGAAGGTGGATCGGTCTGTCCCTGCGGCGTAGGCATACCACCCTGCTCAGTCCTAGCCTCGGACGAGCCAGCTCGAATCTCGTCTCTGGCGGCAGCCCTCTGTGCCCTCGTAGCCTTCGGCGGCATAGTGGCTGTCACAGGAAAACGGATAGTAAGGACAGTGCAATAGGATCATAGGATACACGGAATTGAAGAAGGAATTTTCAAGCAAGTATATCCTAAAGTCACTTAGGCGGAGTACCGTATCGTAAGTATGCCGCGGACATACGCACGCTACGTCACCCTGCTTAAGTCACTTACTCCATCTACCAAGGGTCATCCTACACTCAAAAAGGTAAAACCTATCGCTCTGATACCAACTTTGTCACGACCCGCAGGGTACGGAACGTGACTGGCACTTAATTTTACGAAACGTCTAAAGACGTCCGTAAAATAAGTAAGCCAAAGCCCAGAAAACAAAACCAATTAAGCAAAAGAGTGAAGAAAACCCAATCATTTGGAAGCAAGTTATCAAATAAGTCATGTAAAACCCTTTTTAAAAACAATACCAATTTTTCCCGAAAATTTCGGCAGAGTCTCCTTTGTAAATACTGACCCCAAAAATGGGTACAACAAAATATATACATGAATCCAACAAAATAGGGCATCCCCAAGCGGGAGCTAGCTCTTCGCCATAAGGCGGTCACAAATCCCACGCAATGTAAATGACAGCAAGCATAATAATCATAATAAAGCATAAGGAAGCATGAAAAGTAGCATGTCGGCTCAAGTGAGCTCGACCCCAAAATACAGCATAAAATCCACAAACCTCACAGTCTCATCTCTAGGTCAATATACAATAAATCTGGTAGAAACAGTAGATGGAGTACACTAGATACAAAGAATATACAAGTGGTACAAAATAATAACATAACCCACCTATGAGCAAATCTCGAGCTCAGGCAAAAGAGGCAAAAGACAAGTGCGCCCGCCGCTACTGAACTGACGGAGCGGACCTGCAAAAGACTGTGGCACAACGGGGGTGAGTTGCCAACTCGTGAGTAATAAATAACATCTGCAAAGGCTATCGTATGCATGCACACAAGCATCCTAGCATCTAAAATACAGGTATGACTGGATGCACTAGCAGGTGTGTATATCATATCAGTGTGCTAATATGTATGCAACATGAATATCTGAGGTCTCAATATGTATATATAAGAAATATTTATTCTCTTTTTGTTTTTGAAACTCTTTTAGAATGCCAGCATAATGTCAATGAATCGACGAAAATCGGTGTCCAGCAACGACACCCAAAAACTGTCTCAAATCTCATAAATCCATGTCATAGTGTCTCTGGCCTCAGCCATCCGGCTGACCCATCTCAATATCAATATCTCATCCTCTCGCGGCCCCGGTCGGTATCCTCTGGATATCCGCCGTGCCCAATGAAGTCACCGGTAGGTAATCCGTCCCGTGCCAGGCTCATCGTCATCACCACGAGCTTCTTGCCCCGGGGTACCCTACCGGGCCCACCATGTACCTGAAACGGTTCATCCAACTCCTCGAAACGGGTCTCCAAAAACCACAGCAAACTCATGGTGGACGACACTTACATCACTAGAAAACCGCAATTTACATCTTTTAAAAAATATAATAAGTTTAGAAATTTTGCGGCTTTCCCCCGAAATCCAGCAATATCATGAAATCTCAAGAAATCCTCATAAGTGCATATATCAATGATAATGAATGCGTATGATATCAATAATCAAGTTGCGATGTGTGATTAATGTATTAAGCATGAACAATGAATATGATGAAGTACATGCACATGAATAGCAATCCTACGGGTTCATCTTAAGGAAATAGCACAATTTAAGTATCAATTAGTAAAAGGTTTAAATTAAAGGTGATCTAGTGTGGTGGCATGGCAATTACCAGGGTGTGTGTGTAAACATGAATAGTGCTCGTGCTGCATATAAAAAACCTGGTAATGGTGCATGTGTCCTACAATTGAGTTTTGCGTATATGGATATAACATATTGATCTAATTGCAGCAATTATCATGCCAGTATTATTATTCTAATGTCACAAGTGATTATCCAATTTACTATTTTCCAGTTTATTAAATCTATTGGGCGACTTGCGCCATCCAAACGATCGTCCCCCGTAGATGTTAAATCTACTCACCGGAATCCCTGGCTAGCTGTGTCCAATCACCGCCTTTCCCTTTCGCGCCGCGTCTGACGTTTCCGCGACCGAACCTGGAATTTACATCAGTACCAAATATAAGGTTACATATCAAGAACGACGCAAAACCCCAACGAAACTACTAAAGTTCGCTAGCTAGGTACAACGTGCACAAAGTGCGCGGAACACACGCGAAAATCGCAAAAACTGCCAAAAACGCCGATTTGGTCGCCCGGCAAAACTAAAACCCGACTACCCAAAAAAACCGCACTCACGCATCCTAAAAGTCGTAGGACAAGCCATACAATCATCAAGATATCAAAAATAATCCATCACATAATTTATATAAAAATCTAATAAGCATATACATTCCAAAAAAAATCGGTGCAACAATCGCCGATTTGCGACAAAACGACTACAATAAGGCATAATTACCCAAGCACACTACAAGCAATCTACAAACACTAATTACAACACAATAGCCATGCTTCCAATCCTATTTTCCATAACCAAAAATTCTTGAATTTATAACCTAGTAAGCTAGAAATTGCAATTTGATGCAAACATCGACAACCTAGCGACAAAGTTAACACCATCCAACACCAACATCCAAACTAACCAAATAGCTAGCCAATACACAAATTTTAAACCATTAACTAAGCTTAAAAACCTAATTTCCATAAACAAAACCTTCTCTTGATTTTTGTAATTAGCAACATAAACCAAACTATATATGAAAAACCTTAATTTAACACTAGATTTTAGCCTAATAAGCAAGTTAACCACTTAGATTAAGGTTAGCAAAACACTAGCTAGCAAAATAAATTTAATTAACTAATACATGGTTTCTAAAACCCTAGCTTAATATCAACCATTAACTAAAAGAAACTATATTAGGATTAACACTAAAATTAACACTAAACCATGCATTTAAAGGAATTTGCAACAAAGAAAGTAACTTTGATGGAATTATACCTCTTGATCTATGGATCAAGCAAGAAAATTTGCTCCAAAAATGCCTCCTTTCCACATGTTTTCAACTATATTAGGCTTGAGAAGAGGTAGCACAAGGATTTGTTTTGGTTTTGTAAACAAATTTGTGGATTTATATGGATTTTTGTAGCAATTTTGATGAAATTTTGGAGGAAATGAAAAGAGGAAGGTGAAGGGGGAGGGCTGCTTGAAAATCTCGGCCAGAAGAGGGATGGGGGAGGGTGTGGGCAAGTGGGGAAGGTCATGGGTCAAGTCTCCAAGTCAATGTATCATACTTTATTCATTTAAAATAAAATAAACCCAAAAAACCCCTTAAATCAACTCAAGAAACAACTAAAGAAAAGAGATCAGAATTTTCTGGACTTGGTCATGGTTGGGCTGTCCTAGGGCTGAGGGAAATGAGAGAGGGGTTTTACAAAAGAAATTTTATGCAAAAAGGCCCCCTACAACTCAAAAATTGCAAGTTTTAGCCCAAAATTCAATAAATTCGTTTCAATTCATAAAAATTTGTTAAATATCAAAATAAATTACTAAAAATTCATGTTATCACTAGATTATAATTATCATAATTTTAGAGATTAAAATTAGTCCGGAAAAATTTGTATTTATCACTTATTTAATGTATTTTCTTACCGGCTTAAAATAATATTAAAAAATTGAAAAATAGGGAAAATTTTTTAAATGACCAAAATTTCATAATTAACTCATTAGCTACTAAAAACAAGTAATTACCTATCCATTTAAGGTATAATTAGCCCTAAACTGCAAAATATCGAGAAAGACGGTTTTCGGAAAAATACCGAATTTTCACCGAATTTCAGGAAAACACCAAAACGACTTTTCAAGACGCTACAGAAATAAAAAGAAAAAAAAAGTGAATAAAGAAAATATAAAGTGGTGAGAAAAATGGACACTGGTTTTGTTATCACCAAGGGCAATAAAAAAATATATAGCGAGGGTGCTTCTTCACCTAGTGCCCTAAGGCCAACTGGTCTGGGAGTCACTGCTATGCCTGAGGTGGTGCAAGACGAGGAAAATACACCAAGTAAGCAAGCATATGAGTAATTGGTCGGTTAGTACCTCAAGAAGTATTAACGGTCGCATGAAAGTGTGTGAGCAATCTCATCTAAATATTCATTAATTAAAAAGTACTGAGGCTGATGGGCAAGAGTATGATAGCTTGAATTGAATTCTCCGGGTGTAGGGATGTCTTTACACACACGCAGGGTGATATGATCGATGTTTGGATGAAAGATAGAGATGAAGAATAAGACGATGTTTTATTGAGGGAGGACGTGATTTCTAACATCTTTTTATGACCATTAAGATAGGGCTCATGACAACCGAAAAGCTAGCTTAGTTGGAAACCCTAGTTTTCAAAGTTTTTCTTTTACAATTCTTCTCTTTAAATGTAATAATCATGATCTTTCTTTTATTATTGGATTTTGTGGGTGCAATCCGCTGAAAACCCTCAGGAGACAACACTCCTCCTACTAGGGACACCTAGAGGTTTAAAGGCTTGTTGCACATGCTCAGTGCAATCGTGTTGCCTACGAAAATGTGCTAGTTAGTTTTTCTCTTTCTTTATTTTCTCTTTCTCTTTTTAATAAACAGTTCGCTCGAGACGATCGAAATTAAGTTTGGGGGAATTTGATTAGTCGAAAATATTTCATATTTCAGCCGGCAATTTCCTCATCATTTGCACACATTTAGAAGTGTACGGTATTCATATTTCACATATCAGCAAAACTGTCGCAAAATATCAGATTGCATGTGTTAGACTCTAAAACCGGTATTTCTAGGGAAATTGACGGATTATATGCAATTGAAATATAGCATGCGCATTTCATGGCATCGCATCATTCCTATATTGCGCAACACTTGTTTTAAAGATCTGTGCAGGAAAATCCAGAAGAAAGGCAAAAAGTTATACGGTACCGATCAAATATTACGCCAACTCAATGATTTCAATTCTGGTATCAATCCAAAAGGGAAAATACAAATCAACATATCAGATAAAGGCTCAAATAGCAGCCCAAGACCACACCAAAAAGAACAAGGCCCAAGCCCCTCAAAGAGCCACGGATCCGCGGCAGGAGCCTGCTTGTGCCGCGGATCCGCGGTGGGTCCAAGGAATTAGCTTCCTAAATTTGGTGAAAAATACTTCTCTCAGGGCCCACACTTCAGAAAGACACAACAATTTCCAGAGGACTCCAGAGGCTTCTGCCAGATCAGCAAAACCCTTGTTCCTACACTAAACTAAGCTTTGTATTCTAGAAACTTCTTCTTAAACCCTAGCTTAAACCCTAAGCTAAGCCTAACAAACTCCTTCTAGAAGCCTCAACAAACTTTTGGAGGGAATTGTAAATTCAAACCTAGACCTAGGGTTTGGGTGATCTATAAATAAGACCCTAGGCTCACTTGTAAAAAGGACTTGATCCTTGACTAGTTCATTTAGCCAATTTAGATCCATTCACTCTTTCTTCATCTTCTTCTTCCACAAGTCTAGTGAGAGGACTTGTGTGAAACCCTAACCCTAATTCCAATCAAAAGCCAAGATCCCGAGTACCCATCAAGCAAGAAGCCTTGCAACCTTTTATGAGCCGAGCCGATCTTCAACAGAGCAAGTGATCCAAGCCGATCCGCGACTCACTGAGCCGAGCGACGCCAATTCAACAATTTAGTTCTTTCTCTTGCAGTTCTTGAGCGACTGTAATCAAATTGTTGATATAAATAAAAGGTGATATTCTTTTATCTTGTTTTCTTTAAATTCTCGCATCATGATATCTTTTCAATTCTTGAATGCTTTCTGTGTGATGATGTTTGAGTAATACTCCGCTCGTCGAGGAGTCGAGACGATCAATAGAATGATGATGTAATATATCTTATATCGATTCTTGAATCCTACGAGTTTTGTAAACCCTATCAAGTTCAAGAATCGACGACCCAATTCGTTGCGATGCTTTCTTGATTGATATCGCTCGAGATTGGGGAGTTACGATCGTTTCTTGAAATTGCTAGAGGATAGAATGTGAATGATATCTACGAAAGAATAAGGGTTAAACGATGAAACCCTAGTTTCATCAAGAAAGCCCTAACTCTCGTCGATCATCATCGATCTAGTATCAATCCTTCGAAGGACAAGAACACGAAATCTTGAGATTACATCACGTCTATAGATCCGATCGATTCCTACGAGCCTTATTTAGATTCTTGACATTTTGGTTGGGAATATCATCGAAACACCGATTCTTGATTTGTTTATCAGTTTCTTGATTCTTGATTAAACATCGTGACACCTGAATCAATCGATAAATTCTTGAATCATGTTTTCTTTTCTTTTCTTTTCGATTAACTTTTCGATTCAAACAAATAAAATACAGAAACGAATCGCACAATCCCTGTGGAAGATCCGCACTCGCTTACGATCTACAATCGACACCGTAATTGATTGCGGTCAAATATAATTCTTTGATTGTGAATTTTATTCAATATTACCGACTCATTGAAACTTATTCGCTTTATTCGATTTACACAAACAAGAAATCATTACAATCAAATGGCGCCGTTGCCGGGGACTATTTGATTTGATAAGCAATCTAGAATTTTATAAAAATCAGGTTCGATTCCTCCTTTCTGATACACCGTTGTGTTGTAGTGTGTATGGAGGAGTAAGCTGAGAGAGAATTCCATTCTTTTTTAAGTAACCCAGGAACTCGGCACTTAAGTATTCGCCACCTCGATCAGATCTCAGTGTTTTTATACTTTTGCCTGTTTGTTTTTCCACTTCATTCTTGTATTCCTGGAATTTCTCAAAGGCCTCGGATTTATGCTTCATCAAGAAGATATGTCCAAACCTAGAGAAATCATCCGTAAAAGTAATGAAGGAGCAATAACCACCTCACGCATGTGTACACATTGGACCACACACGTCATTGTGTATGAGTCCTAAGAGCTCGCTCGCTCTTTCTCTGTGTCCAGTGAACGGAGTCTTTGTCATCTTTCCCATGAGACAAGATTCACAAGTAGCATAAGATTGATATTCGAACGGATTCAAAAATCCTTCTCTAGGTAACTTAGTCAACCTTCTCTCATTGATGTGACCTAATCTACAATGCCATAAGAACGCCTGATTTAATTCCGGAGACTTTCTTTTAAGTTTGTTCTGGATACTGAAAATCTGAGCTTGATTTAATACGTATATTCCGTTTTCTAATGTACCTGACCCAACTGTAAGTCCACGTTGCCCACCCCGGTGCTTGCGGGGAGGCGGAAAACGGAAAAAAAATTGGATTTTTATCATGCTAGGCAACATGGACTAACAAAAGAAGGATCTTTGCTAAACAAAAACTAACTAAAGCTGACTAGAAATTAGCTACATGGAAGAAAGGTTATACCTTGGGCTTTATGTCCTTCTCTCCTTGCTCCTTGGAGTGGAAGAAAGAGATCACCTTGTCGCCTTCTTAAGTCGAAGAAGGATCCACCCGAGAGCCTCAACCTTTGGCTTCAACTTCAAGGTAGAAGAAACTAAAGTGCTAGAAGTGCTAATCCTAGTACCTTAGATGAGAGTAGAGATTATCAAGAAGAGGTTTTTCTCAAGCTCAAGTGTTTCTCAACACATGAGAGGGGAGAGCTTGAGGGAGAGGAAGAACAAGAGAGAGAAAGTATATGATAGAATGAGAGAATAATGAAGCATTCTCACATATATGTGTGAATTATTGTAAATTGAAAATTTGTGAGATAATTGTCATGGCTTAATCAAGACATGACCATTATCATTTCATTTTTAGTGCAAATTGCAAGGATCAAAGAGCATCTTTCAAATGAAATGATGATGGTCAAATTGTCAACCTAGGTCAACAAGTCAAGAATGTCAAATGGTCAACAATCCTAACCATGCACAATTATATTAAACTAATTTCAATTAACCATAATACACACATAAGCATTAGTGTTAGCAAAATGACAATGGTCATTAACCCTAATCAAAGTCCTCTCCCCCTGTCTCAATCAACTGTGCATACGCACCCGTATTCGTGATCCGAGGAACACGAATACAAAGAGATAAAACCAATCCCAAATCATATACTAGGATCTGGCTTAAACCAAAGCCCGCCAGTATAAGCTGTCCGGACAGCAAACGTGCACAATTGCGCGGATGTGAACGAACCCTGTCGCAAAACCATGTGACCTCTACTCATTTTGCCTAAAGGCGAATAGCTCTCTGTGTGGGACTCTAAAGACTCGACACTATGCTGGCAGTGGGTTTAACCACAGACCGGAAGCGGCACTAGCTGTACGTAACGGTCCGAAGGTAGATGCCGATAAGAAGACTGACGAGGTGACCCCATCTGAACTCCTACTGAGCCTGTATATGACAGTCTCCGTACAGTCCGGTCTGTTCGTCTGATACATCGCATGGCGGGCCTAGGGGGGCGGTGAACGTCATTCCCCTAATAGCGGTACAAGTCGTGTCGGAGTGTAGCCCAGAACACCCTGAGATAACACTGGAAACCTACCAGTATATCTCGCTTGCCCTTGCCAGGGACTACTCGTGTAATGGCTCTCCTAGACACAGCGCGATGTCAACCCCCAATACCGGGAGAGACGAATCCTGTCTAACCGTCACTGCCTCCAAGTGCTTCGGGACTGCACCCAACTACTACCTGTTTGCACGGCTCCTTTGAGCCTGGTAGGGTTGTAATCAAAGTACAGAGGGAACACACTCGAGGCGAAGTGACAGTGTCAAGTCAGCGGACTATGCTGTACTCATGTCACCTGGGAACTGATAACTGACGATAGGTATAATACCAACCAACAGTTCCCGACGAGTCCTGTCCAATGTACTCGTAACCTAATGAGCACCCGCATACTATCTCAAGTACGACGTACTGACGGCTGTGGGACAGACCGTCTCCTACGCTGGGATGAGAAGCGCATACGCTAGTCTACTCCGGAGTATCGATGCCCTGTCTCGATAGTCCAACGACTAGGGACCTGTATAAGGATGTGCTTATGGATTACCCAGCCCCCACGAGTGTGAGCGCCATCACAACGCTGGTAATCAAGCAAAGATCCTAAGGGCTCTACTAATATGTATATAAGCGATATGCTAAAAGAAACACATGCACATATTAAAGCAGAGACAAACCAAGTAGCATACTACCATTTCGAGCAAGATTGTATATACAACTTTGAATATCCCAAGCTTCCATTAAGTAATATACATACTAGTATGATACAGTAATGGCCTCTAGGGCATATACACTAACAATCTCCCACTTGCACTAAGGCCATGTACTGGCGTATCGAAGACCTATCATCTCGATCAGCCGCTCAAACTGAGTCTGGGGTAAGGCCTTCGTGAATGGATCTGCAGCGTTATCTTCTGAAGCAACCCTCCGAACCTCGATCTCCTAGCAATCCACGATCTCCCTGATCAGGTGATACCGCCTCAAGATGTGTCTGGATTTCTGATGGGACCTGGGTTCCTTCGTTAAAACTATAGCCCCATTGTTGTCGCAATACAGAGGTATTGGATCAACAATGGACGGAACCACCTGAAGTTCTTTCAAGAACTTCCTCATCCAGACAGCTTCTTTTGCGGCATCAGATGCAGCGATGTATTCCGCTTCCATAGTCGAGTCAGCAACGGTTTCCTGTTTGGAGCTCTTCCAACACCCCGCCCCTCCATTGAGGGTAAAGACAAAACTCGACATGGACTTGGAATCATCCTTGTCACTCTGGAAGCTGGAGTTAGCAAAGGCCTCAATCTGGAGGTCTTTTCCGCCATACACCAAGAACAACTCCTTAGTCCTTCTCAGGTACTTGAGAATGTTCTTTACTGCTATCCAATGTTTCTCCCCAGGGTTTGACTGATACCTGCTTACCACACTCAGTGCATAAGCCACATCTGGTCTGGTACACAACATCGCATACATTATAAGCCTACCGCAGAAGCGTAGGGTATAATAGACATGCAATCCCTCTCCAAATCAGTCTTGGGAGACATCTCTTTGGAGAGGGTGATCCCGTGACAAGCCGGTAGATTACCGCACTTGGAATCTTCCATACTGAATCTTTTCAGTATGGTGTCGATGTACCTGGACTGTGAAAGTCCTAAAATCCTCTTGGATCTGTCACGGTTGATCCGAATCCCCAGAATGTATGAGGCATCACCCAGGTCATTCATGGAGAACCTGTGTGACAAGAACCCCTTGACAGATTGTAGCATTGGAATGTCATTTTCTATTAAGAGAATGTCATCCACGTATAAAACGAGGAATACTACAGTTCTCGCTACAAATCTACAATAGATGCATGGTTCATCTGGATTTTTGATAAAGCCAAATTCCTTGACCGGCTCATCAAAACAGATGTTCCAACTCCGCGATGCCTGCTTCAGTCCATAAATTGACTTAAGCAGCTTGCACACCTTTCCGCTGCTCCCACTCTGAATGAAACCCTCTGGCTGGTCCATATAGACACACTCCTCTAAATGTCCATTTAGAAAAGCGGTCTTTACGTCCATCTGCCAAATTTCATAATCGTGGAAGGCAGCAATGGCAAGAAGGATCCGAATGGATTTCAGCATAGCTACTGGTGAAAAGGTTTCGTCATAGTCCAAACCAGGTCATTGACGAAAACCCTTTGCAACCAGTCTAGCTTTATAGGTCTCAACCTGTCCATCTACACCAATCTTCCTTTTGAAGATCCACTTGCATCCTACGGGTTTTACCCCATCTGGAGCAATGTCCAACGTCCATACTTTGTTGGTATACATGGACTCCATTTCGGTCCGCATTGCATCCAGCCATTTTACCGAGTCAACGCTCTGAATGGCTTGCTGGAAGCTAATAGGCTCATCACAATCTATGATGCAATCCTCTCAATCCCCGTCTATGAGAAAACCGTAGTATCTCTCGGGCGGATGAGACTGCCTACTACTCCTGCAGAGTGGTGTGGGAATGTCCTGATCTTTCGAACCCTCTGGTTCTACTAAGCTTTCAGCAATAGCTTGTGGTTCTGGAATTTCTTCCAGTTCTATTGTGCTCCCACTTATTTCTTTTTCTAAGAACTGATGTTCCAGAAAATGGGCATTACGAGAAACAAGGACTTTTTGTTCCTCTGCGTAAGAGAAAAGATACCCCCTGGAGTTCTTTGGGTATCCCACAAACTTGCACAGTACTGAGCGTGCTTCTAGTTTGTCCGTATGTTGCTTTTTGACATAAGCTAGACATCCCCAAATCTTCAGGTATTGAAGATAGGGTTTCTTCCCACTCCATAACTCATATGGTGTGGTAGGCACAGTCTTAGTGGGAACTCGGTTCAAAAGGTATGCAGCTGATTCTAGCGCATATCCCCAGAACGAACGCGGTAACTCAGCGTTACTCATCATGGACCGTACCATATCCAATAAGGTTCGGTTCCGTCTCTCCGATACACCGTTATGTTGCGGAGTGTATGGAGGAGTAAGCTGAGAGAGAATTCCATTCTCTTTTAAGTAACTCAGGAACTCGGCACTCAAGTATTCTCCACCTCGATCAGATCTTAGTGTCTTGATACTTTTGCCTGTTTGTTTTTCTACTTCATTCTTGTATTCCTGGAATTTCTCAAAAGCTTCGGATTTATGCTTCATTAAGAAGACATGTCCGAATCTTGAAAAATCATCCGTAAAAGTAAAGAAGTAAGAATAACCGCTTCGTGCATGTGTAGACATTGGACCGCACACGTCGCTGTGTACGAGTCCCAAGAGCTCGCTCGCTCTTACTCCGTGTCCAGTGAACGGAGTCTTTGTCATCTTTCCTTTGAGACAGGATTGACAAGTTGCATACGATTGATATTCGAACGGATCCAAATATCCTTCTGCATGTAACTTAGTCAACCTTCTCTCATTGATGTGACCCAGTCTACAATGCCATAAGAAAGTTTTATTGATTTCTGGAGACTTTCTTTTGTGTGTATTCTGGACATTGAAAATCTGTGGTTGGTTTAATACATATATACCGTTGTTTAATGTACCTGACCCAATCAAAACTTGATTAAGGTGAATGTTCACTACATTACTTACAAATGCAAATTCATAACCTTCTTTAGATAATAAAGATACAGAAATGATATTACAGGTTGCATTTGGTACAAAAAACATCTACGCAAAACCAAAAAGTGTCCATCTGACAATCCCAGGAGAGAGTCCCCCACGGCCTCAGCATCCATGCTAGCTCCGTTTGCAACTCTGAGGGTCATGTCACCTGCCTTCAAAACTCTACGCTTTCTCAACGCCTGGAAAGAATTACAGATATGAGATCCAGATCCAGTATCCAGTACCCAGGATGTAGAGTTTATTGATAGACAGTTTTCAATAACATACACACCTGAAGCTGAAGCCGCAACTTGCTTCAGATCCTGGGTTCTGGCCTTCCAAGACTTGCAATCCTGTTTCCAATGTCCACTTTTGTGACAGTAAAAGCACTCTTCTTTCCCCACAACCTTCCCCGCTACCTTTGTTGCTTTTGCCTTTCCTTTTCCGTTCCTATCCACTTTACTGACACCGCCTCTTGGTTTGGCGGGGGCTTTCTTCTTCTTGCCCTTGGCTTTCGCCCTGGACCTAGAAGAAGAAGATCCTCCTACAAACAAAGTGGATGTCTCCCTACCTTTCTGTAGGGTGCCCTCTGTACTCCTCAGCATATTGAGGAGCTCTGAAAGTTTAACTTCCTTTTCCTATAAGTTGAAGTTCAGGATGAACTGGGCGTAAGTGGAAGGAAGTGACTGGAGAATCAAGTCCGTAGAGAGCTCATTCTCCAACGTGGTCCCAAGTTCCGTGAGCTCCTCTATGCAGCCAATCATCTTAAGCACGTGTTCCGCTACCGATGATCCGACGGCCAACCTTGCCGAAAACAACTTCTTCGACACTTCGTATCTGGCGATACGAGATTGCTCTCCATACTGTTCTTTTGTATGAAGAAATATGGACTCTAGGTCCATATTCTCGTCACTCCTCTGATGTTCGTTGTCCATCAAGGCAAGTACGAGGCATTTGGCCTTCGCGCAATCTATTTCCCAGGTCTTACGGATTTCCCTATCCGCGACACTGGTTTTGGGACCTGGGACATGGGGGTTTGGTGGTAAGGAGATACCCCAACTTGTCGTAAGTGATTGCCATCTTGACATTCCTGAGCCAATCTTTGTAGTTTGGCCCTGTCGGTATGTTTTTATCTAATAATAACTTAAGTCCGGTCATCTTGAATGGTCGCTGCAATTAGGAGAGAGAAAAGAAACACTTTAGCATGATGCTCTTGCAACTTTAGAGTGGTTTTTAGTTTGTCTAAACAGGATGGCTCCCACTGTCTCTCGAATCCCTTCTCAAACCATAAAGAAAGAATTAGTCGGGATCAATTTCACCGTACAATACTTGCTTAACCGTTCAGCCAGGCCTGTGTTGGTACTTCAAGGGAGGTTTTCCAACGCTTTCGTGAAGTTCCTTAATTAAGTAAGCTCTTTTCCCTGTGGGCGTGGCCCCGCTATCACCTTTTTAGACACCTACTAGGTTTATAGCATTGATCGTTAAGTGAGAGTTTTCCCGAGGAGTAGCATATACTCACAGTAGGATCGGGATCCAAATATCATCGCGTGATAAAACCGAAGGAATCCTACCAGAATCATCACACTCCAAATCGTATGCAGCGCTAGCAAGTTTCGGTACTTATGAAACTCCCGATGTGGATTTTTGCCCCATGCTCTTATGACCTTGGCGTGAGGTCAAAATGTCATAAGTCACATGTCAAGTTCTTCCCATCATTATCCCGGTTAATTTGAACCCACCCGTACCTACCGTTGACGTAGGCCAAAATGGCAGTACGACTGTCTCAAACCAATGCATTCTGTCTATGCAACAGATAAATATCCGGCAGCTACTAATCACTATGCCTTGGCGTGAGGTAAAAAATACATAGCTTGAATACTACCGAACATTTAACTGAAATGATGGAGGGCTACGAATGGTTTTGGCGAAACCGTGAACGTAGTGAACTTGATATAATCGATGGAACGAGATAGCTTTTAAAAGGAGTGGTTCAAGCTCCGCGTTTAAAAGTTTAGTTTTGAAAAGAACCGGGTGGTTTTCAAAGTGTTCCAATCGACTTTTACTTGGTTTATTTTCTTGCATTAGTTCTTTTAATGCGTCCCATCATTTAAGCCTACCATTGCACAAAATAACCAAAATATGACATACGCTTATGCCATTCGCATTCACCACGGGGCCCCGTCATCACCCGTTAGGTTACTTAACTAACGACAGAGCGGGGGCTGGGCTAGCGCGGCTGTAAAACATAAGCAACGCCTAAATAGTTATAGTATATAGATATATAGCAATGATAGACATTACAGATCACAGATGAATACATTGGATATACTAGGATTCCGCAATCCGTTCGAGCCTGCAACGAAAAGCGGATTACACGGTCGCGGTGAATAGCCAATACCCCACCCAAGACCCCTACGGGTGCGGCAAACTACCCGCCAAGTACCCGAAGCGAAGCAACCTCCCTCAACACCGTGAGTAGGCCACTCGGCACTTCGAGATACCCGGTAGTTTGTGCACCCCCTCCATGGGTCTATCCTAGGAGCAAAAACAGTAAAAAGAATTATACAATGACGGCTACAACCCCGACCCGGTTATGCGGCCAAACAAATAATAATACATCAATTTACATATTACATGAATGAAAGAAAAAGAAACACTCATCTCACATCCACCCCGGCTATTCACCCGCGACAATCTTACGCATTCATATACACATACCATCAACAAACACAGATCACTGATATGTATAACCCCCACTAATCGACGTATAGCGATTAGCGGACATTCAATACATATAAACATCACAGATATAACCCTTTAGTCAAAGTGTAGTGAAGTTCGATCAAAAATACGGATTTATAGGCCCCCCAAGACAAATTTCTTTTCTAGAAAACCTGGGCACAAATAAACCATCTTAAAAATCCCAAAACCATGCCAGAAAAACACTGCACCAAACTCGGACCAGAACCGAGTCAAAACGGCCGCGGTTGCGCGGCAATAGCTTGCTATTGCCGCGCAACCGCGGCTCTTTGAACGATTCACTGGACTGGGTTTGGTGAGTGTCTTAACAAAACCCTTACCCTATTTTTGAAGTATGATTTTTTATTTTTAGAGCATAAAAAATTTCAACAGAAAGTTAAGGTTTTGATGTCGTAGTTTTGCTATTTTTCCGATCGAACTTCTATACACTTTACTACCTAGCTAGTTTATGTTTAGTTAGGCTCTGATACTACCGTAAGTCTACGTTGTCCACCCCGTTGCTTGCGGGGAGGCGGAAAACGGAATAAAAATCGGATTTTTATCATGCTAGGCAACATGGACTAACAAAAGAAGGATCTTTGCTAAACAAAAACTAACTAAAGCTAACTAGAAATTAGCTACATGGAAGAAAGGTTATACCCTGGGCTTTATGTCCATCTCTCCTTGCTCCTTGGAGTGGAAGAAAGAGATCACCTTGTCGCCTTCTTGAGTCGGAGAAGGATCCACCCGAGAGCCTCAACCTTTGGCTTCAACTCCAAGCTAGAAGCAACTAAAGTGCTAGAAGTGCTAATCCTAGTACCTTAGATGAGAGTAGAGATTATCAAGAAGAGGTTTTTCTCAAGCTCAAGTGTTTCTCAACACATGAGAGGGGAGAGCTTGAGGGAGAGGAAGAACAAGAGAGAGAAAGTATATGACAGAATGAGAGAATAATGAAGCATTCTCACATATATGTGTGAATTATTGTAAATTGAAAATTAGTGAGATAATTGTCATGGCTTAATCAAGACATGTGCATTATCATTTCATTTTTAATGCAAATTGCAAGGATCAAAGAGCATCTTTCAAATGAAATGATGATGGTCAAATTGTCAACCTAGGTCAACAAGTCAAGAATGTCAAATGGTCAACAACCCTAACCATGCACAATTATATTAAACTAATTTCAATTAACCATAATACACACATAAGCATTAGGGTTAGCAAAATGACAATGGTCAATAACCCTAATCAAAGTCCTCTCCCTCTGTCTCAATCAACTGTGCATAGCACCCGTATTCGTGATCCGAGGAACACGAATACAAAGAGATAAAACCAATCCCAAATCATATACTAGGATCTGGCTTAAACCAAAGCCCGCCAGTATAAGCTGTCCGGACAGCAAACGTGCACAAGTGCGCGGATGTGAACGAACCCTGTCGCAAAACCATGCGACCTCTACTCATTTTACCTAAAGGCGAATAGCTCTCTGTATGGGACTCTAAAGAATCGACACTACGCTGGCAGTGAGTTTAACCACAGACCGCAAGCGGCACTAGCTGTACGTAACGGTCCCCAGGTAGATGCCGATAAGAAGAATGACGAGGTGACCCCATCTGAACTCTTACTGAGCCTGTATGTGACAGTCTCCGTACAGTCCGGTCTGTTCGTCTGATACATCGCATGGCGGGCCTAGGGGGCGGTGAACGTCAGTCCCCTAATAGCGGTACAAGTCATGTCGGAGTGTAGCCCAGAACACCCTGAGATAACACTGGAAACCTACCAGTATATCTCGCTTGCCCTGGCCAGGGGCTACTCGTGTAATGGCTCTCCTAGACACAATGCGATGTCAACCCCCAATACCGGGAGAGACGAATCCTGTCTAACCGTCACTGTCTCTAAGTGCTTCGGGACTGCACCTAACTACTACCTATTTGCACGACTCCTTTGAGCCGTGGTAGGGTAGTAATCAAAGTACAGTGGGAACACACTCGAGGCGAAGTGACAGTGTCAAGTCAGCGGACTAAGCTGTACTCATGTCACCTGGGAACTGATAACTGACGATAGGTATAATATCAACCAACAGTTCCCGACGAGTCATATCCAGTGTACTCGTAACCTAACGAGTACCCGCTTACTATCTCAAGTACGACGTACTGACGGCTGTGGGACAGACCGTCTCTCACGCTGGGATGAGAAGCGCATACGCTAGTCTACTCCGGAGTATCGATGCCCTGTCTCAATAGTCCAACGACTAGGGACCTGTATAAGGATGTGCTTATGGATTACCCAGCCCCCACGAGTGTGAGCGCCATCACAACACTGGTAATCAAGCAAAGATCCTAAGGGCTCTACTAATATGTATATAAGCGATATGCTAAAAGAAACACATGCACATATTAAAGCAGAGACAAACCAAGTAGCATACTACCATTTCGAGCAAGATTGTATATACAACTGTGAATATCCCAAGCTTCCATCAAGTAATATACATACTAGTATGATACAGTAATGGCCTCTAGGGCATATACACTAACACCAATCAAATCTTGATTTAGGTGGATGTGAACCACATCTCTTATAAAAGCAAAATCATATCCTTCCTTAGAAACTAAGGGTACAGATATGATATTACAAGTCGTACCTGGTACATAATAACAGTTACGCAGAATCAATATCTGCCCACTTGTCATTCCAAGATGATATTCCCCTACGGATTCAGCGTCCATGCTCATTCCGTTAGCAACTGTGAGGGTCATATCACCTATCCCGATAACCCTACGATTTCTCAGAGCTAATGAATTACAGTTGTGAGTTCCTGATCCGGTATCCAATACCCAGGAAGTAGGGTTAACTGACATACAGTTCTCTATCATAAACACCCCCGAAATCAAAGCCACAAGAGGCTTTGTATCCTGGCTACTGGCTTCTAAAGCCCTGCAATCATTCTGCCAATACCCAATCCCACAACAATAAGAATATCCCTTAATAGGGTGGTCCAGCTTGTCATAGGCAATGGACATCTGGACAGACTTTTGCCAGTCAAATAAGTCAGATTCAGTCAATTTATTATCTAGATGTAACCTATGTGTGGTCGCAATGTCGCTGCAATTAAGAGAGAGAGAAGAAAACTATTTTAGCATGATGCTGTTATAAGCTTAGATTGGTTTTAATTTATCTAAACAGGATGGCTCCCACTGTTTCTCGAATCCTTCCTCAAACCATAAAAGAAGAATTAGCCAGGACTATTCTCACCGTACAATACTTGCTTAACCGTTCAGCCAGGCTAGTGTCGATACTTCGAGAGAGGTTTTCCAATGCTTTCGCGAAGTTCCTTAATTAAATAACCTCTTTTCTCTGGGGACGTAGCCCCGCTGACACCTTTCTAGGCACCTACTTGGTTTATAGCATTGATCGTTAAGTGACGAATCTTCTGATAAGTAGCATATACTCACAGTAGGATCGGGATCCAAAATATCATCGTATGATAATGTTGAAGGAATCCTACCAACATTCATCAAACTCCAAAATGGTATGCGTCTCACTGCAAATTTCAGTTTCTTTAGAAATTCCCGATGTGGATTTTCGCCCCATGCTCTTATGACCTTGACGAAGGTCAACATATCATAAGTCACATGTCAAGTTCTACCCGTCATTATCCGGGTTAATTTGAACCCACCCGTAGATACCCTTGAGGAAGGCCAAAATAGTAGTACGACTGTCCCAAAGCAACGCATCTATCTATGCTACAGATAAATATCCAGCTGCTACCAATCACTATGCCTTGGCGAAGGTCAAAATACATAGCTTGAATACTACTAAATATTTAACTGAAATGATGGAGGGCTACGACTGGTTTTGGTAAAACCGTGAACGAAGTGAACTTGATATAATCGAAGGAACCTGATAATTTTTAAAAGGAGTGGTTAAAGCTCCGCAATTAAAAAATTTTGCTCTTTTAAAATAACCGAGTGGTTTCTTTTAAATTTATTCCAACGATTCAACTTTGGTTTATTGTCTTTGCATTATAATAATGCGTCCCATCTTTTATCCTATCATTGCAAAAAACAACAAAAATACCACGTCCTCTTCTGCCATCTGTATTCGCCACTGGGTCCCGTCATCACCCGTTAGGTTACTTAACTAATGACAGAGCGGGGGCTGGGCTAGCGCGGGTGTAAAACATAAGTGACATCTAATAGCTATCATATATAGATATTGTACATTCCTCAGACGCAATAATAAGCATTCTAGATCACAGATGAACTTTATTGGATTTATTAGCAATCCGCATTTTCTTTGAGCCTGCAATAAAAGACGGATTACACAGTTGTGATGAATAGCCATTACCCCACCCTAGACCCCTACGGGTACGGCAAAGTACCCGCCAAGTACCAGAAGTGAAGTGGTCTGCCTCAACACTTCAAAATACCCGGTAGTTTGTGCACCTCACCTTGGGTCTATCTTAGGAGCAAAAACAGTAAAAGGAAATAATACAACGGTGGCTACAACCGCAACCTGGATGTGCCCCGCAAAAGAATATTACATCAAATTACATTTACATTGAATGAATATTAAACACATCTCAAACCCCGGCTAATTATCACAACAGTCCAACACAGTTCATATACACAAACAGTAAACATTTCAGAAATGTGCAACCCCCTGCCAACCGACATACTAGCAGTTAGGGGAGATTTACGAACACATTAAACATTACAGATAAAGATCCAATTAGCAAATAGTTTAGAACATCGATCGATTACCTATATCCGTGTCTACCCCAAAAGCAAATCATCACAGAGGCAACCTGGGCAGAAATAGAACATACAAGAAAACAGAAAACAACAAAATAGGAATTACTGAGCAAATCCGAGTCAACTCGGCGTTGACTCGGCGGCGGTTCCGCGGCCGTTTTGCCGACTCACTGGCTCGTGTTTTCTCAGTATTCTTAAAATACCCTGCTGTGAATTTTAAAGTATGTCAAATAATTTTTCAGACAGGTTTAAAATTAACAGAAACTCAGAAAATTCAGGGTTTCGTTTTCGTGTTTTCCGTTGATCAAACTTCTAATCAGTTGCTAACAAGCTAGTAATGGTTTAGTTGGCTCTGATACCACTGTAAGTCTATGTCACGCACCCCACGAACTTTCGGGGAGGCGGAATATATGAAAAATGATTATCAAAGCTTCGTAACACGGACATGAGCGCATGAATCGTTTCTAAACCATTGCTAACCAACAACTAGAGGTTTAACTACTCGGATACGAAGTTATACCTCATGATACTAGTCCTTCGGGTCTTTATCGCGGTCCTCCACTCCTCGTAGGCTCCTTGAAACATCGGCACCTCAACGGCCTCCTCGAATCAAAGACGATCCACCCGAGAGCTCCTACTACAAGCTTAATCTCAAACTTGAGATAACTAGGTTGCTTAAAGTGCTAATCTAAGCTACCTAGGGGATATAGAGTGAGGTTATGGAAGTATTAGTCTAGCTAACCCTTGATCTCAACACATGAGAGGCTAGGGTTAGGGTTTGAAGAGAGAGTGAGCTTGTGGAGAGAGAAGGTGAAGATGAGAATGAATATGAGATAATGAACTTATCATAATATATATGAAGCATTATTATTTATCCAAAAATCAAATAATAGAATTAACAACCATGCTTCATAAATATCTATGAGTGATTCATCACCATGAGTCATTAAGCATTTATGATGCATTAATGACTTGGATGAATCACACAAATGAGTCACTAATCTCATTTAATTCAATGCCACCTTAACCCCTTCGTCACCACTCTTCTAAAAGCTTCCCGACAGATTACGAGAATGCCCCTCCAATCCGTGAAAATACGGAAAAACTTTAGACTGTATAAATCCAATAATCCGATACTAGAATCTGGCTTAAACCAAAGCCGGCTAGTAAAAACTGTCCGAAAAGTCGTACGTGCGTAAACACACGTACGCGTCCGAACCCTTGTCGTAAAACCATACGACCTCTATATCGTTTCTCCTGGAGCAGGGAAACTCTATTTGTGGGACTCTAAAGACTCGACACTACGCTGGCAGTGGGTTTAACCACAGACCGCAAGCGGCACTAGCTGTACGTAACGGTCCCCAGGTAGATGTCGATAAGAAGGCCGATGAGGAAAATCATCCGAACACCCACTAAGCCTGATGTGACAATCTCCGTACAGTTTGGTCTGTTCGTCTAAGACTATCGCATATCAAGCCTAGGGGGCGCCAAGCGTCAGTCCCCTAATAGCTGTATAAGTCGTGTCGGAGCGAAGCCCATTACACCCTGAGAAGCTACTGGAACCTACCAGTATATCTCGCTTGCCCTGGCCAGGGACTTTGCGTAATGGCTCTCTGACACAGCGCGATATCATCTCCCAATAGCGGGAGAGACGAATCCTATCTAACCACTACTGCCTCCAAGTGCTCGGGACTGCACCCAACTGCTATCTGTTTGCACGACTCCTTTGAGCCATGGTAGGGTAGCAATCTAAGAACAGTGGGACTCACTCGAGGCGAAGTAGCAGTGTCAAGTCTGCGGACTATGCTGTACTCATGTCATCTGGGAACTGTTAACTAACGATGGGTATAATACCAACCAATCAGTTCCCCTGCGAGTCCTGTCCAGTGTACCCTAACCTAACGAGCAGCTGTATACTATCTCTAGTACGACGTACTGATGGCTATGGGACAGACCATCTCCCTAACTGGGATGAGAAGCGTACACACCAGTCTACTCTGGAATATTGATGCCCTGTCTCGATAATCCTACGACTAGGGACATGTTTAGGATGTTGCTTATAGACTACCCAGCCCCCACTAGTGTGACTGCCATCACGACGCTGGTAATCAAGCAAAGATCCTATGGGCTCTACTAATATTTATAAGTGATACGTTACAAGAAACATATGCACATATTAAAGTAGACACAAACCAAGTAGCATACTACCATTTTTAGCAAGACTGTATATATAACTGTGAATATCCCAAGCTTCCATTAAGTAATATATACAATAATGGCCCCTAGAGCATATACACTAACAGCGAGGACTGCATCATAGAAGATGATGACCCGACTAGCTTCGAGCAGGACATCACGAGTGGGGACTTTATGAAATGGCTGGATGCAATGTGATTTGAGATGGAATCTATGTACACCAACAAAGTATGGACTTTGGAAGTTGCTCTTGAAGGGGTAAAACCCATTGGGAGCAAATGGATCTTTAAGAAGAAACTTGGTGTAGATGAAAAAGTTGAGACTTTTAAAGCTAAACTTGTTGCAAAAGGTTTTCATCAACGACAAGGTATGGATTATGATGAAACCTTTTCTCCAATGGCTATGCTTAAGTCCATCCGGATCCTACTTGCCACTGCTGCATACCATGACTATGAAATCTTGCAAATGGATGTTAAGACCGCCTTTCTAAATGGTGATTTAGAAGAGTGCGTGTATATGACTCAGCTAGAGGGCTTCATAGACAATAGGAGCAGCAGGAAGGTGTGCAAGCTGCTTAAATCTATCTACGGGTTAAAACAGGCATCGTGGAGTTGGAACATCTGTTTTGATGTGGTAGTGAAAGAGTTTGACTTCATCAAGAACGTAGATTAACCTTGTATATACAAGAAGGTGGCAGAGAGTAAGGTTGTCTTCCTCGTATTGTATGTGGATGACATACTCTTGATAGGAAATGATGATCCTATGCTGCACAAGGTCAAGCTCTTCTTATCACAAAGATTCTTAATGAAAGATATAGGTGATGCTTCCTGCATCATGGGAATTAAGATCTATAGAGATAGATCTAAACGGATATTGGGATTGTTCCAATCCAGGTACATTGACACCATACCAAAGAGGTATAGTATGGATGAATCCAAGCGTGGGAACTTACCCATGATCTCTTGACTCACTCTCTCCAAAGAGATGTCTCCCAAGACTGATTTGGAGAGAGCTCGTATGCTAGGGATTCCCTATGGTTCGGTAGTAGGCTCTATCATGTACGTGATGCTATGTACCAGACCCGATGTAGCATACTCACTAAGTGTAGTGAGTAGGAATCAAGCAGATCCAGGAAAGAGTCACTTGACAGCTGTGAAGAACATTCTCAAGTACTTGAGAATGACTAAAGAGATGTTCTTGGTGCATGGTAACGGAGAACCCCAAGTGGAGTCCTTTACCGATTTGAGCTTCCAGAGTGATAAGGACGACTCTAAGTCGCACTCGGGATTTGTCTTTACCCTCAATGGAGGGGCGGTTTGTTGGAAGAGTTCTAAATAGGAAACCGTGACAGACTCGACGATGGAATCTGAATACATCGCTGCCAACGATGCTGCTAAAGAGACTGTCTAGATGAAGAAGTTCATAACTGAACTTAGTGTGGTTTCGACCATTGATCATCCAATACCTTTATATTACGATAACAATGGAGCAGTGGCTTTGGCCAAGGAACCCAGGTCCCATCAGAGATCCAGGTATATTCTGAGGCAGTATCACCTGATCCGGGAGATAGTTGATCACCGGGAGATCGAGGTCAGGAGAGTTGACATGAAGGACAACACTGCGGATCCACCCACGAAGGCCATACCCCAGATACAATTTGAGAGACTCTTTGGGATGTTGGGTATGGGATACTACAACAGCTGGCATTAGTGCAAGTAGGAGATTGTTAGTTATGTATATGCCCTAGAGGACATTATTGTACATATGATGTATATTATAGTAGATGCTTGGATATATATAGAGAGGACTTTCTTGCTCGATATAATAATATGCTATCTGGTTGCTCTTTGTCTTAACATATAGACTTGTATTGTGTTACTGTCTTGCTCTCACATATTGATAAAGCCCTTAGGATGTGTACTTGACTACTAGGACTATGATGGAGATCATATTAGTGGGGGCCAGGGTAGTCCACAAGTACATCCTATAATTGTTCCTAGTCGAGGGTGTATCGAGACAGGGCATCGATACTCCATAGTAGACTAGTGTATACGCAACTTGACCCATATGATGGGCGATGGATGATCCATCATCTATTGGTGTTTGACATCAAAGATGGTGTACAGGTGCTCAGTGGAGACTGGGTACACTGAACGGACTCGCCGAGAACTCCTAGTTGGTATTATACCTATCGTCAGATAGCAATCCTCTGGTGACACTGGTACATGTTAGTATGTAGACCCGAGATCATCATAGAGTCTTGTGTAATTCCCACTGTGCTTTGATTTCCACCTTACCACGTTCATGAGAACGTGCAATATGGTGGCTTTTGGGTATAGTCCCGAATCACATGGAGGCAATGAGCGATAGGAGGGGTTTCGTCTCTCCCGGTATTGGGGGTTGATGTTGCGCTGTGCTTGATTGCTATAACTGGAAGTCCCTGGCCAGGGCGGATATGGATATTTACTGGTAAGTGTTATCAGTAGTTTCTTCACCCGTTATGAGCCTCACATTGGCACGACTTATCGGTTACTGGGGTCTGACGTTTACCACCCCTTGACTGGATATGCGACATATCAGACAAAAAGACCGGACTGTACGGTAGTGTTACTGATTGGATTCACAGGAGTGTGAGCAGACTTGCTTGTTGATCTTCTGATCACTCAATACCCGGGTGACCATTACATTTAGCTGACCGCTTGCGGCTTGTGGGTGTTTGATATGATCAGCACCTACTGCCGGCGTATTGACGAGTCTTTAGAGTCCTACACAGAAGATTCCTGGCCCAGGAGAAACGGAGTAGGTGCACATATGCGATATGTGCCGGACCGAGATTAATACGTATATGTGATACTATATTCTATTCTCGTGATATATGATATCGGCCGGTTATATGTGATATAGTCGAATTATCAGATCAAGTGTTGATTCGATAAAATGATACATATTATATTAATCAGTTATATGTAATATAGCCGGATTATTAAATCAAGTATTGATTTTATAATTTAATGTATAATTATATATTTGATATATTAAATTACATTAACTAATATTTTCTCACTTAATTGTTTCTTTTTCTCACTTTTGTGTACACTTTACATTTATGTGATATATGTGATTGTGTCATATTTGTTGATACATGCAACATGGGTGTATGATACTTACACCATGCCTTGGATAAATTAGGGTTTTGCTCATTAAAGTAATTCAAAATGAATTGGATTTTGTCATGAAAAAGAAGCTTGGAGAAGTTAGGGTTTGCCATTGACTTAGTCCACTCAATTTGGATTACTTAAGATATTTATTAACCTTACTATTTTTTCTTGACCATGGTTTATTCTCTATAAGTGTTAGTAAGAGATATTATCTCACCATGGTTTCTATTCTCACACAACTAATTCATTTGTTCATTTTCTCTCTTCATCTTCTTCCTCATCTCAAAAGCTTTCTAGGGTTTCATAAGGTGATGAATCCTAGTGAGAAAATAAATTCTAAAGTGAGAAAAATTCCTACTTCATCATCCTCTTCTATACTAGCCATATAGTTTAGTGTGTTGGCTTCACTAATTCATTATTAGTGAAGAGATAGCTTGAGTTTGTGTTTCTTCGATGTAGATCATCATAGACTTTGAAGACTTCTAGCTAGCATGCCTCATACATCTCGTGGAGCCTTTCAAAAGTCCGGGAGTTCGTTGATCGCAGAGAAGGGACCACAACAAGGAGCTATTGAAGCGAAGGAATGGACTACAAAGGTTGTAATCCGTATTCACTTAGTTGTAAAGTTGTTTACATTTCGATTCCGGATGATTCTCTAGTAAAAGATCTAGGTTAGGGTTCTTCTAGCATGGCAAAATTTTAATTTGGCATGAATGATGCCACCCAAAACCTTGCTGTCGTGCTTAGGATCCCTACACACCTGTCCAAACTGCTGCCCCGTCAGAAGAGGGAAAACTATAACTCTGTCAGTAACTCTGTCAGCGAGTTCATCTTGGAAGCGTGGAATGATAACCGTCTCCCGAAGGAGGCTGCCGTTACCATATCCCTAGAACATCCACTTATGTTCATAAACTGCTTCCAAACGTTTCTCCAGGATTGGATTAATATAAACTTATTGCAACTTGTGCAAAAACAACATCTGGTGTGGTAGTTGACATCTAATGATTGGCTCAATTTCCTAAGCAAGTGATATGCCAATCATGTACACCTCTCTCCCATTTAGTCTGTAAGACATCTTTAGAGGGTAACTCCATCATATGCAGGTACACCACCATGCCAGAAGTCGTCCATTCTAAAACACCTTTAGACTAATATCAAAATATCCAGATTGAGGCACTTCCCAAATCAAAATCTAAAACCATAGATCTAGTAACCAGAAAACCTGATATTATATCCATATCCTATGTGGAGAAACAACTTTGTGACAACCACAGTATAACCGATCGTAGTATAGGAATTTTACTTCTTATAAAGTGCATGTCATCCAAATACCAGAATATCACACCCTACTACATTCTACTAGATCCATCTCCTATTCTGATGAGGTCAAAGACTATGACTGTCACGTCAAAAATAGATGATCTATCTTCGCTATATCTACTTTAGTCTATAAATAGATACAAGTTACTTGTCCACTATGCTTCCGCTACTCCCACTGACTATAACAACCTTCTGGCAGAGTCATATACACATGCACTTCTAAAACTAGTTTAGAACGACGTTATACTCATCCTCCTGCCGGGTCTCATATTCTATAACAACAGTAATGGCAAGTTTGGGTAAACAAGAACCTCCCTGCTACCGTTTCTGAGGATACCGAAGTACCTCTTGGGTGCTTGAGGTTACCTACCATATCTGTGGAATGCCTAATGGAATGTCAAAAACCAATTGAATATTTAGGTTCTATTAAATCTTCAGTAATCGTTTGTGGTTTTGGAATCACTTCCATTTCTACCATACTCCCACTACTTTTTTCTGAAAAAGTCCATTTTGCTAAAACTGTGGGAAGTCAAGAACAATATCACTATTGATCTTCCAGATGGTAGAAAGTTACTCCTCGTCATAGCCCGAGATAACCCAAAAACTGCCATTACTGAAACGTGCCTTGAGTATGTCCAGAGTCTGGTTTTAAACATAAGCCGGACAACTGCATATACCTTAACATCGTTAAGATATGAACTATTCTATATACAATATAGAAACAAGGGCACTAATTTAATTGGAACCAGATTCAAATCATGCAGCTGTCTCCAGTGCATGTCAACTAAATTGAAAGAGACCGATCAACATTACTCAACTATGAGTGCATCCAAATATGAGTAACCTGAAAGAGAAGTAAGTTTTCAAAACCATTACTATCAACTGAATACCAAACACAAGTATCTACATCTTCGATCACCTTGAAAAATCTCGATACTTGCAACATATGGTTTTCTACTTTATTCTTGTACTTATAACTTCTCAAAACTTGGACTTTGTATTTATACAAAATACTTGTCTAAAAACTAAAGAAATCACAAGTAAACAGAATATAGTACGAGTACCAACCCCTTTGTCCTAATAGAAACTGGACAATATACAATACTTTGTATAAGTCCTCTGAGTTCACTAACTCAAACCCTGTGCGTCGTAGGTTGAAAACTGTACTATGGTTAAGAAGAATTTCATCATTGTTGAATGCTCCTTACCTAACCATCAACTGATATAGGTAAATGTCATAGACATAATTTCAAAACGTTATATCTCAATTTATAAAATAAACGTACAGATATATCAGTTTGAAACTGATGCATAACTACGGATATTCAAAACCAAATATTTGCCATCTGGCAAAAACCCAAGTGATTTCTTCAAATATCACCAATTTCAACGAATTCCGATATAATGAGGATATAAACACCTAATTTCAAATATCTTACTCCCATTCATCATCTCTAATACCATACAGATGTGAGAATCAAACCTGGTAAATACATACCCTGGAGTAAGAATCTAATTGGGAAATCAGTTTTCAATTAACAACTCACAGTAAAACTGAAACATGAAAATGTTTCGAAGGCGTATCCGGGTATTCCTAGTAACGCCTCTTCCACTATCCAGATTCATTACTGTAACCGTATATTTCATTGCCATGTCTCCCATCCCTTTATTTGTCTTTACTTATTACCTTCTGTACACCGTACTTAGGCTAAATGGTTTTCTTCCTTCCCTACCTTTTGGCACCAGCCTAAGGTTTGGAAGAAGACTATCCAATAAGCGTAATAGGTGTACCCTCCTAATCGTAGGAGCCCTCGCAACCTGAGAGATGGTAAAGGGAAAAGACAACTGAATAATCCTTATTCTATTTCTCTTGAACCAGAAACCATCGTAGAACTGGACAAGTTCCTTCGAGTTCGTATGTAACTATACGATGGCGTATCCAATAAATATGGATCTTCGTAATGATACGGAATGTTCTGGAGAAATGCAAAGGTGGAGTAGGAGTGGCGATGATATACGCGGTTTCGTCGTGAATGATAGCGGTCGCATTTTACTTTGCCCTCTTTCTAATCCCTTTATTTGTCTTTACTCATTACCTTCTGTATACCACACTTAGGCTAATTTGTTTTCTACCTTCCCCATCCTTCGCCACCAGCCTAAGGTTTGGAAGAAGACTATCCAATAAGCGCAATAGGTATACCCTCTTCTAATCCTAGAAGCCCTCACAACCTGAGAGAAGGTAAAAGGAAAAGACAACTGAATAGTCTTATTCAATTTCTCCAGAATCGGAAACCATTCTCGAATTTGAAACAAGTTTCTTCGAGTTCGTATTTAACTATACGATGGTCATATCCAATAACTGTGGATCTTCGTAGTGATACAAAATGTTCCGGAGAAAGAAAAATGGTAAAAGTAGGAGTGGCAATGAAGTATGCAACTCTGACAATCCAAAAGCCTGTGTGTTTTAGAAGGTTCGGTTAACTTGGTTCATGATTTCTAGTCTAGGGTCAGCTATGGTCGTTGCTAAAGAGAAAGATACAAGAAACACACAGCGTGCACTCTAATCTAGATCATAATGATTAATCACTTTATCAAATCAGGATGTCTCCCACTGTATCCTCAAATTCTCCTCCAAACCCAAAAGAATAATTAGTCGGGATCATCTAAAATCACCCGAGGAGTAAACCAACTCATCAGTGGGAATCGGGATCCAACTATTATCGCATGATAACTTGATAGAATCCACTCAAGTTATCACACTCTAGAAGGTATGCGCATGCCTAGAAAGTTTCAGTTTCTTTAGAAACTCCCGATGTGGATTATTGCCCCATGCTCTTATGACCTTTACGATGGCCAACATATCATAAGTCACATGTCAAGTTCTACCCATCATTGTCCAGGTTAATTTGAACCCACCCATACATACCCTTGACGAAGGCTAAAATAGCAGTACGACTATCCCAAACCAACGCATATATCCATGCAACAGAAAAGTAACACATAGCTACCATACACTATGCCTTGACGAAGGCTAAAATACATAGCACGAATACTAGGCGCTACCCGTCTGAAATGACGGAGTGCTATGACTGGTTTTTGGCGAAAATCCTTTAACGTAATAAACTTGATATCGTCGAAGGAATCCAAGTGGTTTTACAAATATATAGTGGTGAAAACTTTTGCTAAAGAGGTCACTCCCAGTGAAGGGATCTCGACTCTTTCCCCGTCGAATGAGGTGCAGGATATTCCAACTGAACACCATGATGCAAACTAAAAATAATTGACTATAGTGAATTTATTACGCTGATGCAAACTTCTGCCCAAGGGGTCACTCCCGATGAAGGATCTCGTCCCATGCCTCATCGAATGAGGTGCTGGACATTCATAACCAAATACCACTGTGCAACACAAAAAAGAATGACCTTATAATAACAGCTTTTGAAAATTATTACAACATCTAATAGGTCTGTTTTCCGTGCATTGATCAGAATCAACGCAGTCCCATCAATTAATCACACTAGAAAAGAATGAAATTATGATGTATGCATATGCCATCCGCATTCGCCATTGGGCCCGTCATCACTCGTTAGGTTACTTAACTAACGACAGAGCGGGGGCTGGACTAGCGCGGGTGCAAAACATATACAACATCTACTAGTTATATATAAATATATATAGCAATCGTCCCAGGCATGATATAAAGTAATATCTCAGAATAGCGATAAGCATCACAGAGTGGTGGATAATCCTGGAGCTTCGGGTTTCATTTTAGCCGTAAATGAGACCTGACGTTCCTCTGGTCATGTGGATAGCCTGTGCTGTACGTGTTAGTTATATGTATGCCCTAGAGGCCATTACTATACATACGATGTATATTGTAGTGGATGCTAGGACATATATAGGGAGGACTTTCTTGCTCGACATGATAGTATGCTATCTGGTTGTACTTTATCTGAAAATGTACTCTGATTGTCTCTATGTTACATGTTGATAAAGCCCTTAGGATATGTACTCGACTACTGGGACTATGATGAGATCATACTAGTGGGGCCATGGTAGTCGACGAGTACATCCTATAACTGTTCCTAGTCGAGGGTGTATCGAGACAGGGCATCGATGCACCAGAGTAGACTAGCGTATACGCATCTTGACCCATATGATGGGCGATGGATGATCCCATATCCATCGGTGATTGACATCAAAGATGGTGTACGGGTGCTCAGTGGAGACTGGGTACACTGGACGGACTCGCCGAGAACTCCCAGATGGTATTATACCTTACGTCAGATGGCAGTTCTCCGGTGACACTGGTACAGAGTAGTCTGTTGACCCGAGATCGTCATAGAGTCTTGTGTGATTCCCACTATGCTTTGATTTCCATCATACCACGTCTAAGAGGGCATGCAAAAAGGTGGCTTTTGGGTACATTCCCGAATCACATGGAGGCAATGAGCGATAGGAGCGGATTCGTCACTCCCGATATAGGGAGTTGATGTTGTGCTGTGTTCGATTGGCTATAACCAGAAATCCCTGGCCAGGGTTGCTGAGATTTACTGGTAAGTGTTATCAGTAGTTTCTCGAACTGTTATAGACCTCATATCGACACGACTTATCGAGCTACTGGGGTCTAAGGTTTACCATCCCTAGGCGAGATATGCGACATATCAGACGACGAGACTGGACAGTACGGGAGTGTTACTGTTTGGATTCACAGGAGAATATACAGGCTTGCTTGTTGATCTTCTGAGTGCTCAATACCTGGGTTGCTGTTTCGTTTAGCTGACCGCTTACAGCTTGTGAGTGTTTGATATGATCATCACCTACTGACGGCGTATTGACGATTCTTTAGAGTCCTACACAGAGATTTCTTGGCTCAGGCAAAACGGAGAAGGAGCACATATGTGATATGTGCGGGACCGAGGATAATGCGGTATGTGATACCGTATTGGATTCTCGTGATATAAGATATCGGCCGGGTATATGTGATATAGCCGGGTCATCGTATTAGTCGGTTATATGCGATATAACCGGATTCTCGGATCGAGTGTTAATTCGATTATTTAATGTATAATAATATATATAATATATTAAATTACATTAACTAATATTAGCTCACTAAAAGATTCATTTTCTCACTCGGGTAATACATTGATATATATGCGATATATGTTAATTGTATTATTTTATATTGTTACGATAAATATTATATATGTGATATATAATATTGTAACATGATATGATAACTAATGCAAAATATTTTGTGGAGTTTAAACATGATTAGGGTTTGGATTAGGGTTAAGACTTCTAGTTGATTCTAGAAGGTTTTCTTTTGTTTTGGAAAAGATATTTTCAAGTGACTCATCATAACATAACCCAAACCCTAGCCTTGGTTAATTCTCTACAATGGTTTAGTTAACCATGGTTGCATTATTGATTATCTTTATCCTTTCATTGTTCATCCAAAAGGAAAAAGATTATTCATTCTTCTTCTTGCTTGAGTTCCTTCTTGAAAAGCTTTTTTTGTGATGAAAGTGAGTGAGGAAAAGATTATAAATGAGAGCAAAAATCCTACTTCATCATCCTCATCTACCCTTGCCATTTAGATGAGGGTGTTCACTTCATTTTATCAGTGTTAGCTTGTGTTAATGAAACTTCAAGGTAGATCATCTACGTTATCGAAGATCGGATGCAAGGTTGCATCATTCTCTTCGTGAACCCTCTCGAGAGTCCGGAACACGATGATCGCAGCGAAGGGACCTCAACACGGAGCTTAAGAAGTGAAGGACCAGATCTACAAAGGTTGTAATCCCTCTCACTTAGTGTTAAAGAGTTTAACATGCTTGTTTTCGCCTAAAACCTAGTTTAAAGATCCGGCTTCGGGTTGTTCGGCACGGCTAAATTTTTAATCGGGCATGGTTGATGCCTCGTAAAATCTTGTGAGCGTGCCTAGCAACCCTACAGTGGTATCAGAGCCAAGCTAGAGCTTTAGGAGAAGTCTGAGCGAAGTTTAAAGTCCGATCGAACCGGAAAACCTCGATTTTACCCCTCTCTGTACATTTTCACAAATGTTGATTTTTTTCCTAATTAAAAATTCTCAGAAAATAGAGCAGGAAAAACTAAGAATTACTGTGAAGTACGGACAATTAATGCGCTCAACTGACCGCGGAACCGCGGTGAAACAAGGTTTTGGCGGTGGTTCCGCTGCCGAAATTGTGAATTAATCCCTGGAATTTCATATATTTACTCTTAGGTCCTTTCTTGGCAATTTTTTCTGGGAATTTTTTAATTCCACTCAAGTGTTGAGTTTTTTAGGGTTATGAGGACTCGTTGATTCGATCGGGTAATTTAACTTTGTTTAGTCTTTCCGGATAATTTTAGAAACTGTTAAAAAGTTCGACCGGATATCAATAACTCACTTTTTCCCCTGTCGGAAAATTTTCAAAAGTTGGATTTTTTCTCGAGTTTGAAACTTTCGTAAAGTCATGCAAGTAACGCGGTGGACCCTCTAGAAGATAACAAACCTTAACTCGATTATGTGACCGTCTTGAACTGCCTCTAAACCTTAGGGTTTGTGGCAGTACAGCGTGCCACATGTGAGGCGTTGGCTTGACCCTTCTACGGCTGGACCATCGGTACTGTGGCATGTGATGGATATTTTTGAACTCCGCTCAAGTGTTCAGCTATTTGGGAAAACTTGGGTGTTTGATTATTCGATCGGAAAGTTTAACATTGTCTATTTATCTGGAATGTGATACAATATTTGGAATCCACAAAATGTTATGAGATAACTAATTTTGAATATTATAAACACAGCAGTTTAGTCTCAGATGATCGGTTGCCACGGGATTTTGATGTGATCAAAAGTCCGTTGCAATCAAGTAGTGTACGTGGATACTCGCGGGGTAAACTTAATAGACAGCAACGCCCAATAGCCCCGACCAAGTGACTGTACGAGAACCCCGTTGCCAAAAGCATTCGTTCGGGTGCTCGCGGCAGCGGTGTTCCGTCTTAGTGCACTTCTTCGATGGAATCCGGGGGTGCGGCCGTCTACTAAAGTTTGCGACGAGCATTCGATCAGAATATCGGGAATCTTGTTGAATTGCCCGACTTGATATTGAAAAGAGTTTTCGATAATGAGACTAAAATGCGGGGTTTATAATTGTTAGGCATGCGATGTCTAGGGAATTCATTAGGTTAGGCATGCGATGTCTAAGGAGGTTGCGGATTCCAACTGTTGTAGTTTTACACTTTCTTTTCTGTGACCGTAAGCGTAGTATGTGGTGTATCGCCGGCTTTGGTGCTATACATCAACGACAATCGGGATACGCATGCTTGCTTACGTTGATGATATGAGATATTATGTGTTGCTGTCATATGTTATATTGGATCGTCGCGTTTTGAATAGCCGGGGGTTTTATGTGAGATGAGAGTTTTTTTCTTTTTCATTCATGTAAAATTCATTTGTATGTAATATTCTTTTATTGGGGCACTTCCGGGCTGAGGATGATGTCACCGTTGTATATTATTTACTTTTCCGCATTAGGTAGACCCAAGGCGGGGAGCACAAGTAACCGGGTTCTAGGGTCCAGTGGGAGACCATCTCGAGGAGTCGAGACCGGGTCTCCTAACCCTAGAATTGGCAGTGTTGCTTGCCGCTCTCGTAGGGGTCTAGGGATGTGGGTTTGGCTATTCATCGCGACCGTGGAATCCATGTTTTATACAGGCTCGTATTAAAAACACGGGCGTCCTAGTATATCCAATATTTCATATATGTTCTTCTGCTGCAATGTTCTGTGATGAGATCATATTACTGCCTGAGACGAATGTTTATATTATATATATGAGATATATGTTATATTGCAGATTTCGTTTCAAAAGTGATGCTTGTGAAGAATAATAAAATGGGACTTCATTAATAAGATTAATGAAAATAAAAGAAACCTAATGATGTTGTAGAAACTTGTTTAAAAACTGGTAGCTCTAGTTCTTGCTTTGCATAGAGGTGTTCCTTTTAGAACATCCAGCACCTTATTGGATAAGGAAAGAGTCGAGATGCCTTCACCAGGAGTGACCTCTTTAGTGAAACTAGCAGATGCTACAAACTCGGTTTGTCTTTTGATTGCTTCTATAGTTCTTTCTTTGCATAGTGATATTTGTGAAATATCCTGCACCTTATTCAATGAGGAAAGGGCGGACGATCCTTTCACCGGGAGTGACCCCTTTAGCAAAACTAGAAAAGCCTCAAAAACACTCCATTTAAAATCACTCGATTCTACAATGATATCAAGTTCATTACGCAAAGGGTTTTCTTAAAAACCTGTCGTAGCCCTCCGTCATTTCAGATAAGTACTACTTAGTATTGGTGCTGCGGTAGTTTGGCATGCGTCAAGGCATAGTGTACGGTAGCAAACTAGTGCTTATCTGCTAGCATACGATGCGATTGGATTAGGGTATTCGTACGTCGTTGTTTGGCACGCGTCAAGGGTCGTATGGGTGGGTTTAATTCAATCAAGAAATGTACGGGTTGAACTTGACTAGCGGACTATGGGGTGTTTGGCATGCGTCAAGGTCATAGCACGCTAGGGGCAAAATATTATTGGGAATTTCAAGTGTTGAAATTTTCAATGAGATTGTATACCTTCTATGAGATAGTTGGATCCCGATACCCGCTGCGAGTAAGAGTTACTCCTGGGAGAGTTTTACACATTATAATTAACCGATCAAGTAGGTGTCCAGAAAGGTGTTAACGGGATTACGCCTCTGGGAAAACGAGGTTTACTTTAATTAGGTCTGTGCGAAAGCACGGGGAACCTCCCTCAAAGTACCGACACAGGCCTGGCTGAAAGATTGGCGAACTTGCAGCGTGTAATTAACCCCTGCTAGTCTTTCCTTTTAGGGTTTGAAGGAAGATTTGATTAAAACAGTGGGAGACATCCTGATTAGATATATTAGATAACCAATCTAATCTTGCAAGAGCATACGCTGAGTGTTTTCTTCTCTCTCTCTCCAGGTAGCGACCATATCGCGTCTTAATCAAGATAATAATACGGATATATTGACCGAACCCGCTTGTTATACTGAGCTGGGGAACGTTGGTCCCGCTCCAACTTATAATTGTTATAAGACAGAGCAGGAAATTGGGGAATACCAGATTTCCCGTGCCGTCCAAACGAAGAAAGTGCATGCTGATGCATCTTCTTCGGGTATGTTCATTACAGAGAACTGTTTCTCGGTATCCTTTACGTCCTGGGTTTGAGATACCGGATCAGGATCCCGCATATGTAATCTGTTACATGGGCTACAGAAAGGTAAAGAACTGAGAACGAGTGATAAGTTTCATGAGACAGAAAACGGTGCAAGTGTTGCAGCCAAGTCTGCTGATCACTATCACCCTGTATTATCAGAATACATTGATTCTGAACGAATGTTATTAGATACCGAACCTGATATACAACATCATATCAGTCTCTTTATTAGTAAAGAAAGGATATAATTTTGTATTGTTGGATAATGTTTTAAACATTTCCTATATCAAGAGTTGATCGGTTCAGTCACGTTATCTAAAAGCATTGACGTTCTAAATCAAATTACAGTTCTTAGTATACAGAACACACACAAGAGGAAGAGTTCAGAAATGAATGAATCCTTCTTGAGGCATTGTAGACTAGGTCATATCAATGCGACACGACTAGCTAAGTTACATTTAGATGCATATTTAAATCTGTTTGAATTTACATCTTATGAAACTTGCCGGTCATGTCACAAAGATAAGATGACCACAGCTCTGTTTATTGGAAACAGAGAAAGAGTTAGTGAACTTTTGGGATTGATACATGCTGATGTATGATGGCCCCCAGTCTACACATGCCATGACCGGTTCTTTGTACTTCATTACATTCTCTGATGATCTCTCAAGATTCAGACATATGTTCCTGTTGAAACACAAGTCCAAACCTTTTGGGATATTCACAGAATGTAAGTTAGAAGTAGAGAACCAAAATACGGGTATAAGTATTATGTCCTTTGATGAGGTCAAGGAGGAGAATACTTGAGCACGGAATTCCTGGATTATTCTAAAGGAGAATGAGATTCACTCTCAGCATTACTCCTCCGTATACACCATAGCACGATTGTATATCGGGGCGGAGCAATAGCACCCTATATGATACGGTGTGCTCTATGATGAGTACTACTGAGTTTCCTATTTCCTTTTGGGAGTTATGCACCTGAGAAGTTGCATACCTATTGAATAGGGTTCAAATCAAATCAGTTGCCTTCCACTTCATATGTGATATGGAAAGGGAAGAACCCATATCTTAAGTTTGTTAAGATTTGGGGTTGTCCGGCCTATGTCTAAAAGCAAAATCCGGACAAGCTCAACGCAAGGTCTGTTATGTAGAACTGGAAAGGTTCCAGCTATACAAACTACAGCAGATGATTTGATAGAACTAAAGGATTCGATACTAACCAACGAACCTCAGCCTCTCCGCCGATCTAGTATGGTTCCTCACCCACCTGAGAGATACTTCGGTTTCTCTTTGACAGTGGGAGCGAGGATTGCATCATGAGATGATGTCCCAACTAGTTTCGAGCAGGCTATCAGGAGTGGGACTCTATAAGAATGGCTGGATGCTTATTGATCTGAGATGGAATCCTTATACACCAACAAGGTATGGACTTTGGTTGCTTTATCTGAAGGGTTAAATCCCCATCAGGAGCAAGTATATCTTGAGAAGATTACTTGGTGTACATGGAAAAGTTGAGACTTTCAAAGCTATGCTTAAGTTCATCCAGATCCTACTTGCCACGGCTACATACCATGACTATGATATCTGGCGGTTGGGTGTCATGACTGCTTTTCTATATGATGTTTTAGAAGAGAGCGTCTATAAGTACACAACCAGAGGGCTTCGTAGACAGTGGGAACAGCGGAAACATGTGCAAGATGTTTTATGTGATAAAACAGGTATCGCGGAGTTGGAACATCTGTTTTGATGTGGTAGTCAAAGAGTTTGACCTCATCAAAATAGTAGATGAACCTTGTATATAGAAAAAGGTAATAGGGAGTATGGTGGTGATCCTCGTAGAGTACGTAGATGACATACTCTTGATAGGGAAGGAGTTTCCTATGCTACGCTCGGTCAATCTCCGCTTATCACAAGGATTCTCCATATAGGATCATAGTGATACCACCTGAATCCTAGATTTTGGATCTATAAGATTGATCTAATTGGATGTTAGGATACTCACTAGTTGTAGTGAGATGGTATCAATCGATCCTGGGGAGAAACACTGCAAAGGTTCCAGGGTGATAAGGACGACTGAATGTCAGTTGCAGGTATTGTCTTTACCCTCAGTTGAGGGACGGTATATTGGAAGAGTTCCAAGCTAGATACCGTGACTTACTAGACGATTAAAGGCAAGATACATCGTTACCAAGGATGCTACCAAAGAAGCAGTCTGGATATATAAGTTCATGAGATGAACTTCGTTCCTACCATTGTGTGACAATGGAGTTGTGGCTTTTGGCCAAGGAACTACCGTCCCATCTGAAATCCAGATATAATTCTTAGGCAGTATCACCTGATCATGGAGATGGTTGATCTCCAGGGAGATCGAGGTTAGGAGAGTAGACACAGAGGACAACAGCGCGGATCCACTCACAAAGGCCTTTTTCCCAGTAGAGACTTTTATGGGATGGTTGAGTATGAGATACTTCAACCACAACTAATTGTTGGGTATGTGATACCACAACAGATGGCCCTAGTGCAAGTGAGAGATTGTTAGTTATATGTATGCCCTAGAGGCCATTACTGTACATACGATGTATATTGTAGTGGATGCTAAGACATATATAGGGAGGACTTTCTTGCTCGACATGATAGTATGCTATCTGGTTGTACTTTATCTTAGCATGTACTCTGATTGTCTTTATGTTACATGTTGATAAAGCCCTTAGGATATATACTCGACTACTGGGACTATGATGAGATCATACTAGTGGGGCCACGGTAGTCGACGAGTACATCCTATGTAGGGTTCCTAGGCACAGTAATGAAGTCTTACAAGTGATCAAACATGGCTAATTCAAATTTTACATTTGCCTACGAACCCTAATACGGATCGTTAACTAGATTTATAGGCTATGCGATGCAAGTTAACAACTTAAATGCTAAAGGAAAGGAGCTACAACCTTTGTAGATCGGTCCACCACTTCCTAAGCCCCGCGATGATGTCCCTCCGCTGTCCAAATCGGATTCCGGACTCTAGCATCGGCTTCATCGAAGAAATGGGCGGGCTTGGTCGTCGGCTTCGATGCCGAAGATGATCTACGTCGAGGCATCACTAGATCAAGCTCCCACTTCACCAAGTCATGAAACTTGTGAAGAAAACACCCTATACTACTTGGCAAGAGGTAGAGGTTGAAGAAATAGGAAGTGGGTTCACTTTAGAATTGGATTTCTCACTTGTTTTCATCACTTGCCATTGATGTAGCAAGCTTTTCTACATGGAAGAAGAAGATGAAGAAGAAGAAGATAAGATATGATAAGTCATTTAAAAGGAAAATAAAAAGAATACTTATCATGTCTTCAACCATGGTTTAGTGTAGAGATTTAACTAAGGTTAGATGAGTGGTTAGGGTTAGAGAAGAGACAAGAATGGTGGACTTGTTCAAAGCTTCAAGAAGCTTCAAAGAAAAAACAAAACTAGCAACCATTCTTTTCTCTTCTTTTCTAAAATAAATAAATAAATAAATAGATAAAAAGAATAAGTAAATGAAATGAAACCCTAATCACTAACTAACCATGGTTTAATTCTTTACACAAACCCAAGCTAGAATGTATCATCAAACATGATACAATCATGTGCACAAAAATATATCACATATACAATGTGCATTTCAAGTGAGTAAATCCATTTAAAGTGAACCAATACTAGTTGATGGAAAGTAATATATCAAATATATAATTATACATTAAATCATTAAATCAACACTTGATTCAATGATCCGGTCATGACGCATATAACCGGCTAGTATCCAATGTATCGGCTTATCGAATCAATCCTTGATTCGATAACTAGGTTATATCGCATACAACCATTCGACACATTCATCGCGAGAATGAAATACGATATCACAAACACGCATTATTCTCGGTCCCGCACATATCTCATATGCGCTCCTATTTCGTTTCGCTTGAGCCAGAAAACCTCTATGTAGGACTCTAAAGACTCGTCAATACGCCGGCAGCAGATGACGATCATATCAAACACCCACAAGCCGCAAGCGGTCTGCTAAACGTAACGGCCACCAGGGTATGAGCGATCAGAAGATCGACGAGCAAGCCCGCTCACACTCCTGTGAATCCAACCAGTAACACTTACCGTACAGTCCGGTCTGTTCGTCTGATATGTCGTATATCTCGCCTAGGGGTGGTAAACGTCAGACCCCAATAGCTCGATAAGTCATGCCGACGTGAAGTCCATAACTATCGTGAAACTACTGATAACTCTTACCAGTATATCACTGCAACCCTGGCCAGGGATTTCCTGTTATGGCCAGTCGAGCATAGCGCAACATCAACCCCCAATACCGGGGGAGACGAATCCCCTCCTATCGCTCATTGCCTCCATGTGAATCGGGACTGTACCCAAAAACCACTTGTTTGCATGACTCAGTAGAGCCGTGGTAGGGTGGAAATCAAAGCACAGTGGGAGACACACAAGACTCTATGACGATCTCGGGTTAACAGACTAAGCTGTACCAGTGTCACCAGAGAACTGCCATCTGACGTGAGGTATAATACCATCTGGGAGTTCTCGGCGAGTCCGTTCAGTGTACCCAGTCTCCACTGAGCACCCGCATACCATCTCTGATGTCAAACACCAATAGATATGGGATCATCCATCGCCCATCACATGGGTCGAGAAGATATACGCTAGTCTACTCTGGAATATCGATGCCCCGTCTCGATATTCCCACGACTAGGAACAATGAAGGATGTACTCATTGACTACCCAGGCCCCACTAGTATGATCTTCATCATAGTCCTGGAAGTCGAGTACACATCCTAAGGGCTTTATCAACATGTAATCAGAGAGACAGAGAGTATACATGTTAAGATAAAGAGCAACCAGATAGCATACTATCATGTCGAGCAAGAAAGTCCTACCTATATATGTCCCAGCATCCACTACAATATACATCCAATGTACAGTAATGGCCTCTAGGGCATACATATAACTAACAATCTCCTACTTGCACTAGGGCCATCTGTAGCAGTAGTTGTAGTATCTAATACTCAACCATCCCCTAAAAGTCTCTCTTTGGGAAAAGGCCTTCGTGAGTGGATCCGCCGTGTTGTCCTCTGAGTCTACTCTCCTAACCTCGATCACCATGGAGATTAACTATCTCCATGATCAGGTGATGCTGCCTCAGAATATGTCTGGGTCACTGATGGGACCAGGGTTCCTTGGCCAAAGCCATAGTTCCATTGTCATAGAATGGTAGGAACCTAGTTCATCTTATGAACCAATATACACCCAAACTGTCTTTTTGGTAGTATCATTAATAGCGATGTTACCGGCCTTTATCGTCTAGTTTGCCACGGTATCTAGCTTGGAACTTTTCCAACATACCGTCCCTTTACCGAGGGTAAAGACAATGCCTGCGACTGACATTCAGTCGTCCTTATCACTCTGGAACTTTTCCAGCGATTCTCCCCAGGTTCGAGAAGGTATCACCTTTATCCTATTTGGAGAATCCATGTGATAATAGGAGATTGACCGATCGTAGTATAGGAAACTCTTTTCCAATCAAGAGTATGTTGTCTACGTACAACACGAAGATGACCACCTTACTCTCTACTACCTTTTTGTATATACAAGGTTCGTCTACCATTTTGATGAAGTCAAACACTTTGACTATCACATCAAAACAGACGTTCCAACTCCGCGATGCCTGCTTCATTATGTAAAGCAACTTGCACACGTTTCCGCTGCTCCCACTGTTTACGAAGCCCTCTGGCTGTGTTCTTATAGACGTTCTCTTCTAAATCATTATTTAGAAAAGTAGTCATGGCACCCAACCACCAGATATCATAGTTATGGTATGTAGCCGTGGCAAGTAGGATCTGGATGGACTTAAGCATATTCCCTGGAAAAGGTTTCATCATTATCCGTGCCTGGTTGATGACTAAAACCTTTAACAAGTCTAGCTTTGAAAGTCTCAACTTTTCCATCTACACCAAGTAATCTTCTCAAGATATACTTGCTCCCGATGGGGATTTAACCCTTCAGATATCGCAACTAAAGTCCATACTTTGTTGGTGTACATGTATTCCATCTCAGATTGCTAAGCATCCAGCCATTCTTACAGAGTCCCTACTCTTGATGGCCTGCTTGAATCTAGTTGGGTCATCATCTCATGATGCAATCCTTGCTCTCACTGTCATCGAGAAACCGAAGTATCTCTCAAGCAGGTGAGGAACCCTGCTAGATCGGCGGAGAGGCTGAGGTTCGTCGGGAACTATTGAATCCTTTGGTTCTGTCAAATCATCAGCTGCAGTTTTGTATATCTGGAACCTTTCTAGTTCTACAGAACTGACCTTGCCACGATCTTGTCCGGATTTTGCTTTTGACATAGGCCGGACAACCCCAAATCTTAACTAACTTAAGATATGGGCTCTTCCCATACCATATCTCATATGGAATGGTAGGCAGTGATCTGATTCGAACCTAATTCAATAGGTACGCAGCTTCTCAAGCGCATAAACCCAAAAAGGAAATAGGTAACTCAGTAATACTCATCATAGAGCACACCATATCTAATATTGTGCGATTGCTCCGCCCTGATACACCGTTGTACTGTGGTGTATTCAGAGGAGTAATACGGAGAGAGAATCTCATTCTCCTTTAGAATGTTCCAGGAATGCCATGCACAAGTATTCTCCTCCCTGATCTTATCATAGGACATAATACTTATACTCGTATTGGTTCTCTACTTCTAACTTATATTCTATGAATATCTCAAAAGGTTCAGACTTGTGTTTCAACAGGAACATATGTCTGAATCTTGAGAGATTATCAGAGAATATAATGAAGTATAAAGAACCATTCCTGGCATGTGTAGACAGGAGACCTTACATACATCATCATGTATCAGTCCCAAGAGTTTACTAACTCTTTCTGTTTCCAATAAACAGAGCTATGGTCATCTTATCTTTGTGACATGACTGGCAAGTTTCACATGATGTAAATTCAAACTGATTTGAATATGCATCTAAAATGTAACTTCAGCCAGTCGGGTCGCATTGATATGACCTAGTCTACAATGCCTCAAGAAGGATTTGTTCATTTCTGAACTCTTCCTCTTGTGTGTGTTCTGTATACTAGGAACTGTAGTTTGATTTAGAACGTCAATGCTTTTAGATAACGTGCCTGAACCGATCAACTTTTGATATAGGAAATGTTCAAAACATTATCCATCAATACAAAATTTTATCATTTCTTTACTAATAAAGAGACTGATATGATTTTGTATATCAGGTTCGGTATCTAATAGCATTTGTTCAGAATCAATGTATTGGTAATACAGGGTGACAGTGACCAACAGACTTGGCTGCAACACTTGCCCCGTTTTCTGTCTCATGAAACTTATCACCCGTTCTCAGTTTTTCTACCCTTTTGTAGCCCTATGTAACAGATTACATATCTGGGATCTTGATCTGGTATCAAATACCCAGGATGCAGAGGATACTGAGAAAACAGTTCTGTATAATGAACACACCCGAAGGAGATGCATCATATGCACTTTCTTCGTTTGGGCGGCATAGGAATTCTGGTATTTCCCTAATTCCTGCTCTGTCTTATAACAATTATAAGTTGGAGCGGGACCAACGTTCCCCAGCTCAGTATAACAAGCGGGTTCGATCAATATCCGTATTATTATCTTGATTAAGGCGTGATATGGTCGCTACCTGGAGAGAGAGAGAAGAAAACACTCTCCGTGCGCTCTTGCAAGATCAGACTGGTTATATATTTTATCTAATCAGGATGGCTCCCACTGTTTTTATCAAATCTTCCTTCAAACCTTAAAAGGAAAGACCAGCCGGGATTAATTACACTCTACAAGTTCGCCAATCTTTCAGCCAGGCCAGTGTCGGTACTTTGAGGGAGGATCCCCGTGCTTTCACACGGACCTAATTACAGTAAACCTCGTTTTCCCAGAGGCGTAACCCCGTTGACACCTTTCTAGACACCTACTTGATCGGCTAATTGCAAAGTGCAAAACTCTCCCAGGAGTAACAATTACTAGCAGTGGGTATCGGGATCCAACTATCACATAGAAGGTATGCAATCTCATTGCAAATTTCAACACTTGAAACTCCCGATAATGGTTTTTACCCCTAGCACCTATGACCTTGGCTAAGGTCAACAAATCATAGGTACTAGTCAAGTTATACCCGTCATTTCGTGATTAATTAGACCCGCCCATATGACCCTTGGCTAAGGTCAACAAAGCCACATGACTGTCCTAACTAATCGCATCATATGCTGTGTAGGAAGACATCACTTAGCTACTGCACACTACGCCTCGGCTATGGTCGACAAACGTAGCACGAATACTAAGTACTCTACTTCCTAAAATGACGGAGGGTTGCGAATGGTTTTTAAGAAAACCTTTAACGCTTTGAACTTGATCTCGTTGTGGAATCAAATGGTTTTAAAATAGAATGTTTTTGAGGCTTTTCTAGTTTTGCTAAAGGGGTCACTCCCGGTGAGGGGATCGTCGGCCCTTTCCTCGTCGAATGAGGTGCGGGATATATCATATTTATCACTGTGCAAAGCAGAAACTATAGAAGCAATCAAAAACAAACCGAGTGTGTAGCATCTGCCAGTTATTGCTAAAGGAGTCACTCCCGGTGAAGGGATCTCGGTCCTTTCCTCATCGAATAAGGTGCAGGATGTTCTACAAGGAACACCGCGATGCAAAGCAAGAACTGTAGTTACCTGTTTTTATTTTGAAATTTGATTCCACAACATCAATTAGGTTTATTTTCTTTCATTAATCTCATTAATGAATATCCCATCATTTAAGTCCACCTAATCATCACAGATAAATATAACGTACGCTTATGCCATCCGCATTCGTCTCGATGTCTCGTCTGCACCGTTAGGTTAGGTAACTAACGCCAGAACGAGGCAGGGCTAGCGCGGGTGTAAAACATAAGCAACGTCTATATAATATATCATATATACTATATACAATATCTGTCACAGAACATCACATGATTACATCACAGATAAATCACAGCTGAAGATACATATGAAATATTGGATATACTAGGACGTCCGTGTTTTCAATACGAGCCAGTATAAAACACGGATTCCACGGTCGCGATGAATAGCCAATCCCACACCCCTAGACCCCTACGAGAGCGGCAAGCAACCCTACCAATTCTAGGGTTAGGAGACCCGGACTCGACTCCTCGAGTTGGTCTCCCACTGGACCCCAGAACCCGGTTACTTGTGCTCCCCTTCTTGGGTCTATCCTAATGCGGAAAAGTAAATAATATACAAATGGTGACAACATCCGCCACCTGGAAGTGCCCCAATAAAAGAATATTACATACAAGTTTTTACATGAATGAAAATGAAAAACACTCTTCTCACATAAAAACCCCCCGGTTATTCAAACACGATGATCCAATATAACATATCCAGCAACACATAACATCACATGTCATCAACGTAAGTAAATATGCGCATCCCAATTGTCGTTGACATATAGCAACGAAACCGGCGATATCACATATTACACTTACGGCCACAGAAAAGAAAGTGTAAAACTACAACAGTTGGAATCCGCAAACTCTTTAGACATCGCATGCCTAATCAAATGAAATACTTAGACATCGCATGCCTAACAATTATAAACCCCGCATTTTAGTCTCATTATCGAAAACACTTTTCAATATCATGTCGGGCAATTCAACGGGATTCCCGACATTCTGATTGAATGCTCGTCGCAAACTTTAGTAGGCGGCTGCACCCCCGATACCGTCGACGAAGTGCACCAAGGCGGAACACCGCTACCGCGAGCACCCAAACGGATGCTTTCGGCGACGGGGTTCTCTTACAGTCACTTAGTCGGGGCTATGGGGTGAGGCTGTCTATTAAGTTTACCCGGCGAGTATCCGCGTACACTAAGTGATTGCGACGGACTTTTGATCACATTAAAATTCCGTGGCAACCGATCAAGTGAGACTAAGCTGCTATGTTTATAATATTCATTCAGTTATCTCATAACTGCTTGTGAATTCCAATTATTGTATCACATTCCGGATAAGATAGAAAATGTTAAACTTTCCGATCGAACAATCGAACACCCAAGTTTTCCCGAAACAGATCAACACATGAAATAAGTTTAAAAACATTCACTTCGTGCCTCAGTACCAACGGTCCAGCCGTAGAAGGGTCTAGCCAACGCCTCACATGTGGCCCGCCGTACTGCCCCAAACCCGAAGGTTCAAAGGGCAGTTCAAGACGGTCACATAATCGAGTTAAGGTTTGTTGTCTTCTAGAGGGTCCATCGCGTTACTTGCACTACTTAGAACGTCTTTAAACCCCGGAAAAGTCCAACAATTGGAAATTTCCCAACAGTGGAAAACTTGGGTATTTATATCCGGTCGAACTTTTTAACATATTCTAAAATTATCCGGAAAAGTACACAGACAGAATTAGACAATCCGATCGATACACCGAGTCCCCAATACAACCCAGAAAATTCAACTCTTGAATTCAAATTAAAAATTCCCAGGAAAACCAGCACTAAAAACTAGGAGTTACTGTGGAAACATAATTGATTGATTGCACTCTTTTGCCGCGGAACCGCCGCAATAGGCATGCTATTGCCGCGGTTCCGCCGCTCTTCTATTGACTTAGGTGCTCGAACTTCACAGTAATTCTTAGAAATACCTGCTGATTTTATATTTTTAATTTACAAAAATCCACGAATTTCAAAAATGTACAGAGAGCAATATTAGGGTTAGGGTTTCGGCTCGATCGGATTTCTAACTCCGTCTACGCATCGCCTAAGGCTCTAGCTAGGCTCTGATACCACTGTAGGGTTCCTAGGCACACTAATGAAGTCTCACAAGTGATCAAACATGGCTAATTCAAATTTTACATGTGCCTACGAACCCTAATACGGATCGTTAACTAGATTTATAGGCTATGCGATGCAAGTTAACAACTTAAATGCTAAAGGAAAGGAGCTACAACCTTTGTAGATCCGGTCCACCACTTCCTATGCTCCGCGATGATGTCCCTCCACTGTCCAAATCGGATTCCGGACTCTAGCATCGGCTTCATTGAAGAAATGGGCGGGCTTGGTCATCGGCTTCGATGCCGAAGATGATCTACGTCGAGGCATCACTAGATCAAGCTCCCACTTCACCAAGTCATGAAACTTGTGAAGAAAACACCCTATACTACTTGGCAAGAAGTAGAGGATGAAGAAATAGGAAGTGGGTTCACTTTAGAATTGGATTTCTCACTTGTTTTCATCACTTGCCATTGATGTAGCAAGCTTTTCTTCATGGAAGAAGAAGATGAAGAAGAAGAAGATAAGATATGATAAGTCATTTAAAAGGAAAATAAAAAGAATACTTATCATGTCTTCAACCATGGTTTATTTTAGAGATTTAACTAAGGTTAGGTGAGTGGTTAGGGTTAGAGAAGAGACAAGAATGGTGGACTTGTTCAAAGCTTCAACAAGCTTCAAAGAAAAAACAAAACTAGCAACCATTCTTTTCTCTTCTTTTCTAAAATAAATAAATAAATAGATAGATAAAAAGAATAAGTAAATGAAATGAAACCCTAATCACTAACTAACCATGGTTTAATTCTTTACACAAACCCAAGCTAGAATGTATCATCAAACATGATTCAATCATGTGCACAAAAATATATCACATATACAATGTGCATTTCAAGTGAATAAATCCATTTAAAGTGAACCAATACTAGTTGATGCAAAGTAATATATCAAATATATAATTATACATTAAATCATTAAATCAACACTTGATTCAATGATCCGGTCATGACGCATATAACCGGCTAGTATCCAATGTATCGGATTATCGAATCAATCCATGATTCGATAACTAGGTTATATCGCATACAACCATTCGACACATTCATCGCGAGAATGAAATACGGTATCACATACACGCATTATTCTCGGTCCCGCACATATCTCATATGCGCTCCTATTTCGTTTCGCTTGAGCCAGGAAACCTCTGTGTAGGACTCTAAAGACTCGTCAATACGCCGGCAGCAGATGATGATCATATCAAACACCCACAAGCCGCAAGCGGTCTGCTAAACGTAACGGCCACCCGGGTATTGAGCGATCAGAAGATCGACGAGCAAGCCCGCTCACACTCCTGTGAATCCAACCAGTAACACTTACCGTACAGTCCGGTCTGTTCGTCTGATATGTCGCATATCTCGCTTAGGGGTGGTAAACGTCAGACCCCAATAGCTCGATAAGTCATGCCGACGTGAGGTCCATAACTATCGTGAAACTACTGATAACTCTTACCAGTATATCACTGCAACCCGGGCCAGGGATTTCCTGTTATGGCCAGTCGAGCATAGCGCAACATCAACCCCCAATACCGGGAGAGACGAATCCCCTCCTACCGCTCATTGCCTCCATGTGAATCGGGACTGTACCCAAAAACCACCTGTTTGCATGACTCAGTAGAGCCGTGGTAGGGTGGAAATCAAAGCACAGTGGGAGACACACAAGACTCTATGACGATCTCGGGTCAACAGACTAAGCTGTACCAGTGTCACCAGAGAACTGCCATCTGACGTGAGGTATAATACCATCTGGGAGTTCTCGGCGAGTCTGTTCAGTGTATCCAGTCTCCACTGAGCACCCGCATACCATCTCTGATGTCAAACACCAATGGATATGGGATCATCCATCGCCCATCACATGGGTCGAGAAGATATACGCTAGTCTACTTTGGAATATCGATGCCCCGTCTTGATATTCCCACGACTAGGAACAATGAAGGATGTACTCATTGACTACCCAGGCCCCACTAGTATGATCTTCATCATAGTCCTGGAAGTCGAGTACACATCCTAAGGGCTTTATCAACATGTAATCAGAGAGACAGAGAGTATACATGTTAAGATAAAGAGCAACCAGATAGTATACTATCATGTCGAGCAAGAAAGTCCTACCTATATATGTCCCAGCATCCACTACAATATACATCCAATGTACAGTAATGGCCTCTAGGGCATACATATAACTAACAGCCTATAACTGTTCCTAGTCGAGGGTGTATCGAGACAGGGCATCGATGCACCAGAATAGACTAGCGTATACGCATCTTGACCCATATGATGGCCGATGGATGATCCCATATCCATCGGTGTTTCACATCAAGGATGGTGTACGGGTGCTCTGTGGAGACTGGGTACACTGGACGGACTCGCCGAGAACTCCCAGATGGTATTATACCTTACGTCAGATAGCAGTTCTCCGGTGACACTGGTACAGAGTAGTCTGTTGACCCGAGATCCTTATAGAATCTTGTGTGCTTCCCATTATGCTTTGATTTACATCATTCCACGTCCAAGAGGGCGTGCAAAAAGGTGGCTTTTGGGTACAGTCCCGAATCATATGGAGGCAATGAGCGATAGGAAGGGATTCGTCTCTCCCGGTATGGGCAGTTGATGTTGTGCTGTGTTCGATTGGCTATAACCAGAAATCCCTAGCCAGGGTTGCTGAGATTTACTGGTAAGTGTTATCAGTAGTTTCTCGAACTGTTATAGACCTCATATCGACACGACTTTTCGAGATACAGGGGTCTGACGTTTACCACCCCTAGGCGAGATATGCGACATATCAGACGACGAGACCGGACTGTACGGGAGTGTTACTGTTTGGTTTCACAGGAGAATGTACAGGCTTGCTTGTTGATCTTCTGAGCGCTCAATACATGGGTGGCTGTTACGTTTAGCTGACCGCTTGCAGCTTGTGTGTGTTTGATATGATCATCACCTACTGCCGGCGTATTGACGATTCTTTAGAGTCCTACACAGAGGTTTCTTGGCTCGGGCAAAATGGAGTAGGAGTACATATGTGATATGTGCGGGACCGAGGATAATGCGGTATATGATACCGTATTGGATTCTCGCGATATGAGATATCGGCCGGGTATAAGTGATATAGCCGGGTCATCATATTAGTCGGTTATATGCGATATAGCTGGATTGTCAGATCAAGTGTTGATTCGATAATTTAATGTATAATAATATGTATGATATATTAAATTACATTAACTAATATTAGCTCACTAAAAGATTCATTTTCTCACTCGGGTAATACATTGATATATATGCGATATATGTTAATTGTATTATTTTATATTGTTACGATAAATATTATATATGTGATATATAATATTGTAACATGATATGATAACTAATGCAACATGTTTTGTGGAGTTTAATCATGATTAGGGTTTGGATTAGGGTTAAGACTTCTAGTTGATTCTAGAAGGTTTTCTTTTGTTTTGGAAAAGATATTTTCAAGTGACTCATTCTTAACATAACACAAACCCTAGCCTTGGTTAATTCTCTACAATGGTTTAGTTAACCATGGTTTCATTATTGATCATCTTTATCCTTTCATTGTTCATCACAAAAGGAAAAAGATTATTCATTCTTCTTCTTGCTTGAGTTTCTTCTTGAAAAAGCATTCTTTTGTGATGAAATTGAGTGAGAAAAAGATTATAAATGAGAGAAAAAATCCTACTTCATCATCCTCATCTACCCTTGCTATTTAGATGATGGTGTTCACTTCATTTTATGAGTGTTAGCTTGTGTTAATGAAACTTCAAGGTAGATCATCTATGTTATCGAAGATCGGAAGCAAGATTGCATCATTCTCTTCGTGAACCGTCTCGAGAGTCCGGAACACGATGATCGCAGCGAAGGGACCTCAACACGGAGCTTAAGAAGTGAAGGACCTGATCTACGAAGGTTGTAATCCCTCTCACTTAGTGTTAAAGAGTTTAACATGCTTGTTTTCGCCTAAACCCTAGTTTAAAGATCCGGCTTCGGGTTGTTCGGCACGGCTAAAATTTTAATCGGGCAAGGTTGATGCCTCATAGAACCTTGTGAGCGTACCTAGCAACCGTACAGTAGGGTTCCTATTGACGGCGGCAAGGTTACGGGAGGCATCGTCCATACCACTTTAAAAAAAAATTGCCGTTGAAAGGAACCCTATGCTAGAATCGTTAACTAGAACATAATACGGAAACATAGTAAACCATTTACTATCTAAGTGAAAAAGAAAATACAACCTTTGTAGATCGGTCCTTCACTTCAATAGCTCCTTGTTGTAGTCCCTTCGCTGCGATCATGGTTCTCCCGGACTCTTGCATGGCTTCACGAGGTGGAAGGAGCGACCTTGCTTAAAATCTTCGAGGCCGAAGATGATCTACATCGAGGGGATACCAACTCAAGCTACTACTTCACTAACCATAAGATTAGTGAAGCAAACTGTTGGAGATAGTGCCCTCAGAGTCAATTATTAGGTCACAGGTACGTGATTGCAATGTTTGATGGAGGACCTATCCCGGTAGGACAGTCTTACTCGAGATGATAATATGCTATCTAGTTTACCTTTATCATCGTGTACTGCTTTAGGTGACCTTACAGGTCGCTATTACACGTTGGTAGAGCCCCTAGGATTCTTGCTTGACCACCAGCAGTATGAGGGCGATCATATACGTGGGAGCTGGCAGTCTATAAGTATATCCTTAAATGGTCCCTAGTCGTGAGAGTTTCGAGACAGGGCATCGATACTCCAGAGTAGACTAGTGTATACAGTCGAGACCCCGACGAGGGGCGGTGGCCGGTCTCACAAGCCACTGGTGTCAGTTGGATCACCTAAGATGTATACAGGTGCTCATTGGGTTATGAGTACACCAGACAGGACTCGCCGGGAACATGCTAGTTGGTCATATACCAGACGTCAGATGGCAGTTCCCTGGTGACATGTGTACAGGTTAGTTCATCGACCTGGGGATCGTCATTTGTCTTGTGTGAGTTCCCACTGTACTTTGATTACTACCCTACCACGGCTCAAAGGAGTCGTGCAAACAGGTTTTAGTTGGGTACAGTCCCGAGCCACATGGAGGCAGTGAGCGCATCTTCAGGGGTTCGTCTCTTCCGGTATTGGGGATGAGGTCGCGCTGTGTCTAGGAGAGCCATTACACGAAGCCCTCGGCCGAGGCAAGGAGATTTACTGGTAGGTATTCCAGTAGTATCTCAGGGTGTTCTGGGCTATACTCCGACACGACTTGTACCGCTTTTGGGGGTCTGACTTTTACCAACCCCCTAGGCCCGCCATGCGATGCTCATAGACGAACGGACCGGACTGTACGGATATTGTCACTGACAGGCTCAGTAGGGTTGTCAGGCTGAGTTCGCTCACAGACGTCCCTTTTAGTCAATACCTGGTAGCCCATTACGTATTGGCTTATACCTCCGACGTGCTAGTGGTTAAATCCACAACCAAGGTGTTGACGATTCTTTAGAGTCCCCCACATTCAGTTACTCAGCTTTCGGGCGAAAAGTTGTAGAGGCCGTATGGAGATATGGCAAGGTCCGATCGGATACGTGCGGTACTGCACGGATCAGGATCGGACAGTTTGTACTACAGGCCGTATGGATATATGGCAGGGTTCGATCAGATACATGCGGTATTGCACGGATCAGGATCGAACGGATAATACTAGCCGGCTTTGGTTTAAGCCGGATCCTAGTATAGTACAGTGTAGATTTTGTCTCATTGAATTTGTTTTTCGGTCGGAATACAAATGCGGGTGTGTATGCACAGTATCGGGGTTTTCCTGTAATTTATTACGGGACCAGTTTTCTGGAGTTGCCAGTTTGTTTTCCGTTTCGGCCAATTTCCTTTGTATCGTTCATTGGCCGAAGATTGGTGGAGGAGGGCTTATTTGCATTGTTGCAAATAAGTATTTGTGGAGGGGTTCTTTGCATATTTTTGTATCATGATGGTTTCATGATGGAGCCCATCCCTTGACCTTTCTTAAACTCATGATTGCTTGACTTTCTTTGTCATCATGATTGTTGATGATGGGAGATGATATGGTTGTTGAGTGAGGACTTTTCTTTGTGATCATTATTTTCCATATGATAACCATTCCTCTCTCTCTCTCTTGCATTATTCTTTTTGGTCACTCTCATTCTCTCCTTCCCAAGGTGATGGCTGGCCACTCCCATAGTGGGCTGTCCCAAATTCTTGGTGTGGGATTTTGCTTCATTTCATGTTGCAAAAATCCCACAAGATCAATCCAAAAAGCTCCATGTTCCTTTTCCTCCACCACAAAGGCATCTCCATGAACCCCAAAATTGAGACTTGCTCACTAGATATTCTACAACAAATCTTGGGCACGTCGACTAGCCAGCTTCGTGCCCGAGTTGCCTCGGCATTGAGGTGGGAGCCCGTAAAAGAAGCAGGCGATGTGGTGCACTTCCGGCGACGAGGTGGAGATAGGACATTCCGCGGGAGATCGGGACGACGATGAGAAGACCGGAGGACTTGGATCAGTCGGTATATCTCTCTTCCCTTTCTTATAGTTAGCTAGGACTAATTAATGGTTCGATCCGGGTATTAGTGCGCGGCGGTTTGCCAGTTCAAGAAAATTTAAAGTTTATCACCGCTTCCGCATTTGGCCGTCGGATTGACGGCCGGGGCGCCACCGTGCACTTACAGTGGTATCAGAGCCTCGCCATTAACTTAGTCTAGCTTTGTTTAATGTGTTTGCATTTCCGATCGACCAAAATTCCAAAATCCGCATTTTTGTTCACATCAGTTTTCTGTTGAAATTTTTTGGAGTCGAAAATTTTTTCAGGTTACAGAAAAGTGATCTACTAGAAAAAATAAGAGTTCTGTGAAAATTCGATGCACTAAGTCCACTGTTGGAGCGCGGAACCGCGGCCAAACACCCCTTTGGGCCGCGGTTCCGCCGCACACTGTTGGGTTCCCTGCATCAAATTTCTACAGTATCTTTCTGGGGTTAAAATTGGGGTTTTGGAATAATAACATTGGGCCCAGAATTTCTTGATCTGCTACAGTAATGCTTGGGGCCCACTTGTTAAAATTTGATCGATCGGATATTTTAAATACATTATTTCACAGTATTTACATTATATCTGCGACCGTGAATGTCACTCGATCGGTAAATCCTGTCTAACTGCTATAGCCCGGTTAGACGGATTTGCGAACGTGACTTTCACGTTGATGTTTTGTGGTTTTGCTGTGATGTTGCGGATCGGTCGTGGGGGATAGCCTGGATGCAATGCTAGTACAGTTCTGTTGTATTATGTACATTTGATATTGCGGGGCGAGCGTCCGACATGTGGACTGCCGTCACTGCCTGTTTGTATTATTCTTTTGGGACACGGCCAGGTTGCGGTCGATGTACCCGTTGTATGTATATTTTACTTTCTGTACTAGGATTACCCCGCGGGGGGGTGCACGGATAGCCTGGTTCTAGAGGACAACAAGCCCGCATCTCATGGCATTGAGACGGAGGGGGCTTCACTCTACGATTGGCGGGCTATTCGCCGCACTCGTAGGGGGTACAGGTTGACCCAGGAGGGGTGCCCAAGTTACCGGATTCCATGAAGGCTGGGTGGTCCATTCACGGTGCTGAAGGGGGCTGCCTCGCTCCAGGTTTTGGCGGGTAACTTGCCGCGCCCGTAGGGGTCTAGGATTACATTGCGCAGGCTATCCACACGACCAGGGGAACGTCGGGTTTCAGTAGTGGCTCTGTGAAACCCGGGGATCCCAGATATCTGTATTGTTTCTGTGATGCTGTTCATTCTCTGTGATGTTGCATTTTTATCACGCCTTGAGCGAATATAATATATTGGTATATATATTAGTAGATGTTGTATATGTTTTACATCCGCGCTAGTCCAGTCCCCGCTCTGTCGTTAGTTAGCTAACCTAACGGGTAATGACGGGACCCAGTGGCGAATGCGGATGGCATATACACACATCAGTATATTTTCGTTCTTTTGGTGTGATCAATTGATGGGACTGCATTGATTCGAATCAATGCAAGTTAAAAACAAACCTAATCTGATGTTGTTGGAACACTTTTCAAAAAGCTGTTATTGCAAGGACGTTCACTTTTGTTTTGCATCGTGGTATTCAGATGGAATATCCTGCTCCTCAGTCGACGAGGCAAGGGCCGAGATCCCTTCACCGGGAGTGACCCCTTGGACAAAAAGTTTGCGTCAGGGCAATGACTTCACTATAGCCGATTACTTTTGCTTTGCACCGTGGTATTCAGTTGGAATATCCTGCACCCCATTCTACGGGGAAAGAGCCGAGATCCCTTCACCGGGAGTGACCTCTTTAGCAACGGTTTTCGTCACTATATTTTTAAAAGCTATCCTATCCTTCAACGATATCAAGTTCATTACGTTAAAGGTTTTCGCCAGAAACCATTCGTAGCCCTCCGTCGTTTCAGACGGGTAGCACGTAGTATTCATGCTATGTTTGTTGACCTTCGTCAAGGCATAGTGTATGGTAGCTGCTTGTTACCTTTCTGCTGCATAGATAGATGCGTTGGTTTGGGACAGTCGTATAGCCTTGTTGGCCTTCGTCAAGGGCTTGTACGGGTGGATTCAAATTAACCTGGACAATGACGGGTGGAACTTGACATGTGACTTATGATTTGTTGACCTTCGTCAAGGTCATAAGAGCATGGGGCAGAAATCACATCGGGAGTTTCAAAAGAACTGAAACTTGCCAGATATGCGCATACCTTCTGGAGTGTGATACCGTGAGCGGATTCCGTCACGTTGTCATGCGATGATAGTTGGATCCCGATTCCCCCTGATGAGTTAGTTTACTCCTCGGGTAACCCTGACTAATTCTTCTTTCAGGTTTGGAGGAGAATTTGAGGTACAGTGGGAGGATTCCAGATTAGATAAATTGGTAACCATTCTGATCTAGGTTAGAGTGCACGCTGAGTGTTTCTTTTCTCTCTTTCTTTGGCAGCGACCATTGACCTGACCCTAATACTATGACTCAGTGACCAAGTTGACCGAACCTTCTTAACACTGGCTTTTGGATTGTCAGAGTTGCAAACCTCATTGCCACTCCTACTTTTACCCTTTTCTCCAGGACACCCCGTATTACTACGAACGTCCACTTCCATTGGACAAAACCATCGTATGGTTAGATACGAACTCGAAAGAATTTATTCGAGGATGGTTTCAGGTTCTGGAGGAAACGAAGAGGACTATTCAGTTGTCTTTTCCTTTTACCTTCTCTCAGGTTGCGAGTACTCCTTGGTTTAGGAGATAGTACACCTATTACGCAAATTGGATAGTCTTCTTCCAAACCAAAGGCAGGTGCCGACCGGTAGGGAATGAAGAAAACCAATTAGCCTAACGATGGTGTACAGAAGATATTAAGTTAAGACAAAGCAAGGGATTAGTAAGAGGGCAAAGTAAATTGCAACAGATATTCACGACCAAACCAAGTATTCCTTCGCCAATCCTAAATCACCTTTGTATTTCTCCAGGACACTCCGTATCACTACGAAGATCCACAGTTTATTTGGATACTCCATCGTATGGTTATATACGAACTCGAAAGGAACTTGTTCCAGTTCGGGGATGGATTCTGGTTCAGGAGAAATAGGAATAAGATTTATTCAGGTGTCTTTTATCTTCACCTTCTCTCGCATTGCGAGTGTTCCTAGGATTAGGACAGTACACCCATTATGCTTATTGGATAGTCTTCTTCCAAACCATAGGCTGGTGCCGAACGGTAGGGAAGGAAGAAAACCATTTGGCCTAAGGGGTGTGCAGAAGGTAAAGACTAAAGACATATGAAGGGATTTGGAGAGGTGGCAAAGAATTACACGGTTACAGTTGTGAATCTGGATAATAGAAGAGGCATTACTAGGAATACCAGGATACCCCATCGAAACATTTCATGTTTCAGTCTCACTGTGTACTGTTAAAGGAAAACTGATTTCCCGATTAGACACTTGCTCCAGGGTATGTATTTACCAGGTACGATTCTTATATCTGTATGGTTTTACAGATGATGAGTGGGAGTAAGTTATTGGGAATTGGGTGATCATCCTCATTATATCGGGATTCATTGTAATCGGTGATATTTGAGGAAGTCACCTGGGTTGTTTGCCGGATGGCAAATATTTGGTTTTGAATATCCGCTGTTATGCACCAATTTCAAATTGATATATCTGTACGTCTATTTTCATAGAATGAGATATACCTTTTTGAAATTATGTCTGTAACATTTACCTATATCAATGGATGGTTAGGTAAGGAGCATTAAACAGCGGTGTAATTCTTCTTAACCATAAGTACAGTTTTCAACCTATGACACACAGTGAATGAGTTATCAGACTCAAGGGACTTATACAGAGTATTGTATGTTGTCCAGGGTCCATCAGGACAGAGGGGTTGGTCCTCGTACTATATTCGGTTTACTTATGACTTCTCTAGTTTTTAGACAGGTGTTTCGCGGAAACACAGGGTCTGAATTTTGAGAAGTTATAGGTATTTGAATAGAGTAGAGAACCAGGTGTAGCAAGTATCGGGATTCTTCAAAGCAATCGAAGATGTAGACATTTGTGCATGGTATTCAGTTGATAGTAATGATAAGAGATTTTGCTTCTCTTTCAGGTTATTCATAATTGGAAGCATTCCTAAGTTGAGTAACGCTGATCGGCCTCCTTCCATTTAGTTGACATGCACTGGAGACAGCTGCATGATTTGGATCTGGTTCAATTAAATCAGTGCCTCTGTTTCTATATTGGATATAGAACAGTTCATATCTTAACGATGTTAAGGTACGGGGAGTTGTCCGGTTTATGATTAAAACCAGACACTGGACAACTCAAGGTACGTTTCTGTAATGGCTGTTTGTGGGTTGACCCAGGCTATGACGAGGGTTGACTTTCTACCATCTGGATGAACAATAGCGATATTGTTCTAGACTCGCCACAGTTTTATTAAAAATATGGATTTTTTCAGAAAAACAGTAGTGGGAGTATGGTAGAACTGGAAGTGATTCCAGAACCACAAACGATTACTGAAGATTTGATAGGAACCTAAAGATTCAATCTGGTTTGACATTCCATTGGCCACTCCGCAGATAAGGTGGGTAACTTCAGGCACCCGAGAGGTACTCCGGTAGCCTCAAGGACGGTGACAGGGAAGTTCTTGTTTACCCACAATTACCATTGCTGTTGTTCCACGCTGCGAGACCCGGTGGGAGGATGAGTATAGCGTCGTTCTAAACTAGTTTTAGAAGTGTACGTCTATATGACTCTGCCAGAGGGTTGTCGTAGTCAGTGGGAGCGGCGGAAGCATTGGTGGACAGGTAGCTTATGTCTATTTATAGACTAAAGCAGATGTAGCGGAGATAGATCATCTACTTCTGACGTGACAGTCATGGGTTTGACTTCATCAGAATAGGGGATGGATCTGTTGAAAAGGTAGTAGGGTGTGATATCCTGGTATTTGGATGACATACACAGAGTAGGAAAAGAAACTCCTATGCTACAATCGGTTATACTTTGGTCGTCACACAGTATTTTCTCCACATGGGACTTGGACATTATATCAGACCTCTGGTTACTAGATCTATGGTTTTAGATCTAGATTTGGGTAGTCTCCCAATCAGGGTACTTAGACAGCATTCTAAGAGTATTTAGAATGGACGACTCCTAGCACGGTGGTGTACCTGCAGGTGACGGAATCACCCTCTCTAAAGGTGTCTTATAGACTAAAGGGGAGAGGGATGTGCATGATTGGCAGATCACTTGCTCAGGCATTTGAGTCAATCATGAGATGTCAAGTACCACACCAGATGTTGTTCTTACACTAGATGCAATAAGTTGACATTGATCCAATCCAGGAGAAACAGTAGGAAGCAGTTTTAGAACATAAGTGGATGTTCTAGGGATATGATAACGACAGCCTCATTCGGGAGACAGTTATCATTCCAAGCTTCCAAGGTGACATGGACGACAAGGAGGTTGTCAGAGTTATAGTTTTTCCTTCTGACGAGGGGCGGTATTTTGGACAGGTGGTCCAAGGCAATACTGAGGGAGGCATGGCGCAGGATACTGATTAAGTTCAGTTGACGATACAGTCTAAGAAGTTTGAATTTGGAGTTCATTTATGAGCTAGGTCCCATCAGACATCCAGACATATTCTAAGACAGGTATTGCTTATTTCGGGAGATGGCTTTCTCCGCGAACTTAAGATATAGAGAGACATAGAAAGAAACAACCAGGCGGATCCACTCACTGAGGCTATTCCTAGAACGCAATAGTTTCGCAAACGAGCTTTGTGAGACTGACTAGTAGAGGAGTTGGGTGTTCGGTATCACACGGGCTATGAGTATGCGACATCGCAATAATTAGCCTTGAGTGCAAGTTGGAGATTGTTGGAGATAGTGCCCTCAGAGTCAATTATTAGGTCACAGGTACGTGATTGCAATGTTTGATGGAGGACCTATCCCGGTAGGACAGTCTTACTCGAGATGATAGTATGCTATCTAGTTTACCTTTATCATCGTGTACTACTTTAGGTGACCTTACAGGTCGCTATTACACGTTGGTAGAGCCCCTAGGATTCTTGCTTGACCACCAGCAGTATGAGGGCGATCATATACGTAGGAGCTGGCAGTCTATAAGCATATCCTTAAATGGTCCCTAGTCGTGAGAGTTTCGAGATAGGGCATCGATACTTCAGAGTAGACTAGTGTATACAGTCGAGACCCCGACGAGGGGCGGTGGCCGATCTCACAAGCCACTGGTGTCAGTTGGATCACCTAAGATGTATACAGGTGCTCATTGGGTTATGAGTACACCGGACAGGACTCGCCGGGAACATGCTAGTTGGTCATATACCAGACGTCAGATGGCAGTTCCCTGGTGACATGTGTACAGGTTAGTTCATCGACCTGGGGATCGTCATTTGTCTTGTGTGAGTTCCCACTGTACTTTGATTACTACCCTACCACGGCTCAAAGGAGTCGTGCAAACAGGTTTTAGTTGGGTACAGTCCCGAGCCACAAGGAGGCAGTGAGCGCATCTTCAGGGGTTCGTCTCTCCCGGTATTGGGGGTGAGGTCGCGCTGTGTCTAGGAGAGCCATTACACGAAGCCCTCGGCCGAGGCAAGGAGATTTACTGGTAGGTATTCTAGTAGTATCTCAGGGTGTTCTGGGCTACACTCCGACACGACTTGTACCGCTTTTGGGGGTCTGACTTTTACCAACCCTCTAGGCCCGCCATGCGATGCTCATAGACGAACGGACCGGACTGTACGGATATTGTCACTGACAGGCTCAGTAGGGTTGTCAGGCTGAGTTCGCTCACAGACGTCCCTTTTAGTCAATACCTGGTAGCCCGTTACGTATTGGCTTATACCTCTGACGTGCTAGTGGTTAAATCCATAACCAAGGTGTTGACGAGTCTTTAGAGTCCCCCATATTCAGTTACTCAGCTTTCGGGCGAAAAGTTGTAGAGGCCGTATGGAGATATGGCAAGGTCCGATCGGATACGTGCGGTATTGCACGGATCAGGATCGGACAGTTTGTACTACAGGCCGTTTGGATATATGGCAGGGTTCGATCAGATACATGCGGTATTGCACGGATCAGGATCGAACGGATAATACTAGCCGGCTTTGGTTTAAGCCGGATCCTAGTATAGTACAGTGTAGATTTTGTCTCATTGCATTTGTATTTCGGTTGGAATACAAATGCGGGTGTGTATGCACAGTATCGGGGTTTTCCTGTAATTTATTACGGGACCAGTTTTCTGGAGTTGCCAGTTTGTTTTCCGTTTCGGCCAATTTCCTTTGTATCGTTCATTGGCCGAAGATTGGTGGAGGAGGGCTTATTTGCATTGTTGCAAATAAGTATTTGTGGAGGGGTTCTTTGCATATTTTTGTATCATGATGGTTTCATGATGGAGCCCATCCCTTGACCTTTCTTAAACTCATGATTGCTTGACTTTCTTTGTCATCATGATTGTTGATGATGGGAGATGATATGGTTGTTGAGTGAGGACTTTTCTTTATGATCATTATTTTCCATATGATAACCATTCCTCTGTCTCTCTCTTGCATTATTCTTTTTGGTCACTCTCATTCTCTCCTTCCCAAGGTGATGGCCGGCCACTCCCATAGTGGGCTGTCCCAAATTCTTGGTGTGGGATTTTGCTTCATTTCATGTTGCAAAAATCCCACAAGATCAATCCAAAAAGCTCCAAGTTCCTTTTCCTCCACCACAAAGGTATCTCCATGAACCCCAAAATTGAGACTTGCTCACTAGATATTCTACAGCAAATCTTGGGCACGTCGACTAGCCAGCTTCGTGCCCGAGTTGCCTCGGCATTGAGGTGGGAGCCCGTAAAAGAAGCAGGCGATGTGGTGCACTTCCGGCGACGAGGTGGAGATAGGACATTCCGCGGGAGATCGGGACGACGACGAGAAGACCGGAGGACTTGGATCAGTCGGTATATCTCTCTTCCCTTTCTTGTAGTTAGCTAGGACTAATTAATGGTTCGATCCGGGTATTAGTGCGCGGCGGTTTGCCAGTTCAAGAAAATTTAAAGTTTATCACCGCTTCCGCATTTGGCCGTCGGATTGACGGCCGGGGCGCCGCCTTGCACTTACACAAACACCCTATACTAAAGTGCTAATCTAGTAGAGGATGGAGAAATAGGAACTGGGTTCACTTTAGAATTCTTTTTCTCACAATACTTTCTCACTTTTTTTCAAACCCTAGAGAGCTTTTTCTTTTGGAGGAAGAAGATGAAGAAATGAGAAGAGAATGAAAATTATCATGTGAGAGAGTAAACCATGATGAGTGAGTATCATATAGTAACTCATGTAGAGACATAACCATGGCAAATTAAAATGGTTAGGTTAACAAATATCTAAAATAAAACAAACCTAGTGGACTTAGTCAATGCATCCACAAGCTTCCACTAGCTTCATGCATATTTCCAATTTTCCACTAATTTTGTAATTACTTTAAATACTAAACCAAACATGATAATTAGCATGGTGTAAGTCTTGTACACCCATGAAAGTTGTATCAACAACCATGATACAAAAATCAAAACACAAATTAATATATATCACATATATATTAAGTTGTGCACAAGTGAGAAAAACAAATGCTTAAGTCAACAAATGTTAGTTAATGTAAATTCGTATATCACATATACAATTATACACTAGATTTTTAAATCAACATTTGACTTAATAATCCGGATATATCACATATAACCGACTAACATCCAATGTATCATCTTATCGAATCAACCTTTGATTCGATAACCCGGCTATATCACATATAACCGACCGATACAAAAGACGCGAGAATAGAATACGGTATCACATACTCGCATTATTCTCGGCCCCGTACATATCACAAATGTGCCCCCATTTCATTTTGCCTGAGCCAGTAAAACCTCTATTTAGGACTTTAAAGACTCGTTAATAGACCGGCAGTAGATGATGATCACATCAAGCACCCACAAGCCATCAGCGGTACTAGCTGGACGTAACGGCTACCCGGGTATTGAGCACTCAGAAGATCAGCAAGCAAGCCTGCTCCAACTCCTGCAAAAGCCTGACGGTAACACATGCCGTACAGTCCGGTCTCCTCGTTTGATATGTCACATATCAAGTCTAGGGGTGCTAAACGTCAGACCCCAATAACCGATAAGTCATGCCGATGCGAGGCTCATAACGGGTCGAGAAACTACAGGTAACACTTACCAGTAAATCTCTAAATCATCCCTGGCCAGGGACTTCCCTGTTATGGCCAATCGAGCACAGTACAACATCAACTCTCAATACAGGGAGAGACGAAACCTGTCCTATCGCTCATTGCCTCTATGTGACTCGCGACTGTACCCAAAAACCACCATTTTGCACGCCCTCTTGCACGTGGTAAGGTGGAAATCAAAGCACAGTAAGAATCACACAAGACTCTATGACGATCTCGGGTCTACAGACTAATCTGTACAAGTGTCACTAGAGAACTGCCATCTGACGTGAGGTATAATACCATCTGGGAGTTCTCGGCGAGTCCGTCCAGTGTACCCAGTCTCCACTGAGCACCCGTATACCATCTCTGATGTCAAACACCAATGGTTATGGGATTATCCATCACCCATCTCATTGGTCGAGAAGCGTATACGCTAGTCTACTCTGGTATATCGATGCCCTGTCTCGATACACCCATGACTTGGAACGTTAAAGGATGAACATATGGACTACTATGGCCCCACTAGTATAATCTGCATCATAGTCCTTGTAGTCAAGTACACATCCTAAAGGCTTTAGCAACATGTAACCATAAGACAGTATCAAGAGACTAGTATACATGTTAAGATAAAGAGCAACTAGATAGCATACTATCATATCGAGCAAGAAAGTCCTCTCTATCTATGTCCAAGCATCCAATATAATATATTTCATCTGTACAATACTGGCCTCTAGGACATACATACAACTAGCATGTGCAATGAAAACCTAGACCCCTACGAGTGCGGCAAATTACCCTCCAAAACCATAAGTGAGGCAACCCCCTTCATCCAAGTAAAGGGGCCGCCCGACACTTCACGGAATCCGGTAACTTGAGCGCCCTTCCTTGGGTCAACCTGTACCCCCTACGAGTATGGAAAATAGTCCGCCAATTCTAGAGTGAGGCCCCCTCCATCTCAAAGCCATGAGATGCGGGCCCGTTGCCCACTAGAACCCGGTTAACCGTGCACTCCATCGTGAGGTAATCCTAGTACAGAAAAGAAAAGAATATGTACAACAGTGACATCGACTTGAACCCGGTCATTCCCCAAACAAATAATATACAAACTGACAGTGACGGCAGTCCACATGTCGGACTCCCATCCTACAATATCAAATGTATAAAAAATTCTAAACTGTACTACCATTGCACCCAAGCTATCCACCACGACGATCCCGCCACAACCACAGCACGACACAGAACATCAACGTGAATGTTACGTTCGTAAACCCGTCTAAAAGAGTATATAGCAGTTAGACGAGTTGTACCACTCTAATGAAATTAATGGTCTCAGATAGTAATGTATGTACTGAAAACTACGACAATTGAATTCCGCACGCAATTAGCAAACTAAACCGATTTCTGAAACCATGAAAAAAACAGTGAGCTAAAGTTCCCAAAACCGACCGTTTAAAGCCAATTCGGAAGTCCGAATCAAAAAGAAACGCGCCCGAACCTTCGTAGGGAGTTAGAGAATGAAATTAACATCGAGTCGGGGGTCCTAGAAGGGGTACCCCACCCCGGAGGCCATCACGAGGTGGCCAGTGGGTGAGGCAGACCCGAACTGCCCAAGGTGGGGCAGTTTCAGGTCCCCACCGCCAAGACCACCTTGTGGTGGTCTTGGAGAGTGGGCTTAGCTGTTCGGTCCCCCTTAGGATTCCCCGGGGTGCCCATGCACCATACCGCGGCTTCTCTGTTCAAACCGTGAGCCCGCGAGGTGTGCAAACATCTCAAATTTTCAGTTTTCGGAATTGTTTTTGTCGGCAGTTTTTGCACGATAAAAACGACGGATTTCTAATGTCGCGATGAGTTAACTAAGGCCTATGGAGTGGCTCTTATACTATTTTGGGTTATGCAAGTGCCGCGGCCATCAATCCGTGACCAAATACGGAACAAAAATTTATAAAACATGGTGCTACCACAACCAATTGTTGGAGATAGTGTCCTCAGAGTCAATTATTGGATCACAGGCACGTGATTGCAATGATTGAGAGAGGATTTATCCCGGTAGGACAGTCTTACTCAAGAAGATAGTATGCTATCTTGTTTATCTTTATCATCGTGTACTGCTTTAGGTGACCTTACAGGTCATTATTGCACGTTGATAGAGCCCTTAGGATTCTTGCTTGACTACCAGCAGTATGAGGGTGATCATATACGTGGGAGCTGGGGTCTATAAGCACATCCTTAAAAGGTCCCAAGTCGTGGGAGTTTTGAGACAGGGCATCGATACTCCAGAGTAGACTAGTGTATACAGTCGAGACCCCGAGAGGGGCGGTGGCCGGTCCCACAAGCCACTGGTGTCAGTTGGTTAACCTAAGATGTATACAGGTGCTCATTGGGTTATGAGTACACCGGACAGGACTCGCCGGAAACCAGCTAGTTGGTCTTATACCTGACGTCAGATGGCTGTTCTCTGGTGACATGTGTACAGGTTAGTTCATCGACCTGAGATCATCATTTGTCTCGTGTGAGTTTCCACTGTACTTTGATTACTACCCTACCACGCTCAAAGGAGACGTGCAAACAGGTTTTAGTTGGGTGCAGTCCTGAGCCACATGGAGGCAGTGAGCGGATCTGCAGGGGTTCGTCTCTCCCGGTATTGGGGGTGAGGTCGCGCTGTGTCTAGGAGAGCCATTACACGAAGTCCTTGGCCAAGGCAGGAGATTTACATGTAGATATTACAGTAGTATCTCAGGGTGTTCTGGGCTACACTCCGACACGACTTGTACCGCTTTTGGGGGTCTGACTTTTACCAACCCCCTAGGCCCGCCATGCGATGCTCATAGACGAACGGACCGGACTGTACGGATATTGTCACTGACAGGCTCAGTAGGTTGTCAGGATGAGTTCGCTCATCGACGTCCCTTTTGGTCAGTACCTGGTAGCCCGTTACGTATTGGCTCATACCTCTGACGTGCTCGTGGTTAAATCCACAACCAATGTGTTGACGAGTCTTTAGAGTCCCCCACAGACCAGTATCTCAAGTTTCGGGCGAAACGCTGTAGAGGCCGTATGGAGATATGGCAGTGTTCGATCAGATACGTGCGGTATTGCACGGATCGTGATCGGACGGATTTTACTAGCGGGCTTTGGTTTAAGCCGGATCTTAGTATTAGACAGTGTAGTTTTCTCTCTTTGCATTTGTGTTCAGTGGGAATACAAATGCGGGTATATATATACAGTCGCGGGGTTTTTCTGTAATTTATTACAGAATCAGTTTTTTGAAGTTGCCTGTTTGCATTCCGTTCCGTCCAGTTTTCCTTTGTTCCTTCTCGGCCTGATTCTTTTGTTGGAGAGGGTATTTGCAAGTGTGCAAATTATCCTTTGTGGAGGGTTTATTAGCTATTTGAGGGATTATGATAACCATAGCATCATTAGATTCCATTCTTTTGTTGCTTCATTATGGCTTGCAATTAATGTGATGAGATTGAGTGTGGTTTAGATTAGAAATGGGTGTGACCATTTTCTACACATATTCATTCCCTTTCTTCTCTTGATAATTTCATTCATTTTCTCTCCACCATTTTCTTTTGAGAAGGGGACGGCCACTTGTGAGGAGTGGGAGAGAGTTCATTTTGGGTGTGGAGAAATTTGATCATATCATTTTTGCTTGCTACACAATTTCATCAACCTCACTCCAAATTCCATTCTTTATTCCTCCATACATGGCAACTTCTACCCGCAAGAGATGAAGCAATTCTACACTTGCCTACAGCATTCCTTGGACGTGTCGGCTAGCCAACTTCGCGCCCGAGTTGCCTCGGTCCAGAGGTGGGAGCCCATAAAAGAAACCGGCGATGTGGTGCCCGTTTCGACGAGGAGGTGACGACCGGAGATTCCGCGAGGAGATCGGAGTGGAGACGAAGACCGAAGGACACGGATCGCTTGGTATAGCTTCTCTACTCTTATTCTAGTTTGCTAGAGTTAGGTTAATGTCCCGATCCGGGATTTTTTGTGTGCGGTGGTGTCGGTTTTCTAGATTGAAAAGTTTTTCGTTTCCGCATTCCGGCGTCGGATTGATGGCCGGGGCGCCGCCGTGTACTTACACTGGTTTCAGAGCCACGCCATTAACCTAGTCTAGCTTGCTCTAATGTGTTTACAAGTTCGATCGAACAAATTTCCGAAAACTCGATTTCCATTGCATGAGTTTCTGTCGGAATTTTTTTGGGCTCAAAAAATTTTTTAGGTTGTTGCAGAAATGCGTGCAGGTAATTCTAAGCAATCTGAGAAAATTTCGTCGCGTGACGTCACCTTTCCACCGCGGAACCGCGTCCAAACCCACGCATTGGCCGCGGTTCCGCCGCACGGTAGACTGTTCATTTGACCAAATTTTTACAGTGGGCTTATGAGTTGAAAATGAGATTTTTGGAACATTCTTTTTGGGCCTAGATTTTCTGTGAGTACTACATTAGTGCTTGGGGCCCACTTCGGTAAATTTTGATCGATCAAAAATTTTAAACATGTTAGTTCACAGTATTTACATTATATCTGCGACCGTGAATGTCATTTGATCGGTAAATCCTATCTAACTGCTATAGCCCTTTTAGACGGATTTGCGAACGTAACATTCATGTTGATGTTCTGTGTTGTGCTGTGATGTTGCGGATTGGTCGTGGGGGATAGCCTGGATGTAATGGTAGTACAGTTTTGTTTTATATGTACATTTGATATTGCGTGGCGAGCGTCCGACATGTGGACTGCCGTCACTGCCTGTTTGTATTATTCTTTTGTGGCACGACCCGGTCGTGGTCGATGTACCCGTTATATGTATATTTTACTTTCTGTACTAGGATTACCCCACGGAGGGGTGGACGGATAGCCGGGTTCTAGAGGGCAACAGGCCCGCATCTCATGGCGTTGAGACGGAGGGGGCTTCACTCTAGAATTAACGGGCTATTCGCAGAACTCGTAGGGGGTACAGGCTGACCCAAGGAGGGGTGCCCAAGTTACCGGATTCCGTGAAGTGCTCGGTGGTCCATTCACGTTGCTGAAGGGGGCTGCCTCGCTTCAGGTTTTGGCAGGTAACTTGCCGCGCCCGTAGGGGTCTAGGATTTTCATTGCACAGGCTATCCACACGACCAGGGGAACGTCGGGTTTCGGTAGCGGCTCTATGAAACCTGGGAATCCCAGATATCTGTATTGTTCTGTGATGCTGATTACATTTCTTTGATGTTGCATTTTATCATGCCTTGAGCGAATATTATATATCGATATATATACTAGTAGATGTTGTATATGTTTGGCATCCGCGCTAGTCCAGTCCCCGCTTTGTCGTTAGTTAAGTAACCTAAAGGGTGATGACGGGACCCAGTGGCGAATGCGGATGGCATATACGTACATCATTATTTTCGTTCTTTATTGGTGTGATCAATTGATGGGACTGCGTTGATTCGGATCAATGCAAGCTAAACAAACCTATTCTGATGTTGTTGGAACAATTTTTCAAAAAGCTGTTATTGCAAGGGCGTTCTCTTTTGTTTTGCAAAGTGGTATTCGGTTATGAATATCCAGCACCTCAGTCGATGAGGCAAGGGCCGAGATCCCTTCACCGGGAGTGACCCCTTGGACAGAAGTTTGCGTCAGGGTAATAACTTCACTATAGCTGATTACTTTTGCTTTGAATCGTGGTATTCAGTTGGAATGTCCTACACCTCATTCCACAGGGAAAGAGCCGAGATCCCATCACCGGGAGTGACCTCTTTACCAAAGGTTTTCGTCACTATATTTTTATAAAGCTATCCAGTTCCTTCAACGATATCAAGTTCATTACGTTAAAGGTTTTCGCCAGAAACCATTCGTAGCCCTCCATCATTTCAGTTAAATATTCGGTAGTATTCAAGCTATGTATTTTGACCTCACGCCAAGGCATAGTGATTGGTAGCTGCCGGATATTTATCTGTTGCATAGATAGAATGCGTTGGTTTGGGACAGTCGTACTACTATTTTGGCCTACGTCAAGGGTATGTACGGGTGGGTTCAAATTGTTAGTGTATATGCCCTAGAGGCCATTACTGTATCATACTAGTTTGTATATTACTTAATGGAAGCTTGGGATATTCACCTTGTATATACAATCTTGCTCAAAATAGTAGTATGCTACTTGGTTTGTTTCTACTTCAATGTGTACATGTGTTTATTTTAGTATATCACCTATGCACATTAGTGGAGCCCTTAGGATCTTTGCTTGATTACCAGCGTTGTGATGGCAGTCACACTAGTGGGGGCTGGGTAATCTATAAGCACATCCTTATGCAGGTCCCTAGTCGCAGGACTATCGAGACTGGGCATCGATACTCCGGAGTAGACTAGCGCATGCGCTTCTCATCCCAGTGTGGGAGACGGTCTGTCCCACAGCCGTCAGTACGTCGTACTAGAGATAGTATGCGGGTGCTCGTTGGGTTACGAGTACACTGGACAGGACTCGTTGGGAACTGACCGGTTGGTATTATACCTATCGTCAGTTATCAGTTCCCAGGTGACATGAGTACAGCTTAGTCCGCTGACTTGACACTGTCACTTCGCATCGAGTGTGTTCCCACTGTACTTTGATTACTACCCTACCATGGCTCAAAGGAGTCGTGCAAACAGGTAGTAGTTCGGTGCAGTCCCGAAGCACTTGGAGGCAGTGACGGTTAGACAGGATTCGTCTCTCCCGGTATTGGGGGTTGACATCGCGCTGTGTCAAGGAGAGCCATTACACGAGTAGTCCCTGGCCAGGGCAAGCGGGATATACTGGTAGGCTTCCAGTGTTATCTCAGGGTGTATTTGGCTTCACTCCGACATGACTTGTACCGCTATTAGGGGACTGACGTTTACCGCCCCCTAGGCCCGCCATGCGATGTATCAGACGAACAGACCGGGCTGTACGGAGATTGTCACATTCAGGCTCAGTAGGAGTTCAGATAGGTTTCACCTCGTCAGTCTTCTTGTCGGCATCTACCTGGGGACCGTTACGCACAGCTAGTGCCGCTTGCGGTCTGTGGTTAAACCCACTGCCAGCGTAGTGTCGAGTCTTTAGAGTCCCACACAGAAAGCTATTCGCCTTTAGGCAAAAGAGTAGAGGTCGCATGGTTTTGCGACAGGTCGCATGGTTTTGCGACAGGGTCCGGTCACATCCGTGCACTTGTGCACGTACAGTGTCCGGACAGTTAACACTAGCGGGCTTTGGTTTAAGCCGGATCCTAGTGTACGTTTTGGGATTAATTTTATCTCGTTTGTATTCGTGTTCCTCGGAACGCGGATGCAGGTGTGTATGCACAGTTGACAGAGAGACAGAAGCAGAGTATTCTCATTGGGGTTGTTGACTGTTGACTGTTGACAGTTGACTGTTGACCATTGACTTTTGCTTAACCCTAATAAGAATAAGATATATGATTAACATTAATATTAATTAAGTATTGTAGTGGCATGGTTGTTGAGGGGTTAACTTTGTTGACTTGTTGACTTTGTTGACCGGTTGGCTAGGTTGGACTAGTTGACCATCATCATGACAATGGCTATCATTCCATGGAAAAAACTTTTGCTTGCTTGTTTATTTTTGCAAAATGAGTGCATGAAATGATATAGCCATTTTGACATAAACCATTTACACAATACTTGATTACTATTTTTTGTTATGATGGCTTTTGGATTATGAGAGGTGAGAATGAGATGAGTATGGTTCATTCTATCATTTTGCTTTCTCTCTCTTGAGCTCTCTCATTCTCAAGCTCTCCCTCTTCCTCTTGCTCTCTCTACCTCAAGGCAAACCATTCTCATGTGTTGAGACTCATTGCCTTAGAGATAAAAAGACACCGAAACATTCCTCTACTCATTCTAGTTCACAAGGCCTAGCAAGCCAAGTGATCTAGTTTCTTCAAAGTTCGAAGAAGAAGCCAAAGGTAGAAGCTTTCGGGTGGATCCATCTTCGGCGCAAGGAGACGACGAGGTGAGGCCGATCCATACACCGTAAGGAGTCGAAGACGAAGGAGTTCAAGAAAGGTATAGCCCCCTAACCGTGTTGGTAAACTCTTGTCAAGTTGTTAGTTAGTAGTTTAACAAAGATCCGGTTTCGAGTCCATGTTACCGCCTCTAGAAAATTGTTTTTCACCAAATTCCGCATGCCCGAAAGTACCGGGAGAGGTAGCATGGACTTACAGTGGTATCAGAGCCTAGTTAAACTCTATCTAACATGTTAGCAAAGTAACTAGAAGATCGATCAAAGAGAAAGTCCCGAAATGAACCCGGATTTCAAACTTGCTGTCGATTTTTAAAGTGCTGTAAAAGTAATAAATCATGCTTCAAAAATCGACTCAGGGTTTTTATATTGCACTGAAGAAAAACGATCAAGTGATCTCATCATAGAGCCGCGGAAACGCGGCAATAGCTAGCTATTGCCGCGGTTCCGCGGCCACTTTAACTCCTCTGTGAATTTTCTTCACTGCAGTATACTTAGTGGGGTATTTTGGGAATTTTGGTATATGTTTTTTCGGCCCAGATTTTCCAGAACGAAAATTTTGTGTTTGGGGCCTAAAAATCCGTATTTTTGATCGAACTTCTAAAGACTTGAGCTGACGGGTTTTTTTATCTGTGATGTGATATTTGTATTGAACGTCTGCTAATCGCTATTTGTCGATTAGTGAGGGTTATACAAATCTGTGATCTGTAATGTTGCTGGAATGTGTATATGAATTCATTGGATTGTCGCGGGTGAATAGGCGGGGTTGTGAGACGAGATTTTTCTTTTTTTCAATTCATGTAAATTTGTAAATTGATGTAATAATTATTTGTATGGCTGCACAACCGGGTCGGGGTTGTAGCCGTCAATGTATAATTTCTTTTTACTGTTTTTGCTCCTAGGATAGACCCATGGAGGGGGTGCACAAACTACCGGGTATGCCGAAGTGCCGAGTGGCCTACTCACGGAGTTGAGGGAGGTTGCTTCGTTTCGGGTACTTGGCGGGTAGTTTGCCGGACCCGTAGGGGTCTTGGGTGGGGTATTGGCTATTCACCGAGACCGTGTAATCTGCTTTTCGTTACAGGCTCGTACGAATTGCGGGTACCTAGTATATCCAATGTGTTCATCTGTGATCTGAAATGGCTATCATTGCAATATATCTATATATGATATTATTTAGGCGTTGCTTATGTTTTACAGCCGCGCTAGCCCAGCCCCCGCTCTGTCGTTAGTTAAGTAACTTAACGGGTAATGACGGGGCTCTGTGGCGAATGCGAATGGCATAAGCGTACATCATATTTTGGTTGTTTTCTGCAATGGTAGGATTAAATGATGGGACGCATTAAAAGAACTAATGCAAGAATATCACGCATTAAAAGAAATAATGCAAGAAAATAAACCAAGTTAAAGTCGTTGGAACACTTTCAAAAAACCACTCGGTTCTTTTCAAAACTAACTTTTAAATGCGGAGCTTGAGCCACTCCTTTTAAAAGCTATCTCGTTCCATCGGTTATATCAAGTTCACTACGTTCACGGTCTTTCCAAAACCATTCGTAGCCCTCCATCATTTCGGTTAAATATTCGGTAGTATTCAAGCTATGTATTTTGACCTCACGCCAAGGCATAGTGATTGGTAGCTGCCGGATATTTATCTGTTGCATAGATAGAATGCGTTGGTTTGGCACAGCCGTACTGCCATTTTGGCCTACGTCAAGGGTAGGTACGGGTGGGTTCAAATTAACCTGGATAATGATGGGAAGAACTTGACATGTAACTTATGACATTTTGACCTCACGCCAAGGTCATAAGAGCATGGGGCAAAAATCCACATCGGGAGTTTCAAAAGAACTGAAACTTGCTAGTGTTGCATACCATTTGGAGTGTGATGATTCTGGTAGGATTCCTTCAGTTTTGTCATGCGATGATATTTGGATCCCGATCCTACTGTGAGTATATGCTACTCCTCGGGAAATTTCTCACTTAACGATCAATGCTATAAACCTAGTAGGTGTCTAGAAAGGTGTTAGCGGGGCTACGCCCACAGGGAAAAGAGGTTATTTAATTAAGGAACTTCGCGAAAGCGTTGGAAAACCTCCCTTGAAGTACCGACGCTGGCCTGGCTGAACGGTTAAGCAAGTATTGTACGGTGAGATTGATCCTGACTAATTCTTCCTTTTTGGTTTGAGGAGGGATTCGAGAAACAGTGGGAGCCATCCTGTTTAGACATACTAAAAACCATTCTAAAATTGCAAGAGCATCAAGCTGAGTGTTTCTTCTCTCTCCTAATTGCAGCGACCAATCGACATGACTGGACTTAAGTTACTTCTAGATAAAAACATACTGACAGGGCCAATCTATAAAGATTGGCTCAGGAATGTCAAGAAGGCAATCACTTACGACAAGCTGGGGTATCTTCTTACCACCAAAGCTCCCTCTGTCGCAGGTCCCAAAACCAGTGTCGCGGATAAGGAAATCCGCAAGACCTGGGAACTAGATTGCGCGAAGGCCAAGTGCCTCGTGCTTGCCTCTATAGACAACGAACATCAGAGGAGGCACGAGAATATGGACCTCGAATCCATATTTCTCCATACAAAAGAACTGTATGGAGAGCAGTCTCGTATCGCAAGATACGAAGTGTCGAAGAAGTTATTTTCGGCAAGGTTGGCCGTCGGATCATTGGTAGCGGAACACGTGCTTAAGATGATTGGCTACATAGAAGAGCTCGCGGACCTTGGGACCACGTTGGAGAATGAGCTCTATACGGACTTGATTCTCCAGTCCCTTCCTTCCACTTATGCCCAGTTTATCCTGAACTTCAACTTACAAGAAAAGGAAGTTGAACTTTCAGAACTCCTCAACATGCTGAGGAGCGTAGAGGGCACCCTACAGAAAGGTAGGGAAACATCCACTTTGTTTATAGGAGGATCTTCCTCTTCTAGGTCCAAGGCGAAAGCCAAGGGAAAGAAGAAGAAAGCCCCCGCCAAACTAAGGCGCGGTGTTAGTAAAGTGGATACGAAGGGAAAGGCAAAAGCAACAAAGAAAGTGGGAAAGCTTGTGGATAAGGAAGAATGCTTCTATTGTCATAAGAAAGGTCACTGGAAGAATGATTGCAGGGCTTGGAAGGCCAGAACACAGGAACTGAAGCAGGTTGCGGCTTCAGCTTCAGGTGTGTATGTTATTGAAAACTGTCTTTCAATAAACTCTACTTCCTGGGTATTGGATACCGGATCAGGATCTCATATCTGTAATTCTTTGCAGGCGTTGAGAAACCGTAGGGTTTTGAAGGCAGGTGACATGACCCTCAAAGTTGCAAACGGAGCTAGCATGGATGCTAAGGCCGTGGGGGACTATCACCTGGGGTTGTCAGATGGACACGTTTTGGTTTTGCGTAATTTCTATTTTGTTCCCAACTCAACTTGTAATATCATTTCTGTATCTTTGACTTCTAAAGAAGGTTATGAATTTGCGTTTGTAAGTAATGTTGTAAACATTCACCTTAATCAAGTTCTGATTGGGTCAGGTACATTGAGCAATGGTATATACGTATTAAACCAACCGCAGATTTTCAATGTCCAGAATACACACAAAAGAAAGTCTCTGGAAATAAATCAGACTTTCTTGTGGCATTGTAGACTGGGTCACATCAATGAGAGAAGGTTGACAAAGTTACATATAGAAGGATATTTGAATCCGTTCGAATATCAATTGTATGCCACTTGTCAATCCTGTTTCAAAGGAAAGATGACAAAGACTCCGTTCACTGGACATAGAGTAAGAGCGAGCGAGCTCTTGGGACTCGTACACAGCGACGTGTGCGGTCCAATGTCTACACATGCGCGAAGCGGTTTTTCTTACTTCGTTACTTTTACGGATGATTTTTCAAGATTCGGACATATCTTCTTAATGAAACATAAGTCCGAAGCCTTTGGAAAATTCCAGGAATATAAGAATGAAGTAGAGAAACAAACTGGCAAAAGTATCAAGATCCTAAGATCGGATCGAGGTGGTGAATACTTGAGTGCCGAGTTCCTGGACTATTTAAAAGAGAACGGAAATCTCTTTCAGCTTACTCCTCCATACACTCCGCAACATAACGGTATATCGGAAAGACAGAACCGAACCCTATTGGATATGGTACGGTCCATGATGAGTAACGCTGAGTTACCGCGATCATTCTGGGGGTATGCGCTAGAATCAGCCGCATACCTTTTGAACCGAGTTCCCACTAAGACTGTGCCTACCACACCATATGAGTTATGGAGTGGGAAGAAACCCTATCTTCAATATCTGAAGATCTGGGGATGTCCAGCTTTTGTCAAAAAGCAGCATGCGGACAAACTCGAGGCACGCTCAGTACTGTGCAAGTTTGTGGGATACCCAAAGAACACTAGGGGGTATCTTTTCTACCACGCAGAGAAACAAAAAGTCGTTATTTCTCGTAATGCCCACTTTCTAGAACACCAGTTCTTGGAAAAAGAAATTAGTGGGCGCGCAGTAGAACTGGAAGAAATTCCAGAACCACAGACTATTACTGAAAGCTTAGTGGAACCAGAGGGTTCAAAAGAACAAGACATTCCTACGCCGCTCCGCAGGAGTAGTAGGCAGTCTCATCCGCCCGAGAGATACTGCGGTTTTCTCATAGGCGGGGATAGAGAGGATTGCATCATAGATTATGATGAGCCTACTAGCTTCCAGCAGGCTGTTCACAGCGTTGACTCGGTAAAATGGCTGGATGCAATGCGGACCGAAATGGAGTCCATGTACACCAACAAGGTATGGATGTTGGACATTGCTCCAGACGGGGTAAAACCAGTAGGATGCAAGTGGATCTTCAAAAGGAAGATTGGTATAGATGGACAGGTTGAGACCTATAAAGCTAGACTTGTTGCAAAGGGCTTTCGTCAAAGACCTGTTTGGACTATGACGAAACCTTTTCTCCAGTGGCTATGCTGAAATCCATTCGGATCCGTCTTACCATTACTGCCTTCCACGATTATGAGATCTGACAGATGGACGTAAAGACCGCTTTTCTAAATGGAAATTTAGAGGAGTGTGTCTATATGGACCAACCAGAGGGTTTCATTCAGAGTGGGAGCAGCGGAAAGGTGTGCAAGTTGCTTAAGTCCATCTATGGACTAAAGCAGGTATCGCGGAGTTGGAACATCTGTTTTGATGAGACGGTCAAGGAATTTGGCTTTATCAAAAATCCAGATGAACCATGCATCTATAGTAGATTTGTAGCGAGAACTGTAGTATTCCTTGTTTTATACGTGGATGACATTCTCTTAATAGGAAATGACATTCCTATGCTACAATCTGTCAAGGGGTTCTTGTCACACAGGTTCTCCATGGAAGACCTGGGTGATGCCTCATACATCATGGGGATCCGGATCCATCGTGATAGATCCAAGAGGATATTAGGACTTTCACAGTCCAGATACATCGACACCATACTGAAGAGATTCAGTATGGATGATTCCAAGCGCGGTAACCTACCGGCTTGTCACAGGATCACCCTCTCTAAAGAGATGTCTCCCAAGACTGATTTGGAGAGGGATCACATGTCTATTATACCCTACGCTTCTATGGTAGGCTCTATAATGTATGCGATGTTGTGTACCAGACCGGATGTAGCTTATGCACTGAGTGTGATAAGCCGGTATCAGTCAAACCCTGGGGAGAAACACTGGATAGCGGTAAAGAACATTGTCAAGTATCTGAGAAGGACTAAGTAGATGTTCTTGGTGTATGGCGGAAAAGAACTCCAGATCGAGGCCTTTGCTGACTCCAGCTTCTAGAGTGACAAGGATGATTCCAAGTATATGTCGGGTTTTGTCTTTACCCTCAATGGAGGGGCGGTGTGTTGGAAGAGTTCCAAACAGGAAACCGTTGCAGACTCGACGATGGAAGCGGAATACATCGCTGCATCTGATGCCGCAAAAGAAGCTGTCTGGATGAGGAAGCTCTTGAAAGAACTTCAGGTGGTTCCGTCCATTGTTAATCCAATACCTCTGTATTGCGACAACAACGGGGCTATAGCTTTAGCGAAGGAACCCAGGTCCCATCAGAGATCCAGACACATCTTGAGGCGGTATCACCTGATCAGGGAGATCGTGGATCGCCAGGAGATCGAGGTTCGGAGGGTTGCTTCAGAAGATAACACTGCAGATCCATTCACCTAGGCCTTGCCCCAGACTCAGTTCGAGCGGCTGATCGAGATGATAGGTCTTCGATACGCCAGTACATGGCCTTAGTGCAAGTGGGAGATTGTTAGGGTATATGCCTTAGAAGCCATTACTGTATCATATTAGTTTGTATATTACTTAATGGAAGCTTGGGATATTCACCATGTATATACAATCTTGCTCAAAATAGTAGTATGCTACTTGGTTTGTTTCTACTTCAATGTGTACATGTGTTTATTTTAGTATATCACCTATGCACATTAGTGGAGCCCTTAGGATCTTTGCTTGATTACAAGCGTTGTGATGGCAGTCACACTAGTGGGGGCTGGGTAATCTATAAGCATATCCTTATGCAGGTCCCTAGTCGCAGGACTATCGAGACTGGGCATCGATACTCCGGAGTAGACTAGCACATGCACTTCTCATCCCAGTGTGGGAGACGGTCTGTCCCACAGCCGTCAGTACGTCGTACTGGAGATAGTATTCGGGTGTTCGTTGGGTAACGAGTACACTGGACAGGACTCGTCGGGAACTGACCGGTTGGTATTATACCTATCGTCAGTTATCAGTTCCTAGGTGACATGAGTACAGCTTAGTCCGCTGACTTGACACTGTCACTTCGCCTCGAGTGTGTTCCCACTGTATTTTGATTACTACCCTACCACGGCTCAAAGGAGTCGTGCAAACAGGTAGTAGTTGGGTGCAGTCCCGAAGCTCTTGGAGGCACTGACGGTTAGACAGGATTCGTCTCTCCCGGTATTGGGGGTTGACATCGCGCTGTGTCTAGAAGAGCCATTACACGAGTAGTCCCTGGCCAAGGCAAGCGGGATATACTGGTAGGCTTCCAGTGTTATCTCAGGGTGTATTGGGCTTCACTCCGACACGACTTGTACCGCTATTAGGGGACTGACGTTTACCGCCCCCTAGGCCCGCCATGCGATGTATCAGACGAATAGATCGGACTGTACGGAGATTGTCACATTCAGGCTCAGTAGGAGTTCAGATGGGTTTCACCTCGTCAGTCTTCTTGTCGGCATCTACCTGGGGACCGTTACGCACAGCTAGTGCCGCTTGCGGTCTGTGGTTAAACCCACTGCCAGCGTAGTGTCGAGTCTTTAGAGTCCCACATAGAAAGCTATTCGCCTTTAGGCAAAAGAGTAGAGGTCGCATGGTTTTGCGACAGGTCGCATGGTTTTGCGACAGGGTCCGGTCACATCCGTGCACTTGTGCACGTACAGTGTCCGGACAGTTAACACTAGCGTGCTTTGGTTTAAGCCGGATCCTAGTGTACGTTTTGGGATTGATTTTATCTCGTTTGTATTCGTGTTCCTCGGAACGCGGATGCAGGTGTGTATGCACAGTTGACAGAGAGATAGAGGCAGAGTATTCTCATTGGGGTTGTTGACTGTTGACTGTTGACAGTTGACTGTTGACCATTGACTTTTGCTTAACCCTAATAAGAATAAGATATATGATTAACATTAATATTAATTAAGTATTGTAGTGACATGGTTGTTGAGGGGTTGACTTTGTTGACTTGTTGACTTTGTTGACCGGTTGACTAGATTGGACTAGTTGACCATCATCATGACAATGGCTATCATTCCATGGCAAAGACTTTTGCTTGCTTGTTTATTTATGCAAAATGAGTGCATGAAATGATATAGCCATTTTGACTTAAACCATTTACACAATACTTGATTACTATTTTTTGTTATGATGGCTTTTGGATTATGAGAGATGAGAATGAGATGAGTACGATTCATTCTATCATTTTGCTTTCTCTCTCTTGAGCTCTCTCATTCTCAAGCTCTCCCTCTTCCTCTTGCTCTCTCTACCTCAAGGCAAACCATTCTCATGTGTTGAGACTCATTGCCTTAGAGATAAAAAGACACCAAAACATTCCTTTACTCATTCTAGTTCACAAGGCCTAGCAAGCCAAGTGATCTAGTTTCTTCAAAGTTCGAAGAAGAAGCCAAAGGTAGAAGCTTTCGGGTGGATCCATCTTCGGCGCAAGGAGACGACGAGGTGAGGCCGATCCGTACACCGGAAGGAGTCAAAGACGAAGGAGTTCAAGAAAGGTATAGCCCCCTAACCGAGTAGGGAAACTTTTGTTAGGTTGTTAGTTAGTAGTTTAACAAAGATCCGGTTTCGAGTCCATGTTACCGCCTCTAGAAAATTGTTTTTCACCAAATTCCGCATGCCCAAAAGTACCGGGAGAGGTAGCATGGACTTACACAAATTAACCTGGATAATGATGGGTAGAACTTGACACGTGACTTATGACATTTTGACCTCATGCCAAGGTCATAAGAGCATAGGGTAAAAATCACATCAGGATTTTCTAAAGAAACTGAAACTTGCCAGATATGCGCATACCTTCTGGAGTGTCATAACGTGAGCGGATTCCGTCACGTTATCATGCGATGATAGTTGGATCCCGATTCCCACTGATGAGTTGGTTTACTCCTCGGGTGATCCCGACTAATTCTTCTTTCAGGTTTGGGGAAGAATTTGACGTTACAGTGGGAGGTTTCCTGATTAGATAAAGTGATAACCATTCTGATCTAGGTTAGAGTGCACGCTGAGTGTTTCTTTTCTCTCTCTCTTTGGCAGCGACCATGACCCGACCCTAGACTATGACTCAGTGACCAAGTTGACCGAACCTTCTTAAACACTGGCTTTTGGATTGTCAGAGTTGCAAACCTTATTGCCACTCCTACTTTTACCCTTTTCTCCAGGACACCCCGTATTACTACGAACGTCCACTTCCATTAGACAAAACCATCGTATGGTTATATACGAACTCGAAGGAATTTATTCGAGAATGGTTTCCGGTTCTGGAGGAAACGAATAGGACTATTCAGTTGTCTTTTCCTTTTACCTTCTCTCAGGTTGCGAGTACTCCTTGGTTTAGGAGATAGTACACCTATTACGCAAATTGGATAGTCTTCTTCCAACCCTTAGGCTGGTGCCGAACGGTGGGGAATGAAGAAAACCAATTAGCCTAAACGGTGTACAGAAGGTATTAAGTTAAGACAAAGAAAGGGATTAGTAAGAGGGCAAAGTAAATTGCGACTGCTATTCACGACCAAACCAAATATTTCTTCGCCAATCCTAAATCACCTTTATATTTCTCCAGGACACTCCGTATCACTACGAAGATCCACAGTTTATTGGATACTCCATCGTATGGTTATATACGAACTCGAAAGGAACTTGTTCCAGTTCGGGGATGGATTCTTGTTCGGGAGAAATAGGAATAAGGTTTATTCGGTTGTCTTTTATCTTCACCTTCTCTCGCATTGCGAGTGCTCCTAGGATTAGGACAGTACACCTATTATGCTTATTGGATAGTCATCTTCCAAACCATAGGCTGGTGCCGAACGGTAGGGAAGGAAGAAAACCGTTTGGCCTAAAGGGGTGTGCAGAAGGTAACGACTAAAGACATATAAAGGGATTTGGAGAGATGGCAATGAATTATACGGTTATAGTTGTGAATCTGGATAATGGAAGATGCATTACTGGGAATACCAGTATACCCCATCGAAACATTTCAATGTTTCAGTTTCATTGTGTACTGTTAAAAGAAAACTGATTTCCCAATTAGACACTTGCTCCAGGGTATGTATTTTCCAGGTATGATTCTCACATCTGTATGGTTTTACAGATGATGAGTGGGAGTAAGTTATTGGGAATTAGGTGACCATCCTCATTATATCGGGATTCGTTGTAATTGGTGATATTTGAGGAAGTCACCTGGGTTGTTTGCCGGACGATAAATATTTGGTTTTGAATATCCGTTGTTAATGCACCAATTTCAAATTGATATATCTGTACGTCTATTCGAATAGAGTGAGATATACCATTTTGAAATTATGTCTATGACATTTACCTATATCAGTGGATGGTTAGGTAAGGAGTATTAAACAACGGTGTAATTCTTCTTAACCATAAGTACATTTTTCAACCTACGACACACAGTGAATGAGTCACTTAACTCAAGGGACTTATACAGAGTATTGTATGTTGTCCAATGTCTATTAGACAGAGGGGATGGTCCTCGTACTATATTCGGTTTACTTATGCCTTCTCTAGTTTTAGACAGGTGTTTCGTAGAAACACAGGGTCTGAGTTTTGAGAAGTTATAGGTATATGAATAAAGTAAAGAACCAGATGTTGCAAGTATCGGGATTCTTCAAGGTGATCGAAGATGTAGATACTTGTGAATGGTATTCATTTGATAGTAATGATTAAGAGAACTTGCGTCTCTTTCAGGTTACTCATAATTGGAAGCATTCCTAAGTTGAGTAACGCTGATCGGCCTCCTTCCATTTAGTTGACATGCACTGGTGACAGCTTCATGATTTGAATCTGGTTCAATTAAATCAGTGTCTCTATTTCTGTATTGGATATTGAACAGTTCATATCTTAACGATGTTAAGGTACGGAGAGTTGTCCAGCTTATGCTTAAAACCAGACACTGGAGACAACTCAAGGCACGTTTCCGTAATGGCTGTTTCTGGGTTGACCCAGGCTATGACGAGGGTTGACTTTCTACCATCTGGAAGATCAATAGTGATATTGTTCTAGACTCGCCACAGTTTTAATAAAAATGGATTTTTTCAGAAAATAGTAGTAGGAGTATGGTAGAACTGGAAGTGATTCCAGAACTGCAAACGATTACTGAAGATTTGATAAGAACCTAAAGATTCAATCTGGTTTGACATTCCATTAGCCACTCCGCAGATATGGTGGGTAACCTCAGACGCTCGAGAGGTACTTCGGTATGCTCAAGGACGGTGGCAGGGAGGTTCTTGTTTACCCAGACTTGCTATTGCTGTTGTTCCAGGCTGTGAGACCCGGCAGGAGGATGAGTATAGCATCGTTCTGAACTGGCTTCAGAAGTGTACATCTATATGACTCTGCCAAAGGGTTGTCGTAGTCAGTGGGAGCAGCGGATGCATGGTGGTCAAGTGGCTTATGTCTATTTATAGACTAAAGCAGATATAGCGGAGATAGATCATCTATATCTGATGTGACAGTCATGGGTTTAACTTCATCAGAATAGAGGATGGATCTGTTAAGAAGGTAGTAGGGTGTGATGTCCTGGTATTTGGATGACATACACAGAGTAGGAAGTGAAATTCCTATACTACGGTCGGTTATACTTTGGTTGTCATACAGTGGTTTCTCCAGATAGGATATTAATCCAGTCCTGGAAAACCAATCGGAAGCAGTTTTAAAACATAAGTGAATGTTCTAGGGATATGATAACGGCAGCCTCTTTTGGGAGACGGTTATCATTCCAGGCTTCCATGGTGACATGGATGACAGAGTCAGAGTTGTAGTTTTCCCTCTGACGAAGGGCAGTATTTTGGACAGGTGGTCCAGGTGGATACTGAGGGAAGGATGGCGCAGGATACTGATTAAGTTTAGTTGACGATACAGTCTAAGAAGTTTGGATTTAGAGTTCATGTATGAGCTAGGTCCCATCCGATATCCAGACATATTCTAAGACAGGTATTGCTCATTTCGGAAGATGGATTTCTCCGCGAACTTGAGATAAAGAGAGACATAGAAAGAAACATCATAGCGGATCCACTCACTGAGGCTATTCCTCGAACGCAATAGTTTCGCAAACGAGCTTTGTGAGACTGACTAGTAGAGGAGTTGGGTGTTAGGTATCACACGGGCTGTGAGTATGCGACATCGCAATAATTAGCCTTGAGTGCAAGTGGGAGATTGTTGGAGATAGTGCCCTCAGAGTCAATTATTGGATCACAGGCACGTTATTGCAATAATTGAGGGAGGACCTATGTCACGACCCGAAAGTACGGAACGTGACCGACACTTAGATTACGAAGCGTCTAGAGGCGCCACGTAACCTAAGTAAGCCGAAGCCCAGAAATCTAAACCACACAAAAGAAGAAGAAGTAAAAGAAAACATGAAGAAAACAAGTTTAAATGCATCAGCAAATTTTCCCAAATATTTCGGCAGAGTCTGCTCTGTAAAAACTGGCCCCAAACGGATACAACAAGTATAATATACATAAACAATAAAAAAGCATCCCCAAACGGGTGCTAGCATCAACGCCAACAGGCGGAAACAAGAACAACAAGCACAATAATATACAACGCCAAAGGGCGAGGCTCAAAGCTCAAAAGAAAACAAAACCACCAGATCAGAATAATACATGCGCGACTCTAAGGTCGAAATAAAAGATTGGTCCAATAAACTTATCAAGTAATACAAGTATGGTTGATGGAGATTACTAGATACAACGAATGAATAAAATACAATGGTGGTTCAGATACAAGTGAACCAACCTACCGTGCAAATCACCCTGAAATAAAAGATGTGCCAGCAAGCTGCCCGGGAAACCTGTACATCGAACCTGTAATAAAATTTGGCACAACGGGGGTGAGTTGCCAACTCATGAGTAGAATACATCTACGAAAAGAAATCGAATGCACGACACTATCCTAGGTCATAGTAATACACTATAATATCCTAATCATCTAGTGATAGCAGGGTATAACTACGTGTAAATGCAGATACTCCGTGCTCGTGTCAGTGCCTCATATAATACTATGTCATATGAATGGATATGCATGCACCATGAATATAAAATAATCAATCCTGAAATCCAGATATCTGTATAAGAAATCTTTAGCTGTTATCATAGTAAAATGTGTATAGGAATCTGAAATCTCAACAATGAAATCCATGGAAATCCGTGTCAAGCATCGACACTAACGTGTAAATCTCAAGTCTCATAGCCTCAATACCTCGGGCTCCGTCAGTCCGGATCGGCCCATATCATCAAATCTCACGACAACGGTCGGTATCCTCCGGATATCCGCCGCGCCAGACATCACCGGTAGGTAGCCTTCCCCTGCCAGGCTCATCGTCTACAACTCGATCTTCTTGCCCCGGGGTACCATACCGGGCCCACCATGTACCCGAGACGGTTCATCCACTCCTCGAATCGGGTCTCGAAATCCAACAGAAAACATGAAATCTCATGGTGGACGACACATACATCACGAGAAAACCGCATCTTATTTTAAAAAAGAGGGGAAGAGAGAGAGAGAGAAGGTTTTATAATTTCTTGCGGTTTTCCCCAAAAATCCAGAAATCTCATAGAAATCCAAATCTTAAAATCATGAGTAAGTATATGATAAGTGTCGGCTTATGCCCATAATACTGCAAGATAACATGAAAATATGAATGCATGAATGTCTAAGCAATAAATATCATGTCTGTACTAATGTCAGAGAATAATCACAATATTATATCGGTCTAGTTGTTAACTGATTCTATCCATAAAAGACAATATGATCTAAAGTGTACGTGACATAGCAATTACCGATGATGATGTGTGTGAGCCGGCAAATAAGTGTGCGTGGAATATGCGCATCAACGGTAATAGTGCTGGTGTCCTAACAGGTAAAGTTTATACTGATTATAGCAACATATAAAAGAACATGCACCATGATGATTACAGTATGAATGCAAGACAGATGTGCATTATCCAATCCTCTGCGATATACGAGTACAACTACCACTATATGAATCAAACCTAAACTAGTGTCTATCTAACCTTCTAAGGAACTTAACCTAAGAAACTAGTCAGTAAGAAACTAGAGTCTACCTAAGGTCTGAATCAATATCTCTAATAGTCGGCGATCCCGCCTCAATAGCGTCACGTACGTATTACGGCTTCCTCGAATCAAGAGTGCGGATCAATCATCATAACTAGGCCTCGTACGGTAAACTCCATCGTACGGCATCCCAATATCGGGGTACGGGTCAAGTATCTCCTAGGTGTCTCATTATTCGTAATGTGTCATCATCAACACATCTCATGATCAAGGTGCTAAACTATAATCGCATACATCAATCATATATCATTGTCATCATGGAATAATCATTAGTTTATCCTCAGAAATATCATATCACATGTATCATATTGTGATTAAGTCATACCGATATCTTATCGTCATCAAGTCACAAGCTACAGCCTAGGTACTATTTTAGCATCCCATGTACCTCAATATCACCACCACCCTTCATAATTTATATATTCATGTTCATTATCTCATTCTCTAATGATCCGTTAACACTTTAATACGACTGTATAGTCAAGAATCACGGCATCAAGCCTAGTTATACTGTTTCATCATACCTCAGATATCATATCACATCAATGAATCCCATATACGTGTTGTATATATATATATACACCTATACCTAGTTTTATATATATACACACATATACGTATACTCCAGGTCGAGTTTCAGTGTGTGCGTGTGTGTTTCTACCAGAAACCTAAGAACTTTTCCAAGGTACTCATCCCCTGATAAGGTTTTCCTAAATCAGTCTAGTTCAGCCTAGGGTTATTACTAGGGTCCTACGCGTTAAGTATCTAGGGTCACATCTGGTTTCCTACTGACAATAAATACTATTCCTATTCTACGTTGCGGGGGTGCTAAACGCTATCCACCCGACTTCCCCCCGTAGATATACATCTACTCACCTGGTCCATGTCTGCCGACGACGGTGTCACCATCCTCCTCTTCATCGCCCGCAGTCCACTTGAAGGGTACCTAAACGCAAACATATAAATAGCATCGTAAACCGAATCACATACACAAGTCAAACGATACAAGGAACAAGCATAGGTTAAAACCTATGTCCCGTCCGCGCAAAAGAACCAAATATCGCTCGATATCGGCGTACAAACTCCGATGGATCGAGATAAACATCAACAGATAACTCGTAGTTTTGAAGCACATTACTTATATTGTAAAACATGATCAAATTCATCGAAACACTAAAATCGATCAAATCGTCCGTTTTCGAAAAACCCGAAAATGCCAATTTACCGTTTTTCATCAAAACTTGACATTTAAATGAAACCAAAGGTCATAAAACTCATTAAATAGCATAACTAGACTATACAAACCATTACTATATTTTTATTACACATATTTGTAGTAATTTGAAATTCCTAGTTTGCACCCTTTTACAATTTTCAACATTTTTCAAGCAAAATACCACAATTCCACCTCAAAACATGATTTTGTATAAATTAACTTAAACCACAATTTATGATGATAATGATATAATGAAACCATAATTATATTTTTAATCTCATTTATATAGGAATTTCTAAAATCTAGTTTACAAAATTAGCAATTTTTTTTTATCACAATTTATCAATTATCCATTGAAACTAGCAATCAAACTAAGTTTTTCTTTCCATTAACATGCTAACATTTCCACTAAAACTATAATCCAATGATAACAACCCAAATTAGAATTTTATATTAACCACAAACACATTTTGCAAAAACCTAGTTAACTAAATTCATAATTTAAAACAATTTTAAAGGAAAATTTTACTATTCAACAACCATGCAATATTTTCCAATTCTAAAAGTGTTAAACTAACTATTATAACCCTAAATAATTAACAAAAATCATAACTTTAATTTACAAACCCTAACTTGAATTTTTTTTAAAAAACATAGAATTAATTCATTAAGTCTAATTAAGCTTAAATGAACATCTAAAACAATAAATCAAAAGAAAGAAATTATACCTCCCAAAATATGAAGTCCAAACAAGATATGAGCCTCCAAAATGCATGCCTTCCATCTCCAAATTTCATATAAAAATGAGCAAGGAATAAAGAGTATGAAATAAATAGGATTTTGTGGAATTTTAATGGAATTTTTGATGTATTTTTAATGAATTTTGAATAAAAATGAGGTGGGAAAAGGGGGGGGCTGCCATGGGGGGTTTGTGGCCGGCCCTAGAGAGGTGAGGGAGAGAAAGAAGAGAGTGGGAAAAGTGTGTAGAAGTTTCAAGAGAAAGAACAACACTTAAGTCTTTTCATGGTTTATTTAATTATTTATTTATTTATTTACTATAGCAACTCAAGAAAGCTCTAGAAAATAGGAAAAATTTGCAAATAAATTTTGCATGATACACACTAATTTCTAATATGCCATGGTTCATTTTTACAAATTAAAACCATTTAAATTTGTAATTTACACTAATTTAGTGTAAAAATAAAGCTTATGTTAATATTTAAAATAATTAATTTAGGAAAAATATTTTATTAAAATAAAAATTTAGAAGTGTCTAAATAAATACCATTTACTAGTAATTTCATAATTAAAATAGGTATTTTTGAAATTATAATGAAAAACAATCACGGTTTAATTTTACGAAAAATACATTTTGCTTTACCGAAATTCATAAAATTCACTTAAACAATTTTATTCATTTAATTATTTTTAAAACGTTACAATCTTCCCCCATTTAAGAAATTCGGTCCCCGAATTTAAATTAAAACTCCCCCTCCAAATATTAAAATATTTAGCAAACACTCAAATCGTCGGGGCTCCGAAATCATCAATACATAACTAAAACCAACTCCGTCAAGCATAACGCAATCATCGGAGTTATGGCGAGAATAAAATATCAAAACCCAGTATGAAAACCATCATAATATACATCAATCTATAACTTATATATAGTTCGCATCCTAGTAAATTCGCCGAATCATCATAATAAAGAAGCATACAAAAACCCCTCTTGAAAATCGCCGTGCAATGCACGTGTCACGGCATAAGTAGCGGACGTTTATTAAATAAAATAACTACATATATATATATATATATATATATATATTTTATTTAACATATACGTCCCGCTTGGTTACTAAATCAAATAATAATGATTATGAAAACATACTGCTCAAACTGAAATCAATCCCAATCACATCAATAAAATATCATGTGCGTCCGGTGCGCACTGAAATCGAAACCAAATACAGATACCACGAATACACACAACAACAAAACTAAGTGCAACAGGTGTGCACCAAAAACATCTGTCAAGTGCAACGGGCGTGCACGACTCAATATCAGGTGCATCTAATCTGCACAAAACCCCGATTTAGTGCATCTGGTGTGCACAAAATCGCATCAAGTGCGCCAAGTATACGCGAGAATCCTAATCAGGTGCACATGGTGCACGAAAACATACATCGAATATCAAAATCGAAATCACAGCACAAAATGCATGAAAACTAGGTCGAAACATATGTCAAAATCATGTGTAACCCCTATGCACGAAATCAAATCAAAAATCTCAAAAAAATATATAAAACCAAATCAAGTGTACTGGGTGTGTACTAAACAACATCAATACAACTGATACATGAAACACAAATAGAATGTAATGAAGGTACACACATAAAATACCAATCGTAGAACAAAGTCCTTAAAATACCAAAATCCAATCAACGAAAATATGAAATTCAAATCATTAAATCACAATCTTAAACACTATCGTCAATGTCCGTCTCTTTCCTCTGATGTCGATTGCTTCGAACTCGTCTCTTCGTAGCTGTGCTGACTGTACTACCCACGGCAATACTCATATCTAGAGTCTCCCACGTAATCGATCCCTTCACCTTATATCCGGACTACATTAACTTTTCGATCGATCCATCAAAATCCCATAATTCCCCGAGAGCTCAACACTCAAGTACAGCTTAAAAATATCCGGTACATACCCCAGCATCGATGATCCAGCCGTAGAAGGGCAAACCCAAGCCTCACTAATGACACCGCGGAACTGCCGTAAACCCTAAGGTTCAAGGGCGTTCTCGTGGTCATTATGTCGAATTAGGGTTTCATTCTTCTAGAGGGTCCATCGAAATACCTGCATGTTCTTCCGAATACCTTAAACTTGGGAAAATGGTTTTCTGATAATCGTTCGAACCCTTTAACTTCATCCGGACGGCATGTGAATATCCTTCGTCCGCACGCTAAGCAATGCTTCAATCCTCAAGAATAACCAATACTCTAATGGTTATCGCATTCGAGCCGCAGCTCCCTCTGCCAGTGCGCCCGTGGTAACAGAACCACCCTCCGACATCGACGAAGATAGATCAAAGGAACGAATGAAATACGGTGCAAACAAATGTACATCCTAAGGCTCCTTAAGCAGAGTAGCGTATCGTAAGTATGCCGCGGACCATACCCACGGTACGTTACTCTACCTAAATCGCCTACTCCATCAACCAAGGGTCACATAGACTTATACAGGGTTAAACCTAGCGCTCTGATACCAACTTTGTCACGACACGAAAGTACGGAACGTGACCGGCACTTAGATTACGAAGCGTCTAGAGGCGCGACGTAACCTAAGTAAGCCGAAGCCCAGAAATCTAAACCACACAAAAGAAGAAGAAGTAAAAGAAAACATGAAGAAAACAAGTTTAAATGCATCAGCAAATTTTCCCAAAAATTTCGGCAGAGTCTGCTCTGTAAAAACTGGCCCCAAACGGGTACAACAACTATAATATACATAAACAATAAAAAAGCATCCCCAAACGGGTGCTAGCATCAACGCCAACAGGCGGAAACAACCACAACAAGCACAATAATATACAACGCCAAAGGGCGAGGCTCAAAGCTCAAAAGAAAACAAAACCACCAGATCAGAATAATACATGCGCGACTCTAAGGTCGAAATAAAAGACTGGTCCAATAAACATATCAAGTAATACAAGTATGGTTGATGGAGATTACTAGATACAACGAATGAATAAAATACAATGGTGGTTCAGATACAAGTGAACCAACCTACCGTGCAAATCACCCTGAAATAAAAGATGTGCCAGCAAGCTGCCCGGGAAACCTGTACATCGAACCTGTAATAAAATTTGGCACAACAGGGGTGAGTTGCCAACTCGTGAGTAGAAAACATCTACGAAAAGAAATCGAATGCACGACGCGATCCTAGGTCATAGTAATACACTATAATATCCTAATCATCTAGTGATAGCAGGGTATAACTACGTGTAAATGCAGATACTCCGTGCTCGTGTCAGTGCCTCATATAATACTATGTCATATGAATGGATATGCATGCACCATGAATATAAAATAATCAATCCTGAAATCCAGATATTTGTATAAGAAATCTTTAGCTGTTATCATAGTAAAATGTGTATAGGAATCTGAAATCTCAACAATGAAATCCATGGAAATCCGTGTCAAGCATCGACACTAATGTGTAAATCTCAAGTCTCATAGTCTCAATACCTCGGGCTCCGTCAGTCCGGATCGGCCCATATCATCAAATTTCACGACAACGGTCGGTATCCTCCGGATATCCGCCGCGCCAGACATCACCGGTAGGTAGCCTTCCCCTGCCAGGCTCATCGTCTACAACTCGATCTTCTTGCCCCGGGATACCATACCGGGCCCACCATGTACCCGAGACGGTTCATCCACTCCTCGAATCAGGTCTCGAAATCCAACAGAAAACATGAAATCTCATGGTGGACGACACATACATCACGAGAAAACCGCATCTTATTTTAAAAAAGACGGGAGGAGAGAGAGAGAGAAGGTTTTATAATTTCTTGCGGTTTTCCCCAAAAATCCAGAAATCTCATATAAATCCAAATCTTAAAATCATGAGTAAGTATATGATAAGTGTCGGCATATGCCCATAATACTGCAGGATAACATGAAAATATGAATGCACGAATGTCTAAGAAATAAATATCATGTCTGTACTAATGTCAGAGAATAATCACAATATTATATCGGTCTAGTTGTTAACTGATTCTATCCATAAAAGACAATATGATCTAAAGTGTACGTGATATAGCAATTACCGATGATGATGTGTGTGAGCCGGCAAATAAGTGTGCGTGGAATATGCGCATCATCGGTAATAGTGCTGGTGTCCTAACAGGTAAAGTTTATACTGATTATAGCAACATATAAAAGAACATGCACCATGATGATTACAGTATGAATGCAAGACAGATGTGCATTATCCACTCCTCTGCGATATACGAGTACAACTACCACTATATGAATCAAACCTAAACTAGTGTCTATCTAACCTTCTAGGGAACTTAACCTAAGAAACTAGTCAGTAAGAAACTAGAGTCTACCTAAGGTCTGAATCAATATCTCTAATAGTCGGCGATCCCGCCTCAATAGCGTCACGTACATATTACGGCTTCCTCGAATCAAGAGGGCGGATCAATCATCATAACTAGGCCACGTACGGTAAAATCCAACGTACGGCATCCCAATATCGGGGTACGGGTCAAGTATCTCCTAGGTGTCTCATTATTCGTAATGTGTCATCATCAACACATCTCATGATCAAGGTGCTAAACTATAATCGCATACATCAATCATATATCATTGCCATCATGGAATAATCATTAGTTTATCCTCAGAAATATCATGTCACATGTATCATATTGTGATTAAGTCATACCGATATCTTATCGTCATCAAGTCACAAGCTACAGCCCAGGTACTATTAGCGTCCCATGTACCTCAATATCACCACCACCCTTCATAATTTATATATTCATGTTCATTATCTCATTCTCTAATGATCCGCTAACACTTTAATACGACTGTATAGTCAAGAATCACGGCATCAAGCCCAGTTATACTGTTTCATCATTCCTCTGATATCATATCACATCAATGAATCCCATATACGTGTTGTATATATATATACACCTATACCTAGTTTTATATATATACACACATATATGTATACTCCATGTCGAGTTTCAGTGTGTGCGTGTGTGTTTCTACCTGAAACCTAAGAACTTTTCCAAGGTACTCATCCCCTGATAAGGTTTTCCTAAATCAGTCTAGTTCAGCCTAGGGTTATTACTAGGGTCCTACGCGTTAAGTATCTAGGGTCACATCTGATTTCCTACTAACAATAAATACTATTCCTATTCTACGTTGCGGGGGTGCTAAACGCCATCCACCCGACTTCCCTCCGTAGATATGCATCTACTCACCAGGTCCATGTCTGCCGACGACGGTGTCGCCATCCTCCTCTTCATCGCCCGCAGTCCACTTGAAGGGTACCTAAACGCAAACATATAAATAGCATCGTAAACTGAATCACATACACAAGTCAAACGATACAAGGAACAAGCATAGGTTAAAACCTATGTCCCGTCCGCGCAAAAGAACCAAATATCGCTCGATATCGGCGTACAAACTCCGATGGATCGAGATAAACATCAACAGATAACTCGTAGTTTTAAAGCACATTACTTATATTGTAAAACATGATCAAATTCATCGAAACACTAAAATCGATCAAATCGTCCGTTTTCGAAAAACCTGAAAATGCCAATTTACCGTTTTTCATCAAAACTTGACATTTAAATGAAACCAAAGGTCATAAAACTCATTAAATAGCATAACTAGACTATACAAACCATTACTATATTTTTATTACACATATTTGTAGTAATTTGAAATTCCTAGTTTGCACCCTTTAACAATTTTCAACATTTTAAAAGCAAAATACCACAATTCCACCTCAAAACATGATTTTGTATAAATTAATGACTTAAACCACAATTTATGATGATAATGATATAATGAAACCATAATTATATTTTTAATCTCATTTATATAGGAATTTCTAAAATCTAGTTTACAAAATTAGCAATTTTTTTTTATCACAATTTATCAATTATCCATTGAAACTAGCAATCAAACTAAGTTTTTCTTTCCATTAACATGCTAACATTTCCACTAAAACTATAATCCAATGATAACAATCCAAATTAGAATTTTATATTAACCACAAACACATTTTGCAAAAACCTAGTTAACTAAATTCCTAATTTGAAACAATTTTAAATGAAAATTTTACAATTCAACAACCATGCAATATTTTACAATTCTAAAAGTGTTAAACTAACTATTATAATCCTAAATAATTAACAAAAATCATAACTTGAATTTACAAACCCTAAATTAAATTTTTTTAAAAAAACATAGAATTAATTCATTAAGTCTAATTAAGCTTAAATGAACATCTAAAACAATAAATCAAAAGAAAGAAATTATACCTCCCAAAATATGAAGTCCAAACAAGAAATGAGCCTCCAAACCACATGCCTTCCATCTCCAAATTTCATATAAAAATGAGCAAGGAATAAAGAGTATGAAATAAATAGGATTTTGTGGAATTTTAATGGAATTTTTGATGTATTTTTAATGAATTTTGAATAAAAATGAGGTGGGAAAAGGGGGGGCTGCCATGGGGGGTTTGTGGCCGGCCCTAGAGAGGTGAGGGAGAGAAAGAAGAGAGTGGGAAAAGTGTGTAGAAGTTTCAAGAGAAAGAACAACACTTAAGTCTTTTCATGGTTTATTTAATTATTTATTTATTTATTTACTATAGCAACTCAAGAAAGCTCTAGAAAATAGGAAAAATTTGCAAATAAATTTTGCATGATACACACTAATTTATAATATGCCATGGTTCATTTTTACAAATTAAAACCATTTAAATTTGTAATTTACACTAATTTAGTGTAAAAATAAAGCTTATGTTAATATTTAAAATAATTAATTTAGGAAAAATATTTTATTAAACTAAAAATTTAGAAGTGGCTAAATAAATACCATTTACTAGTAATTTCATAATTAAAATAGGTATTTTTGAAATTATAATGAAAAACAATCACGGTTTAATTTTACGAAAAATACATTTTGCTTTACCAAAATTCATAAAATTCACTTAAACAATTTTATTCATTTAATTTTTTATTTAATTATTTTTAAAACATTACAACCTATCCCGATAGGACAGTCTTACTCAAGATGATAGTATGCTATCTGATTTATCTTTATCATCGTGTACTGTTTTAGGTGACCTTACAGGTCACTATTGCACGTTGATAGAGCCCCTAGGATTCTTGCTTGACTATCAGCAGTATGAAAGCGATCATATACGTGGGAGCTGGGGTCTATAAGCACATCCTTAAAAGGTCCCTGGTCGTGGGAGTTTCGAGACAGGGCATCGATACTCCAGAGTAGACTAGTGTATACAGTCGAGACCCCTACGAGGGGCGGTGGCCGGTCCCACAATCCACTGGTGTCAGTTGGTTCACCTAAGATGTATACAGGTGCTCATTGGGTTATGAGTACACCGGAAAGGACTCGCCAGGAACCTGCTAGTTGGTCTTATATCTGACGTCAAACGGCAGTTCCCTGGTGACATGTGTACAGGTTAGTTCATCGACCTGAGATCGTCATTTGTCTCATGTGAGTTCCCACTGTACTTTGATTACTACCCTACCACGCTCAAAGGAGACGTGCAAACAGGTTTTAGTTGGGTACAGTCCCGAGCCATATGGAGGCAGTGAGCGGATCTGCAGTGGTTCGTCTCTCCCGGTATTGGGGGTGAGGTCGCGCTGTGTCTAGGAGAGCCATTACATGAAGTCCTTGGCCAAGGCAGGAGATTTACCGGTAGGTATTACAGTAGTATCTCAGGGTGTTCTGGGCTACACTCCGACACGACTTGTACCGCTTTTGGGGGTCTGACTTTTACCAACCCCCTAGGCCCGCCATGCGATGCTCATAGACGAACGAACCGGACTGTATGGATATTGTCACTGACAGGCTCAGTAGGGTGTCAGGATGAGTTCGCTCATCGACGTCCATTTTGGTCAGTACCTGATAGCCCGTTACGTATTGGCTAATACCTCTGACATGCTAGTGGTTAAATCTACAACCAAAGTATTGACGAGTCTTTATAGTCCCCCACAGACCAGTTTCTCAAGTTTCGGGCGAAACGCTGTACAGGCCGTTTGGAGATATGGTAGGGTTCGATCAGATACGTGCGGTATTGCACGGATCGTGATCGGACGGATTTTACTAGCGGGCTTTGGTTTAAGCTGGATCCTAGTATTAGACATTGTAGTTTTGTCTCTTAGCATTTGTGTTCAGCGGGAATATAAATGCGGGTATGTATATACAGTCATGGGGTTTTCCTGTAATTTATTAGAGGATCAGTTTTTTGAAGTTGCCTGTTTGCATTCCGATCCGGCCAGTTTTCCTTTGTTCCTTCTCGGCCGGATTCTTTTGTTGGAGGGGGTATTTGCAAGTGTGCAAATTATCCTTTGTGGAGGGTTTATTTGCTATTTGAGGGATTATGATAACCATAGCATCATTAGATTCCATTCTTTTCTTGCTTCATTATGGCTTGCAATTATTGTGATGAGATTGAGTGGGGTTTAGATTAGAAATGGGTGTGACCATTTTCTACACATATTCATTCCCTTTCTTCTCTTGATTATTTCATTCATTTTCTCTCCACCATTTTCTTTTGAGAAGGGGCCGGCCACTTGTGAGGAGTGGGAGAGAGTTCATTTTGGGTGTGGAGAAATTTGATCATCTCATTTTTGCTTGCTACAAAATTTCATCAACCTCACTCCAAAGTCCATTCTTTATTCCTCCATACATGGCAACTTCTACCCGCAAGAGACAAAGTAATTCTACACTTGCCTACAGCATTCCTTGGACGCGTCGGCTAGCCAACTTCGCGCCCGAGTTGCCTCGGTCCAGAAGTGGGAGCCCGTAAAAGAACCCGGCGATGTGGTGCCCGTTTCGACGAGGAGGCGACGACCGGAGATTCAGCGAGGAGATCGGAGTGGAGACGAAGACCGAAGGACACGGATCGCTTGGTATAGCTTCTCTACTCTTAATCTAGTTTGCTAGAGTTAGGTTAATGGCTTGATCCGGGATTTTTTGTGTGCGGTGATGCCGGTTTTCTAGTTTGAAAAGTTTTTCGTTTCCGCATTCCGGCATCGGATTGACGGCCGGGGAACCGCCTAGCACTTACACCAATTACCCGGATCTACCTATAAGCCCTAGATAACAAAACTTGCAAAGGAGTTAAAATGGTTATATCGAATAGATCCGTATCCTTCGATCTTCAAACATCATCCCAAGCTCCTGGAGGCTTCTTTGATCAAGCTCGATCTCCGGTCTCCCTCCATCGAAGATGATCCACCCGAGAGTCTATGTAACGAGCTCCAACCTCATATCCGAGGCAACTAAGACACCTAGATTGCTACTCTAGATACCGTAGATGAAGTAGGGAGTGATGAAGGATTAATTTGTCTCAAGACACCCTATGATTCTCAACTCAAAAGAGAGTTTGGGTGTAGCTCGAGGAAGAAGAAGATGCCATAAGGATGAGGTGTTGAGAGCTGTAGGGTTAGCATAGCACCTTGTGAAGGTTTTGGCAAGCATCAATCATGCTACTTTAAAATTTTTTGGGTGCTAAATAAACCCTAACCAAGATCTTAACTATAGAATTAGGTTTACTTGCATGTAAACAACTTTACATCTAAGAGAGAGGGATTACAACCTTTATAGTCCATTCCTTCACTTCATAAGCTCCGTGTTGAGGTCCCTTCAATGCGATCAACATGAACTCCGACTCTCGAGTGGCTCCATGAAGTAAATGAGACACCTTACTTGTAGTCTTCATGATCTAAGATGATCTACCTTGAAGAATCTCTAAACCAAGCTTACACTTTACTAAAAAACTTATTAGAGAAGTGAACACCCTAATCTAAGTGGCTAGAATAAATGAGGATGATGAAGTAGGAATTTAGCTCTCTTTTGTTTTCAATTTCTCACACTAATTCATAGCATGCAAAAAGCTAGAAAGCTTTTTCAAGGAGGAAGAAGAAGATGAAAGCTTTTGTGATGAATAATGAATTATTATTTTGGTTACAATTGCAACCCTTGGTTAAGAATGAATGGCTTAACCATTGTAGAGAATAAACCATCGGTAAGGTTTAGGTTGGGTTAATAAATATCAACACAAAATATCTAAGCTAAGAACAAAAAAAAGTTTCATGAAGCTTCATGAAAGAGCTAACCCAAAATCTAACCCAAATCAAACCCTAACTTGTTTAAACTCCACAAATCATGTTGCATTTTTAACCCTAACTTGTTACAATATTATATATCACATATATAATATATTTTTGTAACAAAAGAAAATAATACAATTAACATATATCGCATATATATCAATGTATTATCCCGTGAGAAAATGAATCAATAAAGAGAGCTTATATTAGTTAACGTAATGTAATATATCACATATATAATTAGACATTAAATTATCGAATCAACACTTGATCCGACAATCCGGCTATATTGCATATAACCGACTAATATAACATGTACCGATTCATCGAATCAACACTTGATCCGATGACCCGGCTATATCACATCTACCCGGCCGATATCACATATCGCGAGAATAGAATACGGTATCTCATATCGTATTATTCTCGGTCCCGCACATATAACATATGTGCTCCTACTCCGTTTTGACTGAGCTTGGAAACCTCTGTGTAGACTCTAAAGAAGCGTCAATACGCCGACAGTAGGTGATGATCATACCAAACACCCATAAGCTACAAACGGTCAGCTAAACAAAATAGCCACCCAGGTATTGAGCGATCAAAAGATCAATAAGCATGCCTGTACATTCTCCTGTGAATCCAATCGGTAACACTACCGTACAGTCCGGTCTCTTCGTCTAATATGTCGCATATCTAGTCTAGGGGTGGTAAACGTCAGACCCCAGTAACCGATAAGTCGTGTCGATGTGAGGCTCATAACAGGTCGAGAAACTACTGATAACACTTACCAGTAGCACTCCAAATCAGCCCTAGCCAGAGACTTCCAGTAATAACCAATCGAACACAGCACAACATCAACTCCTTATACCGGGAGAGACGAAACCCCTCCTATCGCTCATTGCCTCCATGCGATTCAGGACTGTGCCCAAAAGCCACCGTTTTGCATGCCCTCTTGGACGTGGTAAGGTGGAAATCAAAGAATAGTGGGAATCACACAAGACTCTATGACGATCTCGGGTCTACAGACTAACCTGTACGAGTGTCAACGGAGAACTGCTATCTGACGATAGGTATAATACCATCTAGGAGTTCTCGGCGAGTCCGTTCAGTGTACGCAGTCTCCACTGAGCACCCGTACACCATCTTTGATGTCAAACACCGATGGATATGGGATCATCCATCGCCCATCATATAGGTCAAGATGTGTATACGCTAGTCTACTCTGGTGTATCGATGCCCTGTCTCGATACACCCTCGACTAGGAACAGTTATAGGATGTACTCATTGACTACCCTGGCCCCACTAGTATGATCTCATCATAGTCCCAGTAGTCGAGTACATATCCTAAAGGCTTTATCAACATGTGATAGTAAGACAGTAAAGTAATACAAGTCAACATGTTAAGACAAAGTGAAACCAAATAGCATACTATCATGTCGAGCAAGAAAGTCCTCTCTATATATATCCAAGCATCCACCATAATACATATCATATGTACAACAATGGCCTCTAGGACATATATAGAACTAACAATCTCCCACTTACACTAGGGCCAACTGTTGTAGTATCTCATACCCAACATCCCGAAGAGTGTCTCAAACTGTGTCTAGGGAATGGCCTTCATGAGTGGATCCGCAGTGTTGTCCTTCGTATCAACTCTCCTGACCTCGATCTCCCGGCGATCAACTATCTCCCGAATCATGTGATACCGCCTCAGAATATGTATGGACTTCTGATGGGATCTGGGTTCCTTGGCCAAAGCCACAACTCCATTATTATCACAATACAAAGGTATTGGATGCTCAATCGACGGAACCACACCATGTTCAGTGATGAATTTCTTCATCCAGACAGCCTCTTTAGCAGCATCGTTGGCAGCGATGTATTCAGCCTCCATCGTCGAGTCTGCAACTGTTTCCTGTTTGAACTCTTCTAACACATCACCCCTCCATTGAGGGTAAAGACAAATCCCGAGTGCGACTTAGAGTCGTCCTTATCACTTTGGAAGCTCGAGTCGGTAAAGGACTCTACCTGGAGTTCTCCGTTACAATACACCAAGAACAACTTCTTAGTTCTTCTCAAGTACTTGAGAATGTTCTTCACAGCTATCTAGTGACTCTCTCCAGGATCTTCTTGATACCTACTCACTACACTTAGTGAGTATGCTACATTGGGTCTGGTACATAGCATTGCGTACATGATAGAGCCTACTGCCGAAGCATAGGGTATCCCTTGCATGCGAGCTCTCTCCAAATCAGTCTTGGGAGACATCTCATTGGAGAGAGTGAGTGCAGAGATCGTGGGTTGGTTCCCATGCTTGGATTCATCCATACTAAACCTCTTTAGTATGGTGTTAATGTACCTGGATTGGGACAATCCCAGTATCCGTTTAGATCTATCTCTATAGATCTTAATTCCCCAAATGCAGGAAGCATCACCTAGATCTATCATTGAGAATCTTTGTGATAAGAAGAGCTTGACCGAGTACAGCATAGGAACATCATTTCCTATTAAGAGTATGTCATCCACGTACAATACGAGGAAGACAACCTTACTCTCTGCAACCTTCTTGTAAATACATGGTTCATCTATATTTTTGATGAAGTCAAACTCTTTGACTGCAATATCAAAGCAGATGTTGCAACTCCGCGATACTTGCTTTAACCCATAAATGGATTTAAGCAGCTTGCACACCTTTCCACTACTCCCACTATTTACGAAGCCCTCTGGCTAAGTCATGTACACGCACTCCTCTAAATTACCATTTAGAAAGGTGGTCTTAACATCCATTTGCCAGATTTTGTAGTCATGGTATGCAGCAATGGCAAGTAGGATCTGGATGGACTTAAACGTAGCCACTGGAGAAAAGGTTTCGTCATAATCCACACCTGGTCGTTGATGAAAACCCTTTACAAGAAGTCTAGCTTTGAAAGTCTCAACTTTCCATCTACACCAAGTTTCTTCTTAAAGAACCATTTGCTCCCAATGGGTTTTACCCCTTCAGGGGCAACTTCCAAAGTCCATACTTTGTTGGTGTACATGGATTCCATCTCAGATCGCATTGCATCCAGCCACTTCACAGAGTCCCCACTCGTGATGGTCTGCTCGAAGCTAGTTGGGTCATCATCTTCCATGATGCAATCCTCGCTCCCACCATCAACGAGAAAACCGTAGTATCTCTCAGGTGGATGAAAAACCCTACTAGATCGGCGGAGAGGCTGAGGTTCGTTGGGAACTACTGAATCATCTGGTTCCACTAAATTTTCAGTAATAGTTTGTGGTGCTGAAACTTCTTCCAGCTCTACCTCTTTGCCACTAATTTCTTTTGCAAGAAATTCCTTTTCTAAAAAGATGGCATGTTGAGCAACAAACTCTTTTTGCTCCTCACTATGGTAGAAAAAGTACCCATAAGAATTCTTTGGGTATCCCACAAACTTGCAGAGAACTGATCGTGCCTCGAGTTTGTCCGGATTTTGCCTTTAGACATAGGCCGGAAAACCCCATATCTTAACTTATTTAAGATAACGCCTCTTCCCACTCCATATCTCATATGGTGTGGTAGGTACAGATTTAGTTGGAACTTGATTCAATAGGTATGCTGCTGTCTCAAGCGCATAACCCCAGAAGGAAATAGGCAACTCAGCAGTGCTCATCATAGAGCGCACCATATCTAATAGGGTGCGATTGCTCCGCTCCGATACACCGTTGTGCTGTGGTGTATAAGGAGGAGTAAGCTGAGAGAGAATCCCATTCTCGTTTAGATAGTCCAGGAACTCATTGCTCAAGTATTCCCCTCCTCGATCAGATCGAAGAATCTTAATACTTTTGCCCGTTTGGTTTTCTACATCATTCTTATATTCTCTGAATTTCTCAAAAGCTTTAGACTTGTGTTTCATCAGGAACACATGTCCGTGTCTTGAGAGATCGTCAGTGAATGTAATGAAGTAGGAAGAACCATTCTTGGCATGTGTAGACATGGAACCACATACATCACTATGTACCAGTCCCAAGAGTTCTGTAACTCTTTCTCCGTGTCCACTAAACGGAGTTTTGGTCATCTTGCCTTTGAGACATGACTGGCAAGTATCATAAGATAAAAATTCGAACGGATTCAAATATCCATCCTTATGTAATTTAGCTAGTCGCGTCGCATTGATATGACCTAGTCTACAATGCCAAAGAAGGATTGGTTCACTTCTGAACTCTTCCTTTTGTGTGTGTTTTGTACATTAAGTAATGTAGTTTGGTTGAGAACGTATATGCCATTATTTAATGATCCTGATCCAATCAACTTTTGATTTAGGAATATGTTCATAACATTATCCTGTACTGCAAAATTATATCCTTCTTTGCTCAATAAAGAAACTGATATAAGATTGCATATCAGGGTCGGAAAGTAATAGCATTCATTTAGAACCAATGTATTACCATTTGGTAATACAATGTGATATTCGCCAACTGCCTTGGCTGCAACATTTGCACCATTCCCTACTCTTACGGAATGATCACCCTCTCCCAGTTCCCTACCTTTTCGTAGCCCATGTAACATATTACATATATGGGATCCCGATCCGGTATCTAATACCCAGGACATAGAGCGAACTGAGAAACAATTCTCGATAACTAACACACCTGAAGAAGATGCATCAACATGCTTATTCTTCGTTTGGGTGGCGTGAGAATTCAGATATTCTCCTATTCCCTGCTCAGTCTTCTAACACTTATAAGGAAGAACGGGACCAACGTTCCCCTGCTCAGTATAATAAGCGGGTTCAGTCAATACATCCATATTATTATCTTGATTATGGCCTGACATGGTTGCTACCTGGAGAGAGAGAGAAGAAAAAACTTTAGCGTATGCTCTTGCAAGATTAGATTGGTTATTATCTTATCTAATCAGGATGTCTCCCACTGTTTTTATCAAATCTTCCTTAAAACCCTAAAAGGTAAGACTAGCCGAGATTAATTACACCTTAAAAGTTCGCCAATCTTTCAGCCAGGCCAGTGTTGGTACATTGAGGGAGGTTCCCCGTGCTTTCGCATGGACCTAATTAAAATAAACCTCGTTTTCCCAGGGGCTTAACCCGGTAAACACATTTCTAGTCACTGTAGGGTCCCTAGGCACACTAATGAGGTCTCACAAGGCATCAACCATGCCATTTTCAAAGTTTACGGGTGCCGAGAAACCCTAATACGGATCGTTAACTAGATATTTAGGCGACAAAAGCAACTAGTTAACAACTTAACTAAAAGAACGGAAATACAACCTTATTAGATCCGGTCCTCCACCTCCATAGCTCCGCAATGAAGTCTCCTCGCTGTCCAAATGGAAACCCGAGCTCTAGTGTCGACTTCATCGGAGAAAAGGACGGGCAAGGTCGTCAGCTTCGTGCCGAAGATGATCTACGTCGAGGCATCATAAGATCAAGCTCCCACTTCACCAAGTCATGAAACTTATGAAGAAAACACCCTATACTACTTGGCAAGAGGTAGAGGATGAAGAACTAGGAAGTGGGTTCACTTTAGAATTGGATTTCTCACTTGATTTCTCACTTTGCTATTGTTGGTGGCAAGTTTCTTCATGTGAAGAAGAAGAAGAAGAAGATAATAATGTTATGATGAGAATAATAAAAGAGAAAAGAAAAAGAATTCTTATCATATGCAAACCATGGCTTGGTGTAGAGAATCAACTAGGGTTAGTAAATGGTTTGGTTAAGACATGAAGACAAAATGGTTACCTTAGTCAAACCTTCATGAAGCTTCAACAAGCTTCATCTTGAAAGCAACCATTTTCTCTTTTTCCTTTTATTAAAACAAAATAAATAAATGCATAAATAAATAAAAGGAAACCCTAACCATTAACTAACCGTGGTTTAATCATACACTTAACCAAGTTAGCATGTATCATCAAACATGATACAAACAAGTGCACAAAAGTATATCACATATACAAGTTGTGTACTTCAAGTGAGAAAATCCATTTAAAGTGAACCAATACTAGTTAATGCAAAGTAATATGTCAAATATATAATTATGCATTAAATCAATAAATCAACACTTGATTTAACGATCCGGTCATATCGCATATAACCGACTAGTATCCTATGTATCGGCTTACCGAATCAATCCTTGATTCGATAACCAGGTTATATCGCATACAACCATTCGATACATTCATCGCGAGAATGGAATACGGTATCACATACACGCATTATTCTCGGTCCCGCACATATCTCATATGCACTCCTATTTCGTTTCGCTTGAGCCAGGAAACCTCTGTGTAGTACTCAAAAGACTCGTCAATACGCCGGCAGCATGTGATGATCATATCAAACACCCACAAGCCGCAAGCGGTCTGCTAAACGTAACGGCCACCCGGGTATTGAGCGATCAGAAGACCGACGAGCAAGCCCTCTCACACTCATGTGAATCCAACCGGTAACACTTACCGTACAGTCCGGTCTCGTCGTCTGATATGTCGCATATCTCGCCTAGGGGTGGTAAACGTCAGACCCCAATAGCTCCATAAGTCGTGTCGATATGAGGTCTATAACAATTCGAGAAACTACTGGTAACACTTACCAGTAAATCTCAGCAACCCTGGCCAGGGATTTCCGGTTATAGCCAATCGAACACAGCGCAACATCAACTCCCTATACCAGGAGAGACGAATCCCCTCCAATCGCTCATTGCCTCCATGTGATTCGGGACTGTACCCAAAAACCACCGTTTTGCACGCCCTCTTGGACGTGGTAAGGTGGAAATCAAAGCACACTGGGAACCACACAAGACTCTATGACGATCTCGGGTCAACAGACTACTCTGTACCAGTGTCACCAGAGAACTGCCATCTGACGTAAGGTATAATACCATCTGGGAGTTCTTGGCGAGTCCGTCCAGTGTACCCAGTCTCCACTGAGCACCTGTATATCATCTCTGATGTCAAACACCAATGGATATGGGATCATCCATCGCCCATCTGTATGGGTCGAGAAGGTATACGCTAGTCTACTCTGGTATATCGATGCCCTGTCTCGATATATCCACGACTAGGGACCTTGAAGGATGTACTTATGGACTACCATGTCCCCACTAGTATGATCCGCATCATAGTCCAGGTAGTCAAGTACACATCCTAAGGGCTTTACCAACATGTAACAGAGAGACAATCAGTATACACGTTAAGGTAAAGAGTAACCAGATAGCATACTATCATGTCGAGTAAGAAAGTCCTCCCTATATATGTCCAAGCATCCACTACAATATACATCCTATGTATAGTAATGGCCTCTAGGGCATACATATAACTAACAATCTCCCACTTGCACTAGGGCCATCTGTAGCAGTGGTTGTAGTATCTCATACTCAACCATCCCATAAAAGTCTCTCTCTGGGAATAGGCCTTCGTGAGTGGATCTGCCGTGTTATCCTCTGAGTCTGCTCTCCTAACCTCGATCACCCTGGAGATCAACCATCTCCATGATCAGGTGACACTGCCTTGGAATATGTCTGGATCACTGATGGGACCGGCGTTCCTTGGCATAAGCCACAACTCCATTGTCTCACAATGGTAGGAACGTAGTTCATCTCATGAACCAATATACACCCAAACAGCCTCTTTGGTAGCATGTTACGTAGCGATGTATCCGGCCTTTATCGTCTAGTTAGCCACGGTATCTAGCTTGGAACTCTTCCAACATACCGTCCCTTTACTGAGGGTAAAGACAATGCCTGTGACTGACATTCAGTCGTCCTTATCACCCTGGAACACTTCCAGTGATTCTCCCCAGGATCAATTAATACCATCTCACTACTGCTAGTGAGTATCCTAACATCCAATTAGATCTATCTCATAGATCCAAAACCCAGGATTTAGGAAGTATCACTTTGATCCTTTATGGAGAATCATTGTGATAAGCGGAGATTGATCGAGCGTAGCATAGGAAACTCCTTCCCTATCAAGAGTATGTCATCCACGTACTCTACGAGGATCATCACCATACTCCCAACTACCTTTTTGTATATACAAGGTTCATCTACCATTTTGATGATGTCAAACTGTTTGACTACTACATCAAAACAGATATTCCAACTCCGCGATGCCTGTTTTATCACATAAAACATCTTGCACACGTTTCCGCTGCTCCCACTGTCTACGAGGCCCTCTGGCTGTGTACTTATAGACGCTCTTTTCTAAAACATCATTTAGAAAAGCTGTCATGACACCCAACCACCAGATATCGTAGTCATGGTATGTAGCCGTGGCAAGTAGGATCTGGATGGACTTAAGCATAGCCACTTGAAAAAGGTTTCATCATTCTCCACGCCTGGTCGATGACGAAAACCATTAACAAGTCTAGCTTTTGAAAGTCTCAACTTTTCCATCTACACCAAGTAATCTTCTCAAGATATACTTGCTCCTGATGGGGATTTAACCCTTCAGATATAGCACCCAAAGTCCATACTTTGTTGGTGTATAAGGATTCCATCTCAGATCGCTAAGCATCCAGCCATTCTTACAGAGTCCCACTCCTGATGGCCAGCTCGAAACTAGTTGGGTCATTATCTCATGATGCAATCCTCGCTCCCACTGTCATAGAGTAACCGAAGTATCTCTCAGACGGGTGAGGAACCTTACTAGATCGGCGGAGAGGCTGAGGTTCGTTGGTAACTATTGAATCCTTTGGTTCTACCAAATCATCTGCTGTAATTTGTATAGCTGGAACCTTTCCAGTTGTACATTACAGACCTTGCCTCAAGCTTGTCAGGATTATGCTTTTAGACATAGCCCGGACAACCCCAAATCTTAACCAACTTAAGACATGGGCTCTTCCCTTTCCATATCACATATGAAGTGGTAGGCAACTGATTTGATTCGAACCCTATTCAATAGGTATGCAGCTTCTCAAGTGCATAACTCCCCAAAAAGAAATAGGTAACTCAGTAGTACTCATCATAGAGCACACCTTATCATATAGGGTGTGATTGCTCCGCCCCGATATACCATCGTGCTATGGTGTATACGGAGGAGTAATGCTGAGAGAGAATCTCATTCTCCTTTAGAAAAGTCCAAGAATTTCGTGCTCAAGTATTCTCCTCCTTGATCTCATCAAAGGACATAATACTTCTACCCATATTGGTTCTCTACTTCTAACTTATATTCTGTGAATATCTCAAAAGGTTCTGACTTGTGTTTCAACAGGAACATATGTCTGAATCAAAAGAGATCATCAGAGAATTTAATGAAGTATAAAGAACCGGTCTTGGCAAGTGTAGACAGGGGACCTACATACATCAACATGTATCATCCCAAGAGTTCACTAACTCTTTCTCTGTTTCCAGTAAACAGAGCTATGGTCATCTTATCTCTGTGACATGACTGGCAAGTTTCACAAGATGTAAATTCAAACAGATTTAAATATGCATCTATATGTAACTTCAGCTAGTCGGGTCGCATTGATATGACCTAGTCTACAATGCCTCAAGAGGGATTCGTTCATTTCTGAACTCTTCCTCTTGTGTGTGTTCCATATACTAAGAACTGTAGTTTGATTTAGAACATCAACGCTTTTAGATAACGTGCCTGATCCGATCTACTTTTGATATAGGAAATGTTCAAAACATTATCCAGCAATACAAAATTTTATCATTTCTTTACTTTTAAAGAGACTGATATGATTTTGTATATCAGGTTCGGTATCTAATAATATTCATTCAGAATCAATGTATTGGTAATACAGGGTGACAGTGACCAACAGACTTGGATGCAACACTTGCCCCGTTTTCTGCCTCATGAAACTTATCATCCGTTCTCAGTTTTTCTACCTTTTTGCAGCCCTATGTAACAGATTACATATCTGGGATCCTGATCCGGTATCATATACCTAGGATGCGAAGGATACTGAGAAACAGTTCTTTGTAATGAACACACCCGAAGATGATGCATCAGCATGCACTCTCTTCGTTTAGACGGCACGGGAAATCTGGTATTCCCCAATTTCCTGCTCTGTCTTATAACAATTACAAGTTGGAGCGGGACCAACGTTCCCCAGCTCAGTATAACAAGCGGGTTCGGTCAATAATCCGTATTATTATCTTGATTAAGGCGTGATATGGTCGCTACCTGGAGAGAGAGAGAAGAAAACACTCAGCGTGCGCTCTTGCAAGAATAGATTGGTTATTATTTTATCTAATCAGGATGGCTCCCACTGTTTTTATCAAATCTTCCTTCAAACCCTAAAAGGAAAGACTAGCCGGGATTAATTACACACTACAAGTTCGCCAATCTTTCAGCCAGGCCGGTGTCGGTACTTTGAGGGAGGTCCCCCGTGCTTTCACACGAACCTAATTAATGTAAACCTCGTTTTCCCAGAGGCGTAACCCCGTTGACACCTTTCTAGACACCTACTTGATCGGCTAATTGTAATGTGTAAAACTCTCCCAGGAGTAACAATTACTCGCAGCGGGTATCGGGATCCAACTATCTCATAGAAGGTATGCAATCTCATTGCAAATTTCAACACTTGAAATTCCCGATAATATTTTGCCCCTAGTGTTCTATGACCTTGATGAATGCCAAACAACCCATAGTCCACTAGTCAAGTTCAACCCGTATATTTCTTGATTGAATTAAACCCACCCGCACGACCCTTGACGAATGCCAAACAACGCCATACGAATACCCTAATCCAATCGCATCATATGCTCAAGCAGATAAATACTAGTTAGCTACCGTACACTACGCCTTGACGAATGCCAAACTACCGCAGCATGAATACTAACTAGTACATATCTGAAATGACGGAGGGCTACGACAGGTTTTTCTGAAAACCTATTGTGTAATGAACTTGAAATCGTTGTAGAATCAAATGATTTTAGAAATGGAGTGATTTTGAGGCTTTTCTAGTTTTGCTAAAGGAGTCACTCCCGGTGAAGGGATCGTCGGTCCTTTCCTCGTCGAATGAGGTGCGGGATATATCATATATATCACTGTGCAAAGCAAAAACTCTTAAAAGCAATCAAAAGACAAACCGAGTGTGTAGCATCTGCCAGTTATTGCTAAAGGAGTCACTCCCGGTGAAGGGATCTCGGTCCTTTTCTCATCGAATAAGGTGCAGGATATATCACATATACCGCTATGCAAAGCAAGAACTGTAGCTACCTGTTTTATTTTTGAAATTCGAATCTACGACATCTTAGGTTTCTTTTATTTCATTAATCACATTAATGAAAACCCATCATTTAAGTACCTAAACATCACAGATAAATACGACGTACACTTATGCCATCCGCATTCGCCTCGATGTCCCCTCGTGCACCGTTAGTTTAGGTAACTAACGGCAGAGCGGGGCAGGGCTAGCGCGGGTGTAAAACATAAGTAACGTCTATATAAAATATCAAATATACTATATACAGTATCTATCACTGAACATCACATGATCACATCACAGATATCGCAGCAAAAGAATCATATGAAATATTGGATATACTAGGACGTCCGTGTTTTCAATACGAGCCAGTATAAAACACGGATTCCACGGTCGTGATGAATAGCCAAACCCACACCCCTAGACCCCTACGAGAGCGGCAAGCAACCCTACCAATTCTAGAGTTAGGAGACCCGGACTCGACTCTTCGAGTTGGTCTCCCACTGGACTCCAGAACCCGGTTACTTATGCTCCCCTCCTTGGGTCTATCCTAGTGCGGAAAAGTAAATAATATATAAAAGGTGACATCTTCCACAACCTGGAAGTGCCCCAATAAAAGAATATTACATACAAGTTTTTACATGAATGAAAATGAAAAAACACTCATCTCACATAAAACCCCCGGCTATTTAAACACGACGATCCAATATAACATATCCAGCAACACATAACATCACATGTCATCAATGTAAGTAAATATGCGCATCCCAATTGTCGTTGACATATAGCAACGAAACCGGCGATATCACATATTACACTTACGGTCACAGAAAAGAAAGTGTAAAACTACAACAGTTGGAATCCGCAACGTGCATAGACATCACATGCCTAATCAAATGAATACCTTAGACATCACATGCCTAACAATTATAAACCCCGCATTTTAGTCTCAAAATCGAAAACACTTTTCAATTTTAAGTCGGGCAATTCAACAAGATTCCCGACATCCTGATCGAATGCTCGTCGTAAACTTTAGTAGACGGCCGCACCCCCGATGCCGTCGACGAAGTGCACCAAGGCGGAACACCGCTGCCGCGAGCACCCGAACGGATGCTTTCGGCGACAGGGTTCTCCTACAGTCACTTGGTCGGGGCTATGGAGTGTAGCAGTCTATTAAGTTTACCCGGCGAGTATCCGCGTACGCTACGTGATTGCGACGGACTTTTGATCGCATCAAAATTCCGTAGCAACCGATCAAGTGAGACTAAACTGCTATGTTTATAACATTCATTCAGTTATCTCATAACTGTTTGTGAATTCCAATTATTGTATCAAATTCCGGATAAATAGAAAATGTTAAACTTTCCGATCGAACAATCGAACACCCAAGTTTTCCCGAAACAGCTCAATACATGAAACAAGTTTAAAAACATCCAGTTCATGCTTCAGTACCGACGGTCCAGCCGTAGAAGGGTCAAGCCAACGCCTCACATGTGGCACGCCGTACTGCCCCAAACCCGAAGGTTCAAAGGGTAGTTCAAGACGGTCACATAATCGAGTTAAGGTTTGTTGTCTTCTAGAGGGTCCATCGCGTTACTTGCACTACTTAGAACGTCTTTAAACCACGGAAAGATCCAACACTTGGAAATTTCCCGACAGGGGAAAAGGTGGGCATTTATATCCGATCGAACTTTTTTAACATATTCTAAATATCCGGAAAACCACATAGACAAGATTAGACAATCCGAACGAATTTACGAACTCCCAATAAAACCTAGAAATTTCAACTCTTTAATAAATATTAAAAATTCCGATAAAACTCAGCATTTAAATAAAGAAGTTACTGTGCAAAAATGGTTGACAGAAGAGACTAAATGAGCGCGGAACCGCCGCAATAGGCGGCTAATGCCGCGGATCCGCCGCGCTTTAGACAGATCATTAGGTAATTTTTGCACCGTAATTCTTAGAATTTCCTGCTGAATTTTTTAAGCATTTTTAATTTGGAAAAAACCACTTTTTCAGAAAAAGTCCAGAGAGGGTTAAAAATTAGGGTTTCGGGGTTCGATCGGGTTTCTAACATCGTCTACGCATCGCCTAAGGCTCTAGCTAGGCTCTGATACCACTGTAGGGTCCCTAGGCACACTAATGAGGTCTCACAAGGCATCAACCATGCCATTTTCAAAATTTACGGGTGCCGAGAAACCCTAATACGGATCGTTAACTAGATATTTAGGCGACAAAAGCAACTAGTTAACAACTTAACTAAAAGAACGGAAATACAACCTTTGTAGATCCGGTCCTCCACCTCCATAGCTCCGCAATGAAGTCTCCTCGCTGTCCAAATGGAAACCCGGGCTCTAGCGTCGGCTTCATCGGAGAAATGGGCGGGCAAGGTCGTCGGCTTCGTGCCGAAGATGATCTACGTCGAGGCATCACAAGATCAATCTCCCACTTCACCAAGTCATGAAACTTGTGAAGAAAACACCCTATACTACTTGGCAAGAGGTAGAGGATGAAGAACTAGGAAGTGGGTTCACTTTAGAATTGGATTTCTCACTTGATTTCTCACTTTGCCATTGTTGGTGGCAAGCTTCTTCATGTGAAGAAGAAGAAGAAGAAGATAATAATGTTATGATAAGAATAATAAAAGAGAAAAGAAAAAGAATTCTTATCATATGCAAACCATGGTTTGGTGTAGAGAATCAACTAGGGTTAGTAAATGGTTAGGTTAAGACATGAAGACAAAATGGTTACGTTAGTCAAACCTTCATGAAGCTTCAACAAGCTTCATCTTGAAAGCAACCATTTTCTCTTTTTCCTTTTATTAAAACAAAATAAATAAATGCATAAATAAATAAAAGGAAACCCTAACCATTAACTAACCATGGTTTAAACATACACTTAACCAAGTTAGCATGTATCATCAAACATGATACAAACAAGTGCACAAAAGTATATCACATATAAAAGTTGTGTACTTCAAGTGAGAAAATCCATTTAAAGTGAACCAATACTAGTTAATGCAAAGTAATATATCAAATATATAATTATGCATTAAATCATTAAATCAACACTTGATTTAACGATCTGGTCATATCGCATATAACCGACTAGTATCCTATGTATCGGCTTACCGAATCAATCCTTGATTCGATAACTAGGTTATATCGCATACAACCATTCGATACATTCATCGCGAGAATGGAATACGGTATCACATACACGCATTATTCTCGGTCCCGCACATATCTCATATGCGCTCCTATTTCGTTTCGCTTGAGCCAGGAAATCTCTGTGTAGGACTCTAAAGACTCGTCAATACGCCGGCAGCAGGTGATGATCATATCAAACACCCACAAGTCGCAAGCGGTCTGCTAAACGTAACGGCCACCCGGGTATTGAGCGATCAGAAGATCGACGAGCAAGCCCACTCACACTCATGTGAATCCAACCAGTAACACTTACCGTACAGTCCGGTCTCGTCGTCTGATATGTCGCATATCTCGCCTAGGGGTGGTAAACGTCAGACCCCAATAGCTCGATAAGTTATGTCGATATGAGGTCTATAACAATTCGAGAAACTACTGGTAACACTTACCAGTAAATCTCAGCAACCCTGGCCAGGGATTTCCGGTTATAGCCAATCGAACACAACGCAACATCAACTCCCTATACCGGGAGAGACGAATCCCCTCCTATCGCTCATTGCCTCCATGTGATTCGGGACTGTACCCAAAAACCACCGTTTTGCACGCCCTCTTGGATGTGGTAAGGTGGAAATCAAAGCACAGTGGGAACCACACAAGACTCTATGACGATCTCGGGTCAACAGACTACTCTGTACCAGTGTCACCAGAGAACTGCCATCTGACGTAAGGTATAATACCATCTGGGAGTTCTCGGCGAGTCCGTCCAGTGTACCCAGTCTCCACTGAGCACCCGTATATCATCTCTGATGTCAAACACCAATGGATATAGGATCATCCATCGCCCATCTGTATTGGTCGAGAAGGTATACGCTAGTCTACTCTGGTATATCGATGCCCTGTCTCGATATATCCACGACTAGGGACCTTGAAGGATGTACTTATGGACTACCATGTCCCCACTAGTATGATCCGCATCATAGTCCAGGTAGTCAAGTACACATCCTAAGGGCCTTACCAACATGTAACAGAGAGACAATCAGTATACACGTTAAGGTAAAGAGTAACCAGATAGCATACTATCATGTCGAGCAAGAAAGTCCTCCCTATATATGTCCAAGCATCCACTACAATATACATCCTATGTATAGTAATGGCCTCTAGGGCATACATATAACTAACAGTCACCTACTTGATCGGCTAATTGTCCTGTGTAAAACTCTCCCAGGAGTATCTTGTACTCGTAATGGGTATCGGGATCCAACTATCTCATAGTAGGTATGCAATCTCATTGCAAATTTCAACACATGAAATTCCTGATAATATTCTGCCCCTAGCGATCTATGACCTTAACAAGGTCAACAAACTATAAATCGCGAGTCAAGTTCAATCCGTCATTTCCCGATTGAATTAAACCCACCCGCACGACACTTGACAAGGTTAACAAGGCCGTACGAATATCCTAATCCAATCTCATCTCATGTTTTTAGCAGATAAACATTAATTAGCTACCGTACACTGTGCCTTGACAAGGTCAACAAACGCAGCACGAATACTAAGTATGATTTATCTGAAATGACGGAGGGCTACGACAGTTTTTTCAGAAATCCTATTGCGTAATGAACTTGATATCTTTGTAGAAACAAGTGATTTTGAAAAGGAGTGTTTTGAGGATTTTCTAGTTTCGCTAAAGAGGTCACTCCCGGTGAAGGGATCTCGGCTCTTTCCTCATCGAATAAGGTGAAAGGTATATCATATATACCAATATGCAAAGCAAGAGCTATAGAAGCAATCAAAAACTAAACCGTGAGTTTGTAGCATCTGCCAGTTTTGCTAAAGAGGTCACTCCCGGTGAAGGGATCTTGGCTCTTTCCTCATCGAATAAGGTGCAGGGTATATTACATATACCACTATGCAAAGCAAAACTGTAGCTACCCTTTTTATAAAGTTTTGATTCTACAACATCTTTTAGGTTTCTTTTCTTTTATTAATCTCATTAATAAATCCCGTCAGTTATGCTTCTTAAGCATCATAGAAGAAACGAAAACAATAATATTTATATATCATCATATATATATAGTATAAGCATTTGTCTCAGGCAATAATATGATCTCATCACAGAACATTTCAGCGGAAGATGATATATGAAATATTGGATATACTAGGACGTCCATGTTTTATTTCGAGCCTGTATAAAACACGGATTCCACGGTCGCGATGAATAGCCAAACCCACATCCCTAGACCCCTACGAGAGCGGCAAGCAACACTGCCAGTTCTAGGGTTAGGAGACCCGGTCTCGACTCCTCGAGATGGCCTCCCACTGGACCCTAGAACCCGGTTACATGTGCTCCCCTCCTCGGGTCTATCCTAATGCGGAAAAGTAAATAATATACAATGGTGACATCATCCTCAACCCGGAAGTGCCCCAATAAAAGAATATTACATACAAGGAATATTACATGAATGAAAATAAACACCCTCATCTCACATAAAACCCCGGCTATTCAGAACACGACGATCCAATATAACATATCACATCAACACATAATATCTCATATCATCAACGTAAGTAAGCATGCGTATCCCGATTGTCGTTGAAGTCTAGCAACGAAGCCGGCAATACCCCACATACTACACTTACGGTCGCAGAAAAGAAAGTGAAAAACTACAACATTTGGAATCCACAATCTCTTTAGACATCGTAAACCCGAAATATCACATATTACGGATTTCATGCCTAACTATATGAATTCCACATATTGTATCACATTCCAGATAAATAAACAATGTTAAACTTTCCGATCGAATAAACAAACACCCAAGATTTCCCAAAAAGCTCAACACTTAAGCGGAGTACAAAAAGTCCCAGAACATGTCACAGCCGCTATGAACCAGCCGTAGAAGGGTCAAACCAACGCCTCACATGTGGCAACGCTAAACTGCCACAAACCATATGGTTCAATAGCAGTTTTGACGGTCACATAATCGAGTTAAGGTTACGTTCTTCTAGAGGGTCCACAGTTACGTTTGCATGATTTTCTAAAAGTTTTAAACTCGGGAAAAATCCAACACTTGAAAGTTTTCCGTCATGGGAAAAAGTGAGTTATTGATATCCGTTCTATCCTTTTATTACGTTCTAAATTACACGAAAAACAAAACGATATTAAAACTTTCCGATAGAAAAAAGAATTTTTAAGATCTCCAGAAAACTCAACACTTGAGTAATATTAAAAATTCTCAGAAGCATAATTTAATACCTAGGGATCACCTCTTGAAGTACGATCCCTCAATCCTCAAGTTCTGCCGCGGAACCGCCGCCGATAGCTTGTTTTGGCCGCGGTTCCGCGGTGGCTTGATGGATTCAGGGAGTTGTACTTCACAGATATCCATAGAATCACCCGATTATTTTTCTGAGTATTTTTAATAGGGAAAATACCAAATTTTTTTAGAAATTTCCAGAAAGGGGGTTCAAAATCATATTTCAGGGTTCGATCGGACTTTTAACTTCGTATACACGTCACCTAATGCTCTAGCTAAGCTCTGATACCACTATAGGGTTAGCATAGCACTTTGTGAAGGTTTTGGCAAGCATCAATCATGCTACTTTAAAAATTTTGGGATGCTAAACAAACCCTAACCAAGATCTTAACTAGAGAATTAGGTTTAACTTGCATGTAAACAACTTTACATCTAAGAGAGAGGGATTACAACCTTTGTAGTCCATTCCTTCACTTTATAAGCTCCGTGTTGAGGTCCCTTCGCTGCGATCAACATGAACTCCGACTCTCGAGTGGCTCCATGAAGTAAATGAGATACCTTGCTTGTAGTCTTCAAGATCTAAGATGATCTACCTTGAAGAATCTCTAAACCAAGCTTACACTTCACTAAACAACTTATTAGAGAAGTGAACACCCTAATCTAAGTGGCTAGAATAGATGAGGATGATGAAGTAGGAATTTAGCACTCTTTTGTTTTCAATTTCTCACACTAATTCATCACATGCAAAAAGCTAGAAAGCTTTTTCAAGGAGGAAGAAGAAGATGAAAGCTTTTGCGATGAATAATGAATTATTATTTTGGTTACAATTGCAACCATTGGTTATGAATGAATGGCTTAACCATTGTAGAGAATAAACCATAAGTAAAGGTTTGGGTTGGGTTAATAAATATCAACACAAAATATCTAAGCTAAAAATAAAAGAAAGCTAACCCAAAAGCTAACCCAAATCAAACCCTAACTTGTTTAAACTCCACAAATCATGTTGCATTTGTAACCCTAACTTGTAACAATATTATATATCACATATATAATATATTTTTGTAACAAAAGAAAATAATACAATTAACATATATCGCATATATATCAATGTATTGTCCGGTGAGAAAATGAATCAATAAAGAGAGCTTATATTAGTTAACGTAATGTAATATATCACATATATAATTATACATTAAATTATTGAATCAACACTTGATCTGACAATCCGGCTATATCGCATATAACCGACTAATATAACATGTATCGATTCATCGAATCAACACTTGATCCGATGACCCGGCTATATCACATATACCCGGCCGATATCACATATCGCGAGAATAGAATACGGTATCTCATATCGTATTATTCTCGGTCCCGCACATATCACATATGTGCTCCTACTCCGTTTTGCCTGAGCTAGGAAACCTCTGTGTAGGAATCAAAAAATTCGTCAATACGCCGACAATATCATATCAAACACCCACAAGCTGCAAGCGGTAAGCTAAACGTAACAGCCACTCAGGTATTGAGCGATCAAAAGATCAACAAGCAAGCCTGTACATTCTCCTGTGAATCCAATCAGTAACACTACCGTACAGTCCGGTCTCTTCGTCTGATATGTCGCATATCTAGTCTAGGGGTGGTAAACGTCAGACCCCAGTAACCGATAAGTCGTGTCGATGTGATGCACATAACAGGTCGAGAAACTACTGATAACACTTCCCAGTAGCACTCCAAATCAGCCTTGGCCAGGGACTTCCAGTAATAGCCAATCGAACACAACACAACATCAACTCCCTATACCGGGAGAGACGAAACCCCTCCTATCGCTCATTGCCTCCATGCGATTCGGGACTGTGCCCAAAAGCCACCGTTTTGCACGCCCTCTTGGACGTGGTAAGGTGGAAATCAAAGCACTGTGGGAATCACATAAGACTCTATGACGATCTCGGTTCTACAGACTAACCTGTACCAATGTCACCGGAGAACTGCTATATGACGATAGGTATAGTACCATCTAGGAGTTCTCGGCGAGTCCGTTTAGTGTACCCAGTCTCCACTGAGCACCCGTACACCATCTTTGATGTCAAACACCGATGGATATGGGATCATCCATCGCCCATCATATGGGTCAAGATGCGTATACGCTAGTCTACTCTGGTGTATCGATGCCCTATCTCGATACACCCTCGACTAGGAACAGTTATAGGATATACTCGTTGACTACCCTGGCCCCACTAGTATGATCTCATCATAGTCCAAGTAGTCGAGTACATATCTTAAGGGCTTTATCAACATGTGAGAGCAAGATAGTAAACTAATACAAGTCAACATGTTAAGACAAAGTGAAACCAAATAGCATACTATCATGTCGAGTAAGAAAGTCTTCTCTATATATATCCAAGCATCCACTATAATATACATCATATGTATAACGATGGCCTCTAGGGCATATATATAACTAACAAGAGCAACTCAAGAGAGAGAAAAAGAAATGAATAATGGCTTGTGTTTTTGATTGTTGTGTATGTGTGATAAGAAATAATGGATCCATCATATAAATGTCTGTTCAGTTGATAAAACTGCACTTTTCATATGGCATTTTTCCTACTGTTTTTATATAAAAAAGGCGTTTATTATAATATATGACACATATGAGGGTTTATCTGTAAAAATACTATTTTCATGTGTTTATATATTATAATTAACATTATGAAGGAAAAAGTAAGCATATAATATCCATGTAACATTTGGCCCATTAAATATGCTTACCTTATTAAATGCCTATGACCAATTCTCTTAAAACTAAAATATCATGACAAATGGTTAAAGATAATATCTCAATAAAAACAAATTCTAGTAACACCATTGTTGGGATACCTACAACGGCAGCAAGGTTCCGGGTGGCATCTCCCATGCCAATTTTAAATTTTGCCATTATAGATAACCCTAAACCTAGGATGTTAACTAGAGAATCAAACCAAAACACACAAAGTAAACAACTTTACTTCTAAGAGTTTAGGATTACAACCTTTGTAGCCAATTCCTTCACTTCATAAGCTCCGTGTTGAGATCCCTTCGCTTTGATCATCAAGAACACGGACTCTAGAGAGGCTTCATGAGGTGAATGAGGCATCTTGCTTGAAGTCTTCCCTTTCTAAGATGATCTACATTGAAGAACCTTAAACCCAAGCTCACACTTCTCTAATGAGGTATTAGTGAAGTGAACACCCTAATCTATGTGGCTAGAATAGACGAGGATGATGAAGTAGGAAATTTTATCTCTTTTTTATTCTTAATCTCACTTTAAATCACCACAAACCAAAAAGCTAGCAAAGCTTCTTCAAGAGAGGAAGAAGAAGATGAAGTTTCTTTTGTGATGATTAATGAATTATTGTTGTGGTTAAAATTGCAACCTAGGGTTAAGCATGACATGCTTAACCCTTGTAGAGACTTTACCATTGGTTAAGGTTTGGGTTGGGTTAACAAATATATAGCAAAAAATATCAGGGAAAGTGGACAAAGTCAACGCTTAATGAAGCTTCCTCAAAGCTCATCCAAAACCTAATCCATAACCTTAACCCCAATCCAAACCCTAACATGGTTAAATCTCAAAACCTTTGTTGCATATGTAACCCTAACATGTTACAATATTATATATCACATAGATAATATATAATGTAACAAAATAAAATAATACATTTAACATATATCGTATATACATCAATGTATTATCCAAGTGAGAAAAAGAATCAATAAAGCGAGCTTATATTAGTTAATATAACGTAATATATCACATATATAATTATACATTAAATTATCGAATCAACACTTGATCCGATAATCCGGCCATATTACATATAACCGACTAATATAACAAGTAACCTTTCATCGAATCAACACTTGATCCGATGACCCGGCTATATTACATATACCCGGCCGATATCACATATCGCGAGAATCGAATACGGTATCACATACACGTATTATTCTCGGTCCCGCATATATCGCATATATGCTCCTACTCCATTTTGCTTGAGCCAGGAAATCTTTGTGTAGAACTCGAAAGAATCGTCAAAGCTCCGGCAGTAGGTGATGATCATATCAAACACCCACAAGCTGCAAGCGGTCAGCTAAACGTAACAGCCACCTGGGTATTGAGCGATCAGAAGATTAACAAGCAAGCCTGTACATTCTCTTATGAGTCCAATCAGTAACACTACCGTACAGTCTGATCTCTTTGTCTCATATGTCGCATATCAAGTCTAGGGGTGGTAAACGTCAGACCCAGCAACCGATAAGTCGCGTCGATGTGAGGCTCATAACAGGTCGATAAACTACTGATAACTCTTACCAGTAGCACTCCATATCATCCTTGGCCAGGAACTTCCAGTTATAGCCAATCGAACACAGCACAACATCAACTCCGTATACCGGGAGAGACCAAACCCCTCCTATCACTCATTGCCTCTATATGATTCGGGACTGTACCCAAAAGCCACCGTTTTGCACTCCCTCATGAACGTGGTAAGGTGGAAATCAAAGCACAGTGGGAATCACACAAGTCTCTATGACGATCTCGGGTCTACAGACTAACCTGTACCAGTGTCACCAGAGAACTGCTATCTGACGATAGGTATAGTACTATCTAGGAGTTCTCGGCGAGTTCGTTCAGAGTACCCAGTCTCCACTGAGCACCCATACACCATCTTTGATGTCAAACACCAATGGATATGGGATCATCCATCGCCCATCATATGGGTTAAGATGCGCATACGCTAGTCTACTCTGCAGTATCGATGCCCTATCTCGATACACCCTCGACTCAGAACGGTTATAGGATGTACTCTTAGACTTCCCTGGCCCAACTAGTATGATCTGCATCATATTCCCAGTAGTCGAGTACATATCCTAAGGGCTTTATCAACATGTGAGAGCAAGACAGTAAACCAATACAAGTAAACATGTTAAGAAAAAGTGAAACCAGATAGTACACAATCATATCGACCCAGAAAGTCCTCTCTATATATATCCAAGCATCCATTATAATATACATCATATATACAACAATGGCCTCTATGGCATATACATAACTAACAATCTCTCACTTGCACTACGGCCATCTGTTGTAGTATCTCATACCCAACATCCCGAAAAGTCTCTCAGATTGTATATGGGGTATGGCCTTCGTGAGTGGATCTGCAGTTTTGTCCTTCGTGTCAACTCTCCTGACCTCGATCTCTCGGCGATCAACTATCTCCCGGATCATATGATACCGCCTCAGAATATGTCTGGATCTCTTATGAGACCTGAGTTCCTTGGCCAAAGCCACAGCTCCATTGTTATTGCTATACAAATGTATTGGATGCTCAATGGATGGAACCACACCAAGTTCAGTGATGAACATCTTCATCCAGACAGCCTCTTTGGCAGCATCGTTGACAGCGATGTATTCAGCCTCCATCGTCGAGTCTGCCACGGTTTCTTACTTGGAACTCTTCCAACAAACCGACCCTCCATTTAGGGTAAAGTCAAATCCCGAGTGCTACTTAGAGTCATCCTTATCACTTTGGAAGCTCGAATCGGAAAAGGACTCCACCTGGAGTTCTCCGTTACCATACACCAAGAACATCTCCTTAGTCCTTCTCAAGTACTTAAGAATGTTCCTCACAGCTGTCCAGTGACTCTCCAGGATCTGCTTGTTACCTACTCACTACACTGAGCGAGTATGATACATTGGGTCTGGTACATAGCATCCCGTACATGATAGAGCCTACTGCCGAAGCATAGGGCATCCCTTGCATGCGAGCTCTCTCTAAATCAGTCTTAGGAGACATCTCTTTGCAGAGAGTGGGTCCAGAGATCGTGGGTAAATGCCCACGCTTGGATTCTTCCATACTAAACCTCTTTAGTATGGTATCAATGTACCTGGATGGGGATAAACCCAGTATCCATTTAGATCTATCTTTATAGATGTTAATCCCCAAAATGCAGGATGCATCACCTAGATCTTTCATTGAGAATATATGTGATATGAAGAGCTTGACCGAGTGCAGCATAGGAACATCATTTACTATCAAGAGTATGTCATCCACGTACAATACGAGGAAGACAACCTTACACTCTGCAACTTTCTTGTAGATACATGGTTCATCTACGTTTTTGATGAAGTCAAACTCTTTGACTACAACATCAAAGTAGATGTTCCAACTCCGCGATGCTTGCTTTAACCCATAAATGGATTTAAGCAGCTTGCACACCTTTCCGCTGCTCCCACTATCTACGAAGCCCTATGGCTGAGTCATGTACACGCACTCCTCTAAATCACAATTTAGAAAGGTGGTCATTACATCCATTTGCCAGATTTCGTAGTCATGGTATGCAGCAATGGCAAGTAGGATCCGGATGGACTTAAGCGTAGCCACTGGAGAAAAGGTTTCGTCATAATCCACACCTGGTCGTTGACGAAAACCCTTTGGAAGAATTCTAGCTTTGAAAGTCTCAACTTTCCATCTACACCAAGGTTCTTCTTAAAGATCCATTTGCTCCCAATGGGTTTTACCCCTTCAGGAGCAATTTCCAAAGTCCATACTTTGTTGGTGTACATGGATTCCATCTCAGATTGCATTGCGTCCAGCCACTTCATAGAGCCCCCACTCGTGATGGCCTGCTCGAAGCTAGTTGGGTCATCATCTTCCATGATGCAATCCTTGCTCCCACCATCAACGAGAAAACCATAGTATCTCTCAGGTGGATGAGAAACCCTACTAGATCGGCGGAGAGGATGAGGTTCGTTGGGAACTACTGAAACTTCTGGTTCTACCAAATCTTCTGTTGCAGTTTGTGTAGCTGGAACTTCTTCCAGTTCTATCTTATTGCCAATAATTTCTTTTTCATGAAATTCCTTTTCTAAAAAGGTGGCGGCTGAGCAACAAACTCTTTTTGTTCTTCAGGGTGGTAGAAGATATGTCCTCGTGAATGCTTGGGATATCCTATAAACTTGCACAGAACTGATCTTGCCTCGAGCTTATCCTGATTTTGCTTTTTGACATAGGCCGGGCAAACCCATATCTTAACAAAATTAAGACACGGTCTCTTCCCCTCCCATATCTCATATGGAGTGGTAGGCACTGATTTGGTTGGAACTCTATTCAATAGGTATATGGCTATCTCAAGCGCATACCCCCAAAAAGAAATAGGCAACTCAGCAGTGCTCATCACAGAGCGCACCATATCTAATAGGGTGCGATTTCTCCACTCCGATACAACATTGTGCTGTGGTGTATATGGAGGAGTAAGCTGAGAGAGAATCACAATCTCTTTTAGATAGTCCAGGAACTCATTGCTCAAGTATTCTCCTCCTCGATCAGATTGAAGGATCTTAATACTTTTACCTGTTTGGTTCTCGACTTCGTGCTTATATTCTCTGAATTTCTCAAAAGCTTCAGACTTGTGTTTCAACAGGAATACATGTCCTTATCTTGAAAGATCGTCAGTGAATGTATTGAAGTACGATGCACCATTCCTGGCATGTGTAGACATGGGACCATATACATCACTATGTATCAGCCCTAAGAGTTCATTAACTCTTTCTACGTGTCCACTAAACGGAGTTTTGGTCATTTTGCCTTTGAGACATGACTGGCAAGTGTCATAAAATGAGAATTCGAACGGATTCAAATATCCATCCTTATGCAACTTAGCTAGTCGTGTCGCATTGATATGACCAAGTCTACAATACAACAAAAAGGATTCGTTCATTTCTGAACACTTCCACTTGTGTGTTTTGTACATTAAGGAATGTAGTTTGATTCAGAACGTATATGCCATTATTTAACGAGCCTGATCCAATCAACTTTTAATTCAGGAAGATGTTCATAACATTATCCTGTAGTACAAAATTATATTCTTCTTTACTTAATAAAGAAATTGATATAAGATTGCATATCAGTGTCGGAATGTAATAGTATTCGTTCAGAATCAATGTATTACCATTTGGTAACACAATAGGATATTCGCCAACTGCTTTGGCTGCAACGTTTGCACCATTCCCTACTCTTATGGAATGATCACCCTCTCCCAGTTCTTTACCTTTACGTAGCCCATGTAACATATTACATATATGGGATCCAGATCCGGTATCTAATACCCAGGACGTAGAGTGAACTGAGAAACAATTCTCGATAACAAACACACCTGAAGAAGATGCATCAACATGCTTGTTCTTCATTTGGGTGGCGTGAGAATCCAGATATTCTCCTATTCCGTGCTCGGACTTATAACAATTCAAAGTGGGAGCAGAACTAGCGTTACTCTGCTCAGTATAACAAGCGGGTTCAGTCAATACATCCATATTATTATCTTGATTAAGGCCTGACATGGTCGCTACTTGGAGAGAGAGAGAAGAAAACACTTTAGCGTATACTCTTGCAGGATTATATTAGTTATTATCTTATCTAATCAGGATGGCTCCCGCTGCTTTTTATCAAATCTTCCTTAAAACCCTTAAAAGGTAAGACTAGCCGGGTTTAATTACACCCTACAAGTTCGCCAATCTTTCGGCAAGGCCAGTGTTGGTACTTTCTGTTAGTTATATGTATGCCCTAGAGGCCATTGCTATACATAGGATGTATATTGTAGTGGATGCTAGGACATATATAGGGAGGACTTTCTTGCTCGACATGATAGTATGCTATCTGGTTGTTCTTTACCTTAACGTGTACACAGATTGTCTCTCTATTACATGTTGGTAAAGCCCTTAGGATGTGTACTTGACTACCTGGACTATGATGCGGATCATACTAGTGGGGACATGGTAGTCCATAAGTACATCCTTCAAAGTCCCTAGTCGAGGGTATATCGAGACGGGGCATCGATATACCAGAGTAGACTAGCGTATACCTTCTCGACCCATATAGATTGGCGATGGATGATCCCATATCCATCGGTGTTTGACATCATAGATGATATACGGGTGCTCAGTAGAGACTGGGTACACTGGACGGACTCGCCGAGAACTCCCAGATGGTATTATACCTCACGTCAGATGGCAGTTCTCTGGTGACACTGGTACAGGTTAGTCTGTAGACCCGAGATCGTCATAGAGTCTCGTATGGTTCCCACTGTGCTTTGATTTCCATCTTACCACGTCCAAGAGGGCGTGCAAAACGGTGGTTTTTGGGTACAGTCCCGAGTCACATGGAGGCAATGAGCGATAGGAGGGGATTCGTCTCTCCCGGTATAGGGGGTTGATGTTGCGCTGTGTTCGATTGGCTATAACAGGAAATCCCTGGCCAGGGTTGCTGAGATTTACTGGTAAGTGTTACCAGTAGTTTCTCGAATTTTTATAGACCTCATATCGACACGACTTATCGAGCTATTGGGGTCTGACGTTTACCACCCCTAGGTGAGATATGCGACATATCAGACGATCAGACCGGACTGTACGGTAGTGTTACTGGTTGGATTCACTGGAGTGTGAGCGGGCTTGCTCGTCGATCTTCAGATCGCTCAATACCCGGGTGGCCGTTACGTTTAGCAGACTGCTTGCGGCTTGTGGGTGTTTGATATGATCATCACCTGCTGCCGGCGTATTGACGAGTCTTTAGAGTCCTACACAGAGGTTTCCTGGCTCAACCGAAACGAAATAGGAGCGCATATGAGATATGTGCGGGACCGAGAATAATGCGTGTATGTGATACCGTATTTCATTCTCGCGATGAATGTATCGATTGGTTGTATGCGATATAACCTAGTTATCGAATCAAGGGTTGATTCGATAAGCCGATACATTGGATACTAGTCGGTTATATACGATATGACCGGATCATTGAATCAAGTATTGATTTGATGATTTAATGCATAATTATATATTAGATATATTACTTTGCATTAACTAGTATTGGTTCACTTTAAATGGATTTTCTCGCTCGGGTGTGCACATTGTATATGTAATATACTTTTTGTGCACTTGATTGTATCATGTTTGATGATACATGCTCACTAGGGTTTGTGTAAAGATCAAACCATGGTTACATGATTATGGTTAGGGTTTTGTTTTATTCACTTATTTATTTATCCATTTCTTTTTGGAAAATAATTTGCATAAAGAGAAAATGGTGGCTTTCTTTGTTTGTACATTGAAGCTTCATGAAGCTTTGACCTTGTGACCATTTTGTCTTGATGCTTAACCCTAACCCTTCATTCTAACTATGGTTTATTCTCTATAACAAACTATGGTTGGCTTATGATAAGTATGCATATTATATTCTTTTTAAAATGAGATAATATAACACTTATCATCTTCTTCCTCTTCTTTTTCTTCATTCTTTATGAAGAAAGCAAGCTCCATCAATGGTGATTGATGGAAATGAGGGAAAAATCCAATTCTAAAGTCTACCCACTTCCTATTTCTTCATCCTCTACCTCTTGCCAAGTAGTAGAGTGTGTTTCCTTCACAAGTTTTCATGGCTTGGTGAAGGTGGAGCTTGATCTAGTGATGCTTCGACATAGATCATCTTCGGCACGTCGTCGATGACCTAGCCCGCTTCTTCTCCGATGAAGCCGACGCAAGAGCCCGGATTTCGATATGGACAGCGAGGATACTTCGTTGCGGAGCTATGGAGGTGGAGAACCGGATCTACAAAGGTTGTATTTCCGTTCACTTAGTTAAAGTAGTTAACTAGTTGCTTTTTCGCCTAGACATCTAGCCAACGATCCGTACACTAGGGTTTCTCGGCACCATAATTTTTGAAATTGGCATGGTTGATGCCTTGTGAGACCTCTTGAGAGTGCCTAGGAACCCTACAGTGGTATCAGAGCCTAGCTAGAGCCTTGGGCGAAGTCTAGACGGAATTTGAAGTCCGAACGAACCGAAAACCCAACCCGGAAAATGCTCTCTGTCTTTTTTCTAAAATCTGGGATTTTTCGAAAATAAAAATATGCAGAAAAATCAGCTGGCTTTTCTATGAATTACTGTGAAATTCGAGAACGTGATTCCACCAATACGCGGCGGAACCGTGGCACAAGCTTGGCTTGTGCGGCGGTTCCGCGGTCTCCTTGTCACATCAGCACTTGAAGTTTGCACAGTAATTCGTATTTTTCTGTGTTGGTTTTCCTGGGATATTTTAAATCTGACTACAGAGTAGAATTTTCTGGAGTTGTTTTGGGGATTCGGTGTTTCGATCGGGGTATCAAATTTAGTCTTTGTGTATTTCCGGATAAATTTTAGAATATGTTAAAAAGTTCGACCGGATATAAATACCCAACTTTTCCCCTGTCGGGAAATTTCCAAGTGTTGGATTTTTCCGTAGTTTAACGACGTTCTAAGTAGTGCAAGTAACTCGATGGACCTTCTAGAAGACAACAAACCTTAACTCGATTATGTGACCGTCTTGAACTGCCCTTTGAACCTTCGGGTTTGGGGCAGTACGGCGTGCCACATGTGAGGCGTTGGCTTGACCCTTCTACGGCTGGACCGTTGGTACTGAGGCACGAACTGAATGTTGTTAGACTTATTTCATGTGTTGATCTGTATCGGGAAAACTTGGGTGTTTGACTGTTCGATCGAAAAGTTTAACATTTTCTATTTATCTGGAATGGGATACAATAATTGGAATTCACAAGAAGTTATGAGATAACTCAATGAATGTTATAAACATAGCACTTTAGTCTCACTTGATCGGTTGCCACGGAATTTTGATGTGATCAAAAGTCCGTCGCAATCACGTAGCGTACGCGGATACTCGCCGGGTAAACTTAATAGACAGCCTCACTCCATAGCCCCGACCAAGTGACTGTAGGAGAACCCCATCGCCGAAAGCATCCGTTCGGGTGCTCGCGGTAGCGGTGTTCCGCCTTGGTTCACTTCGTTGACGGTATCGGGGGTGCGGCCGCCTACTAAAGTTTGCGACGAGCATTCGATCAGGATGCCGGGAATCTTGTTGAATTGCCCGACTTGATATTGAAAAGTGTTTTCGATAATGAGACTAAAATGCGGGGTTTATAATTATTAGGCATGCGATGTTTAAGTAATTCATTTGGTCAGGCATGCGATGTCTGAGGTGGTTGCGGATTCCAACTGTTGTAGTTTTACACTTTCTTTTCTGTGACCGTAAGTGTAATATGTTCTATCGCCGATTTCGTTGCTATATGTCAACGACAATTGGGATGCGCATATTTACTTACGTTGATGACATGTGATGTTATGTGTTGCTGGATATGTTATATTGGATCGTCGTGTTTGAATAGCCGGGGGTTTGTATGTGAGATGAGTGTTTTTCATTTTCATTCATGTAAAAACTTGTATGTAATATTCTTTTATTGGGGCGCTTCCAGGTTGCGGAAGTTGTCACCTTTTGTATATTATTTACTTTTCCGCACTAGGATAGACCCAAGGAGGGGAGCACAAGTAACCGGGTTCTGGAGTCCAGTGGGAGACCAACTCGAGGAGTCGAGTCCGGGTCTCCTAACTCTAGAATTGGTAGGGTTGCTTGCCGCTCTCGTAGGGGTCTAGGGGTGTGGGTTTGGCTATTCATCGCGACCGTGGAATCCGTGTTTTATACTGGCTCGTATTGAAAACACGGACATCCTAGTATATCCAATATTTCATATGTTTCTTCTGCTGCGATATCTGTGATGTGATCATGTAATGTTCTGTGATAGATACAGTATATAGTATATATGATATATTATATAGGCGTTACTTATGTTTTACACCCGTGCTAGCCCTGCCCCGCTCTGCCGTTAGTTACCTAACCTAACGGTGCACGAGGGGACATCGAGGCGAATGCGGATGGCATAAGTGTACGTCGTATTTATCTGTGATGTTTAGGTACTTAAATGATGGGACTCCATTAATGAGATTAATGAAATAAAAGAAACCTAAGATGTTGTAGAATTGAATTTCAAAATAAAACAGGTAGCTACAGTTCTTGCTTTGCACAGCGGTATATATGATATATCCTGCACCTTATTCGATGAGGAAAGGACCGAGATCCCTTCACCGGGAGTGACTCCTTTAGCAATAACTGGCAGATGCTACACACTCGGTTTGTCTTTTGATTGCTTTTAAGAGTTTTTGCTTTGCACAGTGATATATATGATATATCCAGTACCTCATTCGACGAGGAAAGGACCGACGATCCCTTCACCGGGAGTGACTCCTTTAGCAAAACTAGAAAAGCCTCAAAAGCACTCCATTTTAAAATCATTTGATTCTACAACGATATCAAGTTCATTACGCAATAGGTTTTCAGAAAAACCTGTCGTGGCCCTCCGTCATTTCAGATAAGTAGTAGTTAGTATTCGTGCTACGTTTGTTGGCCTTTGTCAAGGCGTAGTGTGCGGTAGCTGACTGGTGCTTATCTGCTTATGCATATGATGCAGATTGAGTTAGTGTAGTCGTACGACCTTGTTGGCCTTTGTCAAGGGCCGTGCGGGTGGGTTTAATTCAATCAGGAAATGACGGGTTGAACTTGACAAGCATCCTATGGTTTGTTGGCCTTTGTCAAGGTCATAGGAGGTTAGGGGCAAAATATTATCGGGAATTTCAAGTGTTGAAATTTGCAATGAGATTGCATACCTTCTATGTGATAGTTGGATCCCGATACCCGCTGCGAGTAAGTGTTACTCCTGGGAGAGTTTTATACATTACAATTAGCCGATCAAGTAGGTGTCTAGAAAGGTGTTAACGAGGTTACGCCTCTGGGAAAATGAGGTTTACATTAATTAGGTTCGCGCGAAAGCACGGGGGACCTCCCTCAAAGTACCGACACTGGCCTGGCTGAAAGATTGGCGAACTTGTAGTGTGTAATTAATCCCGGCTAGTCTTTCCTTTTAGGGTTTGAAGGAAGATTTGATAAAAAGCAGTGGGAGCCATCCCGATTAGATAAAATAATAACCAATCTATTCTTGCAAGAGCGCACGCTGAATGTTTTCTTCTCTCTCTCTCCAGGTAGCGACCATATCACGCCTTAATCAAGATAATAATACGGAAAATTGACCGAACCCGCTTGTTATACTGAGCTGGGGAACGTTGGTCCCGCTCCAACTTATAATTGTTATAAGACAGAGCAGGAAATTGGGGAATACCAGATTTCCCGTGCCGCCCAAATGAAGAGAGTGCATGCTGATGCATCATCTTCGGGTGTGTTCATTATAGAGAACTGTTTCTCAGTATCCTTTACATCCTGGGTATGTGATACCAGATCAGGATCCCAGATATGTAATCAGTTACATAGGGCTACAGAAAGGTAGAGAACTGAGAACGGGTGATAAGTTTCATGAGGCAGAAAACGGGGCAAGTGTTGCGGCCAAGTCTGTTAGTCACTGTCACCCTGTATTACCAATACATTGATTCTGAACGAATGTTATTAGATACCGAACCTGATATACCAAATCATATCACTCTCTTTATTAGTAAAGAAATGATATAATTTTGTATTGATGGATAATGTTTTGAACATTTCCTATATCAAAAGTTGATCGGTTCAGGCACGTTATCTAAAAGCATTGATGTTCTAAATCAAACTACAGTTCTTAGTATATGGAACACACACAAGAGGAAGAGTTCAGAAATGAACGAATCTTTCTTGAGGCATTGTAGACTAGGTCATATCAATGCGACCCGACTGGCTGAAGTTACATTTAGATGTATATTTAAATCAGTTTGAATTTACATCTTGTGAAACTTGCCAGTCATGTCACAAAGATAAGATGACCATAGCTCCGTTTACTGGAAACAGAGAAAGAGTTACTGAAGTCTTGGGATGATACATGTTGATGTATGTAGGTCCCCTGTCTACACATGCCAAGACTGGTTCTTTGTACTTCATTACATTCTCTGATGATCTCTCAAGATTCAGACATACGTTCCTGTTGAAACATAAGTCCGAACCTTTTGAGATATTCACAGAATATAAGTTAGAAGTAGAGAACCACAATACGGGTATAAGTATTATGTCCTATGATGAGATCAAGGAGGAGAATACTTGAGCACGGAAATACTGGACTATTCTAAAGGAGAATGAGATTCTCTCTCAGCATTACTCCTCTGTATACACCATAGCACGATGGTATATCAGGGCGGAGCAATCACACCCTATATGATAAGGTGTGCTCTATGATGAGTACTACTGAGTTACCTATTTCCTTATGGGAGTTATGCACTTGAGAAGCTGCATACCTATTGAATAGGGTTCTAATCAAATCAGTTGCCTACCGCTTCATATGTGATATGGAATGGGAAGAACCCATGTCTTAAGTTAGTTAAGATTTGGAGTTGTCCGGCCTATGTCTGAAAGCAAAATCCGGACAAGCTCGAGGCAAGGTCTGTAATGTAGAAATGGAAAGGTTCCAGCTATACAAACTGCAGCTGATGATTTGAAAGAACCAGAGGATTCGATAGTTACCAACGAACCTCAGCCTCTCCGCCGATCTAGTAGGATTCCTCACCCACCTGAGAGATACTTCTGTTTCTCTATGACAGTGGGAGCGAGGATTGCATCATGAGATGATGACCCAACTAGTTTCGAGCTGGCCATCGAGAGTAAGACTCTGTAAGAATGGCTGGATGTTTATCGATCTGAGATGGAATCCTTATACACCAACAAAGTATGGACTTTGGTTGCTATATCTGAAGGGTTAAATCCCCATCAGGAGCAAGTATATCTTGAGAAGATTACTTGGTGTAGATGGAAAAGTTGAGACTTTCAAAGCTAGACTTGTTAAAGTTTTCGTCATTGACCAGGCGTGGATAATGATGAAACCTTTTTCCAGTATCTAAGCTTAAGTCCATCCAGATCCTACTTGCCACGGCTTCATACCATGACTACGATATCTGGCGGTTGGGTGCCATGACTGCTTTTCTAAATGATGTTTTAGAAGAGAGCGTCTATACGTACACAGCCAGAAGGCTTCGTAGACAGTGGGAGCAGCGGAAACGTGTGCAAGATGCTTTATAGGATTAAAGCAGACATCACGGAGTTGGAACATCTGTTTTGATGGATTAGTCAAAGAGTTTGACATCATCAAAATGGTAGATGAACCTTGTATAAACAAAAAGGTAGTAGGGAGTATGGTGGTGATCCTCGTAGAGTACGTGGATGACATACTCTTGATAGGGAAAGAGTTTCCTATGCTACGCTCAGTCAATCTCCGCTTATCACAATGATTCTCCATATAGGATCATAATGATACCTACTAACTCCTGGATTTTAGATCTATGAGATAGATCTAAATGGATGTTAGGATTCTTACTTGTCGAAGTGAGATGGTATCAATCGATCCTGGGGAGAATCACTGGAAGGGTTCCAGGGTGATAAAGACGACTGAATGTCAATCACAGGCATTGTCTTTACCCTCAGTAAAGGGACGGTATGTTGGAAGAGTTCCAAGCTAGATACCGTGACATACTAGACGATAAAGGCTGGATACATCGCTACTTAAGATGCTACCAAAGAGGCTGTTTGGGTGTATATTGGTTCATGAGATGAACTATGTTCCTCCCATTGTGTGACAATGGAGTTGTGGCTTATGCCAAGGAAAGCCAGTCCCATCAGTAATCCAGACATATTCTAAGGCAGTATCACTTGATCATGGAGATGGTTGATCTCCAGGGTGATCGAGGTTTGGAGAGTAGACTCAGAGGACAACACAGCGGATCCACTCACAAAGGCCTGTTCCCAGAGAGAGACTTTTATGGGATGGTTGAGTATGAGATACTACAACCACTGCTATCAGATGGCCCTAGTGCAAGTGGGAGATTGTTAGTTATATGTATGCCCTAGAGGCCATTGCTATACATAGGATGTATATTGTAGTGGATGCTGGGACATATATAGGGAGGACTTTCTTGCTCGACATGATAGTATGCTATCTGGTTGTTCTTTACCTTAACGTGTACACAGATTGTCTCTCTATTACATGTTGGTAAAGCCCTTAGGATGTGTACTTGACTACCTGGACTATGATGCGGATCATACTAGTGGGGACATGGTAGTCCATAAGTACATCCTTCAAAGTCCCTAGTCGAGGGTATATCGAGACGGGGCATCGATATACCAGAGTAGACTAGCGTATACCTTCTCGACCCATATAGATGGGCGATGGATGATCCCATATCCATCGGTGTTTGACATCAGAGATGATATACGGATGCTCAGTAGAGACTGGGTACACTGGACGGACTCGCCGAGAACTCCCAGATGGTATTATACCTCACGTCAGATGGCAGTTCTCTGGTGACACTGGTACAGATTAGTCTGTAGACCTGAGATCGTCATAGAGTCTCGTGTGGTTCCCACTGTGCTTTGATTTCCATCTTACCACGTCCAAGAGGGCGTGCAAAACGGTGGTTTTTGGGTACAGTCCCGAGTCACATGGAAGCAATGAGAGATAGGAGGGGATTCGTCTCTCCCGGTATAGGGGGTTGATGTTGCGCTGTGTTCGATTGGCTATAACAGGAAATCCCTGGCCAGAGTTGCTGAGATTTACTGGTAAGTGTTACCAGTAGTTTCTCGAATTGTTATAGACCTCATATCGACACGACTTATCGAGCTATTGGGGTCTGGCGTTTACCACCCCTAGGTGAGATATGCGACATATCACACGATCAGACCGGACTGTACGGTAGTGTTACTGGTTGGATTCACTGGAGTGTGAGCGGGCTTGCTCGTCGATCTTCAGATCGCTCAATACCCAGGTGGCCGTTACGTTTAGCAGACCGCTTGCGGCTTGTGGGTGTTTGATATGATCATCACCTGCTGCCGGCGTATTGACGAGTCTTTAGAGTCCTACACAGAGGTTTCCTGGCTCAACCGAAATGAAATAGGAGCGCATATGAGATATGTGCGGGACCGAGAATAATGCGTGTATGTGATACCGTATTTCATTCTCGCGATGAATGTATCGATTGGTTGTATGCGATATAACCTAGTTATCGAATCAAGGGTTGATTCGATAAGCCGATACATTGGATACTAGTCGGTTATATACGATATGACCGGATCATTGAATCAAGTATTGATTTGATGATTTAATGCATAATTATATATTAGATATATTACTTTGCATTAACTAGTATTGGTTCACTTTAAATGGATTTTCTCGCTCGGGTGTGCACATTGTATATGTGATATACTTTTGGTGCACTTGATTGTATCATGTTTGATGATACATGCTCACTAGGGTTTGTGTAAAGATCAAACCATGGTTACATGATTATGGTTAGGGTTTTGTTTTATTCACTTATTTATTTATCCATTTCTTTTTGGAAAATAATTTGCATAAAGAGAAAATGGTGGCTTTCTTTGTTTGTACATTGAAGCTTCATGAAGCTTTGACCTTGTGACCATTTTGTCTTGATGCTTAACCGTAACCCTTCATTCTAACTATGGTTTATTCTCTACAACAAACTATGGTTGGCTTATGATAAGTATGCATATTATATTCTTTTTAAAATGAGATAATATAACACTTATCATCTTCTTCCTCTTCTTCTTCTTCATTCTTTATGAAGAAAGCAAGCTCCATCAATGGTGATTGATGGAAATGAGGGAAAATCCAATTCTAATGTCTACCCACTTCCTATTTCTTCATCCTCTACCTCTTGCCAAGTAGTAGAGTGTGTTTCCTTCACAAGTTTTCATGGCTTGGTGAAGGTGGAGCTTGATCTAGTGATGCTTCGACGTAGATCATCTTCGGCACGTCGTCGATGACCTAGCCCGCTTCTTCTCCAATGAAGCCGACCGAAGAGCCCGGATTTCGATATGGACAGCGAGGATACTTCGTTGCGGAGCTATGGAGGTGGAGAACCGGATCTACAAAGGTTGTATTTCCGTTCACTTAGTTAAAGTAGTTAACTAGTTGCTTTTTCGCCTAGACATCTAGCCAACGATCCGTACACTAGGGTTTCTCGGCACAATAATTTTTGAAATTGGCATGGTTGATGCCTTGTGAGACCTCTTGAGAGTGCCTAGGAACCCTACACTTTGAGGGTGGTTCTCCATGCTTTCGCACAGACCTAATTTGAATAAGCCTCGTTTTCCCAGAGGCATAACCCCGTTAACACCTTTCTAGACACCTACTTGATCGGCTAATTGTCAAGTGTAAAACTCTCTCAGGAGTAACTCTTACTCGCGGTGGGTATCAGGATCCAACTATCTTATAGGAGGTATGCAATCTCATTGCAAATTTCAACACTTGAAATTCCCGATAATATTCTGCCCCTAGCATCCTATGACTTTGACGGAGGCCAACAAACCATAGACTACTAGTCAAGTTCGACCCGTTATTTCCTGATTGAATTAAACCCACCCGCACGACCCTTGACAGATTTCAAGCAAGGTCGTACGACTACCCTAAAACAATCGCATCATATGCAGCAGATAAATACTAGTCAGCTACCACACACTACGCCTTGACAGAGGTCAACAAACATACCACGAATACGAAGTAGTACCTATCTGAAATGATGGAGGGCTACGTAGGTTTTTCAGAAAACCATGAGCGTAAAGAACTTGATATCGTTGTAGAAATAAGTGATTTTGAAAAGGGGTGTTTTTGAGGCTTTTTCTAGTTTCGCTAAAGAGGTCACTCCCGGTGAAGGGATCTCGGCTCTTTCCTTATCGAATAAGGTGCAAGATATTTCAAAAATACCACTATGCAAAGCAAGAACTATAGAAGCAATCAAAAACTAAACCGTGAGTTTGTAGCATCTTCTAGTTTCGCTAAAGAGGTCACTCCCGGTGAAAGGATCTTGGCTCTTTCCTTATCGAATAAGGTGCTAGATATTCTTCAAGGAATACCGCTATGCAAAGAAAAACTAGAGCTACCATTTTTATAAATTTGAATCTACAACACCTTTTAGGTTTCTTTTCTTTCATTAATCTCATTAATGAATCCCATCATTTAAGCTTCCTAAGCATCACAGAAGAAACGAAAATACAACGTACGCTTATGCCATTCGCATTCGCCACAGTGTCCCGTTATGCACCGTTATGTTACTTAACTAACGGCGTACCGGGGCGGGACTAGCGCGGATGCAAAACATAAGAACTGTTTATTATATATCATATATACAATAATAAAGCATTCGTCTCACGCATATAATATGATCACATCATAGTATATCAGCAGCAGAAGAAACATATGAAATATTGGATATACAAGGTTGTCCGTGTTTTATTTTGAGCCTGTATAAAGCACGGATTCTACGGTCGCGATGAATAGCCAAACCCACATCCCTAGACCCCTACGAGAGCGGCAAGTAACCCTGCTAATTCTAGGGTTAGGAGACCCGGTCTCGACTCCTCGCGATGGCCTCCCACTGGACCCTAGAACCCGGTTACTTGTGCTCCCCTCCTTGGGTCTATCCTAATGCGGATATTAAATAATATACAATGGTGACATCATTCTCAACCCGGAAGTGCCCCAATAAAAGAATATTGCATATAATAAATTTTACATGAATGAAAATAAAAACTCTCATCTCATATGAAACCCCCGACTATTCAAAACATGACGATCCAATATAACATATCACAGCAACACACAACATCACATGTCATCAACGTAAGTAAAATATGCGTATCCCAATTGTTGTTGATGTATAACAACGAAATTGGCGATGCAACACATATTACACTTACGGTCGCAGAAAAGAAAGTGTAAAACTACAACAATTGGAATCCACAATCACCTTAGACATCGTAAACCTAAAATATCATATATTACAGATTTCATGCCTAACTATATGAATTCCACATATTGTATCACATTACAGAAAAAGCTATACGGTGTTAAACATTCCGATCGAATGAACAAACACCCAAAATTTTCCAAAATGCTCAACACTTTAGCGTAGTTTAGAAGTATCCATCACATGCCACAGTAGTAGTGAACCATCCGTAGAAGGGTCAACCAATGCCTCACTTGTGGCACCGCTAAACTACCACAAACCCTAGGGTTTAGAGGCGGTTTTGACGGTCACAAAATCGAGTTAAAGTTTTGATCTTCTAGAGAGTTCACCGCATCACTTGCTCGCTATTTGAATGTTCTTTAACTATGAAAAATATCCAACTCTTGAAAAATTTCAGCAAGGGAAAAAGTCGGTATTTGATATCCGATCGAACTTTCTAATACCGTCTAAAATAAACGAAACAGAAACTAGAATTTCAAATACGAAACACTCCGAATTTTTTATTGCAGTAAATTAACATCACATGTAATTTTAGCAAAAATAAACAACACCACAAGTACCAAACCCCAGAACCTGGACCACACCATAAAACCCAAGCCCTTTCCCCATGGAAAAACCGGCGTCGCCGGAATGCCTAGCCTCATCGTCGGCCATCCTCCGAGCAGGGGGGTTGAGTTTTGTGATGTGTTCTAAATGTATAACATACATCATTCTGCAACTGTTAAAATAATTATTTTGACACCTGAAAATTTTCGACAGAAACTAGGGTTTTTCGTCTGGTGTTTCAGAATTGTTTCGGTTTCGTAATCCTATACTTATCCGTCTAATTGTATTGCTATGCTCTGATACCACTGTTGGGATACCTACAATGGCAGCAAGGTTTTGGGTGGAATCTCCCATGCCAATTTTAAATTATGCCATTATAGATAACCCTAAACCTAGGATGTTAACTAGAGAATCAAACCAAAACACACAAAGTAAACAACTTTACTTCAAAGAGTTTAGAATTACAACCTTTTTAGTCCGTTCCTTCGCTTCATAAGCTCCGTGTTGAGGTCCCTTCACTGCAATCATCAAGAACATGGACTCTAGAGAGACTCCATGAGGTGAATGAGGCATCTTGCTTGAAGTCTTCCCTTTCTAAGATGATCTACCTTGAAGAATCTCAAACCCAAGCTCACACTTCTCTAATGAGGTATTAGTGAAGTGAACACCCTAATCTAAGTGGCAAGAATAGATGAGGATGATGAAGTAGGAATTTTTCTCTCTTTTGTTTTCTTAATCTCACTTTAAATCACCACAAACCAAAAAGCTAGCAAAGCTTTTTCAAGAGAGGAAGAAGAAGATGATGTTTCTTTTGTGATGAATAGTGAATTATTGTTCTGGTTACAATTGCATCCTAGGGTTAAGCATGACATGCTTAACCCTTGTAGAGACTTTACCATGGGTTAAGGTTTGGGTTGGGTTAACAAATATCTTGGAAAAAATATCAAGGAATGTGGACAAAGTCAAAGCTTCATGAAGCTTCCTCAAATCTCATCCAAAACCTAATCTATAACCTTAACCCTAATCCAAATCCTAAAATGGTTAAATCTCAAAACCTTTGTTGCATTTGTAACCCTAACATGTTATAATATTATATATCACATATATAATATATAATGTAACAAAATAAAATAATACAATTAACATATACTGCATATACATCAATGTATTATCCAAGTGAGAAAAAGAATCAATAAGTGAGCTTATATTAGTTAATGTAACGTAATATATCACATATATAATTATACATTAAATTATCGAATCAACACTTGATCCGATAATCCGGCCATATTACTTATAACCGACTAATATAATATGTAACCTTTCATCGAATCAACACTTGATCCGATGACCCGGCTATATCATATATACCCGGCCGATATCACATATCGCGAGAATCAAATACAGTATGACATACATGTATTATTCCCGGTCCCGCACATATCACATATGTGCTCCTACTTCGTTTTTCCTGAGCCAGGAAAACTCTGTGTAAGACACTAAAGAATCGTCAATGCGCCGGCAGTAGGTGATGATCATATCAAACACCCACAAGCTGTAAGCGGTCAGCTAAACATAACAGCCACCCGGGTATTGAGCAATCAGAAAATCAACAAGCAAGCCTGTACATTCTCCTGTGAATCCAATCAGTAACATTGCTGTACAGTCCGGTTTCTTCGTCTCATATGTCGCATATCAAGTCTAGGGGTGTAAACGTCAGACCCCAGTAACCGATAAGTCGTGTCGATGTGAGGTTTATAACCGGTCGAGAAACTACTGATAACACTTACCAGTAGCACTCCATATCAGCCCTGGCCAGGGACTTCCAGTTATAGCCAATCGAACACAGCACAACATCAACTCCCTATACCGGGAGAGACGAAACCCCTCCTATTGCTCATTGCCTCCATATGATTCGGGAATGTACCCAAAATCCACCGTTTTGCACGCCCTCATGAACATGGTAAGGTGGAAATCAAAGCACAGTGGGAATCACACAAGATTCTATGACGATCTCGGGTCTACAGACTAACATGTTCCAGTGTCACCAGAGATCTGCTATCTGATGATAGTTATAATACCATCTAGGAGTTCTCAGCGAGTCCGTTCAGCGTACCCAGTCTCCACTGAGCACCCGTACACCATCTTTGAAATCAAACACCAATGGATATGGGATCATCCATCTCCCATCATATGGATCAAGATGCGTATACGCTAGTCTACTCTGGAGTATCGATGCCCTGTCTCGATACACCCTCGACTAGGAACAGTTATAGGATGTACTCTAGGACTACCCTGGCCCTACTAGTATGATCTGCATTATAGTCACAGTAGTCGAGTACATATCCTAAAGGTTTTATCAACATGTGAGAGCAAGACAGTAAACCAATACAAGTCAGCATGTTAAGACAAACTGAAACTAGATAGCATACTATCATATCGAGTAAGAAAGTCCTCTCTATATATATCCTAGCATCCATTATAATATACATCATATGTACAATAATGGCCTCTAGGGAATATATGTTGGATATAGTGCCCTCAGAGTCAATTATTGGATCACAGGCACGTGATTGCAATGATTGAGGGATGACCTATGCCGGTAGACGGTCTTACTCAAGATAATAATATGCTATCTGGTTTATCTTTATCATCGTGTACAGCTTTAGGTGACATTACAGGTCACTATTGCACGTTGATAGAGCCCATAGGATTCTTGTTTGACGGCCAGCAGTATGATGGCGATCATATACGTGGGAGCTGGGGTCTATAAGCACATCCTTAAAAGGTCCCTAGTCAAGGGAGTTTCGAGACAGAGCATCAATACTCCAGAGTAGACTAGTGTATACAGTCGAGACCCCGACGAGGGGCGGTGGCCGGTCTCACAAGCCATTGGTGTCAGTTGGCTCACCTAAGATATATGCAGGTGCTCATTGGGTTATCAGTACACCGGACAGGACTCGCCGGGAACATGCTAGTTGATTTTATACCTGACGTCAGATAGCAGTTCCCTGGTGACATGTGTACAGGTTACTTCATCGACCTGAGATCATCATTTGTCTCGTATGAGTTCCCACTGTGCTTTGATTACTACTTTACCACGGCTCAAAGGAGTCGTTCAAACAGGTTTAAGTTGGGTACAGTCCCGAGCCACATGGAGGCAGTGAGCGGATCGCCAGGGGTTTCATCTCTCCCGTTATTGAGGGTGAGATCGGGCTGTGTCTAGGAGAGCCATTACACGAAGTCCTTGGCCAAGGTAGGAGGTTTACTGGTAGATATTCCAGTTGTATCTTATAGTGTTCTGGGCTACACTCCGACACGACTTGTACCGCTTTTAGGGGTCTAACTTTTACCAACCCCTTAGGCCCGACATGCGATGCTCATAGACGAACGGACCGGACTGTACGGATTTTGTCACTGACAGGGTCAGTAGGGTGTCAGGATGAGTTCGCTCATCGACCTCCCTTTTGCTCAATATCTGGTAGCCCGTTACGTACGGCTAGTACCACTGACGTGCTAGTGGTTAAATCCACAGCCAAAGTATTGACGAGTCTTTAGAGTCCCCCACAGACAGTTTCTGAAGTTTCGGGCGAAACGTTGTAGAGGCCGTATGATATATGGCAGGGTCCGATCATATATGTGCAGTAGTGCACGGATCATGATCGGGCGGATCATACTAGTAGGCTTTGGTTTTAGCCGGATCCTAGTATTAGATTTTTTGGATTACTTTAGTCTCATCGCATTCACATTCAGTCGGAATGCGGATACAGGTATGTATATACAGGTGAGGGGTATCCTTGTGATCCGTCATGAGTTTACTTTAGATATTGCCATATCTTTTTTATTGTTGTAAACATTTGGGTAAATGTTTACAAATGGTGGAAATTGTGAGTGGAAATGATCATGAGGTGAAATTAATGTGACATGGACATGTTTAGTGACTCATGGTCTCTTTTCTTGTGCAAATGTCACATTAGGATTTGATTATTGTATTGATATGATGCTTGGAGAGATAATGGACAGCCATATAGGCTTGGGTTTGCTCTTGGATTTCTGATGCTAGCTCTCATTTTCTTCCTCTCAACACAATAATAAAAGGCTCCTCTCCTTCTTCTTCCTCTAGCTCACAACCTCCATTGATGGCTTCATCTTCAACCTCCATCCATACAATGGATGCAAGAGACAAAGTTGTCACACACATTCTCTACTTCACCTTGGACACGTCGGCTAGCGAACTTCATGTCCGAGTTGTTTCGGATGAAGCGGGAGCCCGTAAAAAGACTCGATAATGTGGTGCCCTTTTCCGACGAGGAGATCGAGATCGGAGATGCCGCGAGGAGGTTGGGATGGTGGCCAAAGACCGAAGGACACAGATTGTAACATTTCAAAATAATAAAATATTATTTCTGGGAATTTTTATAATTTAATATTATTTTAATGAATATTTTAATATTTCGGTATAATTAAATACAAATAAATGGGGGAAATTTTGGAAAAATTATGGGAAATTCCAAAATAGGGTATTTTATGGGATTAAGCCATTTTTAAGTTTTTATGATTAATTATATGATAATTTATTGCTAATCGTGATTAAAAATCGCTAATCGGATTTCTGGGGTGTTTTGTGCAAAACATTCACATATCATTTTTCTACACTTGTGTTTTATTTTCTACCATGTTGTTTGGGTTTACTATTTGAGTGAGAAAGGATTTAGAGGGAAAAGAAAAGAAAAGAAAAAGAAAAGGGAATATGGTAGTAGGTATGGGTGAGAAAGAAAAGAGAAGGGTTGGTGTTGACTTAGCCATTTCCTTCACCATTTCCTCTCCCTCCTGCTCTTCTCCTTCAGCTGCTGCCTCTCGCACTTCTCCCTCCCCCCTTCAAGTCCCAAATCACCTCAAAAACAAACTCAAAACCCCACTCCCTTTTCACAAAAAGTGTGCACAAGCTCAAGATCTATACATTGGACCAAGAAACAAGTATTTTGGCCACTTGGGGCAACTCAAGAATTTTCTTGATTTGCCAAATGAGGTATTTACTGAACTATTACATTAGTTTTTGCATTACTTATACCCCTATGTTAAAATTGAATCGATATCGGGTGATGTTGTGGACTTAAGAAAGACCTAGTTAGGGTTTGAGGGAATTGAGAGTTGTGTTGTGAAATTGAGATCAGTAGAGGCCACCCCAACACCCTAGTGCTTGAATTATGACCCAAAACAGAGACTTGAAACCCAGAATACGGATTTAGAAACCCCGACATCGGATAAATGTGTGATTTGTGAGGGTATTTTTGGAATCTGGAGCAACCCGGGGCCACTAGAATTGATTTTGGAATTACTGGGAGTCGTGCAAGCACCTAGGAAGCTACCACAGAGACCCGAGCCCCTAAATCCAACCCCAGGCCGCAGATATATTCATTCTGGCTGCAATTTGCGGCCAGATCAGGGAAATTGGGTCACAGATTTTGTTCATGGCTCCTTTTGCTCTAAAATAGACCCCTCCTGTATGCAGTTTTGGCTAATTGTCACCTGGGGAAAATCTCGGAGCATTTTGGTGTGTTTTATGCTATGTTTTCCGTATTTTAAAATGCACTTTCTTAATATTTGGATTTGTATTTGGTTGTCGGGTGTTCGTACATCGACAACAGGGATTGTTTGATTGATTTGCACGTTTAGGCCATAGGTTCCAACCTATGAGCACACTGTGCGCTGTATCGGTTTTCTGCCTCGATTTTAATACGTATTGCGACTGTTTATTATTATAGGAACCCTCGCAAGGATTCCGTGGGGAAGAAGCACGGCGTCATCGATTTCGGCGAACGAAGACCAGGTGAGTAGATTATATCTACGGGGGAAATCGGGTGGAAGGCATATAGCACCCCCGCATTTCGATGTCTAGTATACTATATATACTATATATATGATAGCTTATTGAGTGCCATGGAGATCATAGATGTGTTAGGTGTACTATGTTTATTTAGGGTTAAAAGTGAACTAGTGTATTTTCCTAGTTGTGAACCTTTGCATAGGTTTACACCCACACGCACACACATACTTATTGCTACACTTATATCATGATGATGAGGATAGTGTATGATACTGAAGATGAGTCGATGAGTTTTGGGCATAGTGCCGTGAGATCGGCGATATGATGTGATTCGTATTTGGGATACGATACGAGATTTTAGCGGGCCTTTGGACGTGTGTTTTACACACGCGCTTATATTTGTTTAGATGGTATCGATTGTACTAGACTTAGATCAGTACCTCAGATCACGTGATATGATGATAAGGATACCAGATATTGATGAGATGAATGTGATATTGACCCGTACCCAGCTATTGGGATGCCGTACGACGATTTACCATATGAGCTTTATATTGAAGATAGATCCGCACTCATGACTCGAGTATATTATACGATGTAGATTGTATCGTATGTGATACTATTGAGGCGGGATCACCGACTATTATATTTATATACATATATCGACTCAGATGTAGGTGGTTTCCATACCCCTCCCGATTGACTTGATAGTTGGATGTAGATTACTTAGTAGACATTAGACTATACCCGAGTCATACCATTTTTCAAAACTAACGGATCGGGATATTTTAAAGATAGGCAAAATGGATTCTACGGATATTTTCAAACGACGCGTCTTTTCTTAAAAACCGTAGCCCTTATTTTACCAAAAACCCTGATTCATCTTATTTCAAATGGCAAAGCTGCATGATATATTTATTGAGGTAGATTCTTCACTGTTGCGTTGATTATTTGATTCCACATATTCATGCTATTTGCATTGCATTGCTTGTATTTATTGATATATTACAATCATGCTGCTAGGATACCAGCACCATTACCGATGATGCGTATGTACCACGTACACTTACATGCCGGCTCACACACATCTTCATCGGTAATTGCTATGTCACTACACAGTAGTATTATTGCATCAGGATATGACCCTTGTATGTGCATAATATTATTCCATGCTGCATGATATACCGTTATACTTGCACTTCATTTATATGTCACATACATCATGCTTTCTGATTATGCGCATTGAGAAATGGTGTTTCCATGATATTTCTGGATTTGGGAACCGCGGGTATTTCAAAAGAGAATATGTAATCGTTTAAAAACCCCGGTTACCCTTGATATGATATTTCAGTGCGTCCACCATGTGTTTTCTCGGTGCTGAGAGCGACATATGAAACCCGATTCGAGGAGGCGGATTAGGCCGATTGCGGGTACATGGTGGACCCGGTATGGTACCCCGGGGCGAGAACGGATTCGCTGTAGAGTAGACGGTGAGCCTGACAGAGGGACTGCTACCTGCCGATGATTGGTTGGACCTGGCGGTTATCCGGAGGATACTGACCAGAGTTGATAGATGGATATGGGCGTACTGCCGGGTCCGAGGGCCGATACCACAGACAGAGCCCGTGGGCTGATCCGGACTGATGGAGCCCGATATATGAGGATTTGCGTGCCGATGTTGGGCACAGCTTTCATGATGTTTTCGACAGTCAATGCTGGACACTCCGGTTCCATGATTTGATGTGTCGCGAGAGACACGGATGGTTTATATCCTCATTTTTCCAAGCATCGGCTTTTTGATATTTACATGCATGATGGTTATTGTCATTTGGTGACGAGTGGACGGGATCCACATACATACAGATTTGATTACATTCGATCATACCTCATATTTATGATATGCTATTACCTGAGATACTGGCACGGGCACTTGGCACTACACTTATGTATAGAGGTTACATTGCCAGTTTAGCATGCTTCAGACTTATTCATTTTGAGGTTTATTTACATACCTGATCGTATTGACCTAGGATGGGTCATACATTCGATCTATGCTTGTAGATATTTTCTATTCATGAGTTGGCAACTCACCCCCGTTGTGCTACTGTTCTTGCAGGTTTTGCCGTACAGGTTTTATTGCGGCTTTTCTGGCACATTGCTTCCATTACGGGTGACTTGCTTTGGTAGGTGGGTTATTTTGCATCAGAACCACCATTGTACATGTATTACTCATTGTATCTAGAAATCCCATCAACCAAAACTTGTATATTGTTTTAGACTTAGTAAAACAGTGATGTACTATTTCGACCTTAGAGTCGCGCTTGTAGTATTACGGTTTTTTGGCTGTTTTGAGTTTTGATCCCCGCCCTTTGGCATTGTATATTATATTGCTTGCGTGGTTGTGACCGTCAATTGACGAAGAGCTAGCTCCCGCTTAGGGATGCCTTTTTCCTTGCATATATATATGTTATTCTTGTTGTACCCCGTTCGGGGCTAGTATTTATAAAGGAAACTCTGCCGAAATATTCAGGAAAGATTACACATTTAAAAAGAAATGCTTATTCGGCTTAGTTAATTAAAAACTTTGATTTTCAAAACATGTTTTCTTTACTTCTTAAAACCAGTTTTCTTTATATACTCCTTAAAATTGTTTTAGATTTCTGGGATTTTGGCTTACTTGGATCAGATGAGGTCCTATAGGCTTCATATGGTTCAATGGCCAGTCACGTGCTCTTTCGGGTCTTGACAAAGTTAGTGTCAGAGCGCTAGGTTAACCTTGGTTCGAGTCTAAGTTTGACTATGTGGAGCCTAGGGCGTTTATGTATATACGGAACTTAGGCTTGACCTTACGGAACTTAGACTTAGTCGAGGGGTTATTATACCCGAACTTTCGTCGCGTAGGATGACCCTTGGTTGATGGAGTAGGTAGCTTGAGTAGAGGGATGTACCGTATGTATGTTCCGCGGCATACTTACGACACGCCACTCCGCTTAAGAAACCTTAGGATGTACATTTCCTTGCACAGTATTATATTCATTCCTATGATCTATCCTCATCGATTCTAGTTATGATTTTGCTGCCATGATTGCACGGGCAGAGTGAGCTACCGCTCGAGTTGCGTCAGCATGAGCTCGTCGTGGACGAGGACTGACCAGGGCGTGATTCCAGAGACTTACGATTGCATATAGAGGCTTCGTTTTATTGTGTTTTCACGCCTTGAGCGTTTGACAGATCGCTTTTACGAGATTTCTCGGACGTGCCGATCGGTACCAGAAGATTGAGCCACTGATAGAGGCCAGCCAGGATGTGATGACCATTTATATATCGCTTACTCATGATGATTGAGGCGCTGTTCAACGTACGGACGAATGAGCCAGTTGTTGCTATAAATGACGAGATATCACCCAAATGATTGGAGCTACTGCAGCTTGAGCATATACTTAGAGATATGATGGTGAGTCGCTAGTCACCCGAGGATGAATGACTAGGACATGTGGTTCGTTCGCTTACCCAATGCGAGGTCATCAGATTGATTGATTCCAGCTAGAGACGACTTCACGCAGATTCGTTGAGAGTCGATAGCGACGATCGAACGTTAGAAACCCATATTCCAAGTTTAAAGTATTCGGAAAGACTTGCAAGCGATTCTATGGACCCTCTAGAAGAATGAAACCCTAACTAGACATAATGACCATGTGAAAGCCTTTGAAACTTAGGGTTTCCGGCAGTTCCGCGGCGCTATTTGTGAGGCTTGGGTTTGCCCTTCTACGGTTAGACCACCGATGCTGTGGCATGTACTCGATACTATTAAACTGCACCCAAGATGTTGAGCTCTTGGAGGATTCTGAGGTTTTGACAAATCGATCGGATGGTTCGGCACCTTTTGGATATTATGTGATGGGACACATTGCTTGGGAGACTCTAGTTATGAGTATAGCCATTGGAGCGTAGTCCATGCAGTCACGAGTAGACAAGTCCGAATCAGTCGACATTGGAACAAAGTGGAGTAAAGAGTTCGCACGAAATTTCGACGAGATGACGTTCCACTCAGCTGACATCAGAGATACGATGTGTTTACAGAGGCATTGGGATGCGACCAGCTTCCGAGTAAATGCTGTACTGAGAATGCGGTTGTCCAGAGAGCGAGAAGAGATTGTGTATGAGTACAGCCTCCGTACAGTTCGTCTTAGGCGAGATTGGAAGAGACCTTAAGCAGGATTCCTTCTAGGACACTGCTGCAATAAAATTTGCACCCGGAGCAGATGTGTGACGTGTATTCGGAGGACTGGAGGTCGGCACCAGTGACGTGCTGCTTTACGAGTGGTCGTGAGAATTGATCGAGAGATGACCAGAAAAGTGCCAGGACGGAATCGTTGACGTTAGCATACCTGACAGGTCCAATGAGCCGATGGATTGCGAGATTGGTAATCCACAGAGAAGATAAGGACGCCAGACCGTGAGCAAGATGCAAGTAGATATTTTGCGCTGCTAGCATTGGATGTACCGGCACCTTCTCGACTCTGAAGGAGGATATACCGAGGACAGTAATTATGATTTGTGATTTTGTGATTCGACTATCACGTATCCGTCACTTTGGATTTCGGTATTTTGGCGATCTATTTGCATGATTTGGTTTTGATGGCTGAATTCCATGATTTCTGTTTTCGGCACCATGGTTGCACTTACCGGGTATTTATATTTAGCGCGTAGTTATTATGCTTGAGGTATTGATTGTGATTTCATGCGTATAGTATGCCTGTGATTTGATTTATTCTTCCAGCATCATTTTCATGCACTTTTAGTGTTTTGAGTTGATTTGTGCATGCTGATGCACATGGTTGTGAGCTTATACACCGCGGTATACCTGATTTGGATTGAGCCGTATTGTATAACGTCGACTTCGATTCTGATTTTGATGATTGATTTCGTGCATGATGGATGCACCGATTTAGGTTTTCGCGCATGTTGGGCGCATGTTTTAAGATACGATTTTGGTGCACACCAGATGGACTAAATCGGGATTCTTCGTGCATGTCAGATGCACCTGATTTGGCTGTCAGGCACACACGTTGCCTATGACAGATGCTTCGTGCACACCCGTTGCACCTAGATGTTGTTTCTGTGCACATGTATGGCACATATATGGATTTTGATTCCGTGCGCACCAGACGCATAGGGTATTCTTATATACATTTTAGGATTTATTTTTATGGAGCAATACGTTATATGATATTGGCTATGTGTTTTCGTACTGAACAGGACTAGTCAGAGGACAGTACCTGGATATATTTGGCATGCATTTACCTCAGCTATTTACATGTATAGATTCGATATTTACATTTATAGTTCTGATTTATATCGTATTTGGTTTTGTATTGGATTTGACATATGTGTCTTTACCATGACTCCGATGATTGCGGGATGCTTGACGGAGTTTCATTTTTGAGCTATCTGCTCATTACTTATGCTCATGCATTGCGTTATGATGCGTTTTATGTATTGATGATTTCGGAGCCCCGACAATTTGGATTTTTACTGAAATGTTTTAGAATTTGGGGGTTTAAATTTAAATTCGGGGACCGAATTTCTTTAACGGGGGAAGATTGTAACATTTCGAAATAATAAAATATTATTTTTGGGAATTTTTATAATTTAATAATATTTTAATGAATATTTTAATATTTCGGCATAATTAAAGACAAATAAATGGGGAAAATTTTGGAAAAATTATGGGAAATTCAAAAATAGGGTATTTTATGGGATTAAGCCATTTTTAAGTTTTTATGATTAATTATATGCTAATTTAGTGCTAATCACGATTAAAAATCGCTAATCGGATTTTGGGGGTGTTTTGTGCAAAACATGCACATATCATTTTTCTACACTTGTGTTTTATTTTCTACCATGTTGTTTGGGTTTACTATTTGAGTGAGAAAGGATTTAGAGGGAAAAGAAAAGAAAAGAAAAAGGAAATGGAATATGGTAGTAGGTATGGGTGAGAGAGAAAAGAGAAGGGTTAGTGTTGATTTAGCCATTTCCTTCACCATTTTCTCTCCCTCCTGCTCTTCTCCTTCAGCTGCTGCCTCTCCCTCATCTCCCTCCCCTCTTCAAGTCACAAATCACCTCAAAAACAAACTCAAAACCCCACTCCCTTTTCACAAAAATTATGCACAAGCTCAAGATCTACACATTGGACCAAGAAAGCAAGGATTTTGGCCACTTGGGGCAACTCAAGAATTTTCTTGAGCTGCTAAATGAGATATTTACTAAACCATTAGATTAGTTTTTTCATTACTTATACCCCTGTGTTAAAATTGAATCGATATCGGGTGATGTTGTGGACTTAAGGAAGACCTAGTTAGGGTTTGAGGGAATTGAGAGTTGTGTTGTGAAATTGAGATCAGTAGAGGCCACCCCAACACCCTAGTGCTTGAATTATGACCCAAAAAAGAGACTTGAAACCCGGAATACAGATTTAGAAACCCCGACATCTGATAAATGTGTGATTTGTGAGGGTATTTTTGGAATCTGGAGCAACCATGGGCCACTAGAATTGATTTTGGGATTACTGGGAGTCGTGCAGGCACCTAGGAAGCTACCACAGAGACCCGAGCCCCAAACTCTAACCCCAGGCCATAGATATATTCATTCTGGCCATAATTTGCGTCCAGATCAGGGAAATTGGGTCCCAGATTTGGTTCATGGCTCCTTTTGTACTAAAATAGACCCCTCCTATATGTAGTTTTGGCTAATTGTCACCTGGGGAAAATCTGGGAGCATTTTGGTGTGTTTTAGGCTATATTTTCTGTATTTTAAAATGCACTTTCTTGATATTTGGATTTGTATTTGGATGTCGGGTGTTCGAACATCGACAACAGGGATTGTTTGATTGATTTGCACGTTTAGGCCATAGGTTCCAACCTATGAGCACACTGTGCGCTGTATCAGTTTTTTGCCTCGATTTTAATATGTATTGCGACTGTTTATTATTATAGGCACCCTCGCAAGGATTCCGAGGGGAAGAAGCGCGGCGTCATCGATTTCGGCGAACGAAGACCAGGTGAGTAGATTATATCTACGAGGGAAATCGGGTGGATGGCGTATAGCACCCCTCATTTCGATGTCTAGTATACTATATATACTATATATATGATAGCTTATTGAGTGACATGGAGATCATAGATGTGTTAGGTGTACTATGGATATTTAGGGTTAAAAGTGAACTAGTGTATTTTCCTAGTTGCGAACCCTAGCATAGGTTTACACCCACACGCACACACATGCTTATTGCCACACTTATATTATGATGATGAGGATAGTGTATGATACTGAAGATGAGTCGATGAGTTTTCGGTATGATGTCGTGAGATCGGCGATATGATGTGTTTCGTATTTGGGATACGATACGAGATTTTAGCGGGCCTTTGGACGTGTGTTTTACACACGCGCTTATATTTGTTTAGATGGTATCGATTGTACTAGACTTAGATCAGTACCCCAAATCACGTGATATGATGATAAGGATACTAGATATTGATGAGATGAATGTGATATTGACCCGTACCCAGCTATTGGGAAGCTGTACGACGATTTACCGTACGAGCTTTATATTGATGATAGATCCACACTCATGACTCGAGGATATTATACGATGTAGATTGTATCGTATGTGATACTATTGAGGAGGGATCACCGACTATTATATTTATATACATATATCGACTCAGATGTAGGTGGTTTCCATACCCCTCCCGATTGACTTGATAGTTGGATGTAGATTACTTAGTAGACATTAGACTATACCCGAGTCATACCATTTTTCAAAACTAACGGATCAGGATATTTTAATGATAGGCAAAAGGGATTCTACGGATATTTTCAAACGACGCATCTTTTCTTAAAAACCGTAGCCCTTATTTTACTAAAAACCCTGATTCGTCTTATTTCAAATGGCAAAGCTGCATGATATATTTAATGAGGTAGATTCTTCACTGTTGCGTTGATTATTTGATTCAGCATATTCATGCTTTTTGCATTGCATTGCTTGTGTTTATTGATATATTACAATCATGCTGCTAGGACACCAGCACCATTACCGATGATGCGTATGCACCACGTACACTTACTTGCCGGCTCACACACATCTTCATCGGTAATTGCCATATCACTACACAGTAGTATTATTGCATCAGGATATGACCCTTGTATGTGCATACTATTATTCCATGCTGCATGATATACCGTTATACTTGCACTTCATTTATATGTCACATACATCATGCTTTCTGATTATGCGCATTGAGATATATTGTTTCCTTGATATTTCTGGATTTGGGAACCATGGGTATTTCAAAAGAGAATATGTAATCGTTTTAAAAACCCGGTTACCCTTGATATGATATTTCAGTGCGTCCACCTTGTGTTTTCTCGGTGCTGAGAGCGACATGTGAAGCCCGATTCGAGGAGGCGGATAAGGTCGATTGCGGGTACATGGTGGACCCGGTATGGTACCCCGGGGCGAGAACGGATTCGCTGTGTAGTAGACGGTGAGCCTGGCAGAGGGACTACTACCTACCGGTGATTTGTTCGACCTGGCAGTTATCCGGAGGATACTGACCAGAGTTGATAGATGGATATGGGCATACAGCCGTCAAAAAGTATTAACGGTCGCATGAAAATATGTGAGCAATTCCATCTAAAATATCCATCTACTAAAAAGTACTGAGGTAGATGGACAAGAGTATGATAGCTTGAATTGAATTCTTCGAGTGTAGGGATATCTTTTACACACACGTAGGAGTATATGATCTGTGTTTGGAAGAAAGGTAGGGATGAAGAATAAAGGCAATGTTTTATTGAGGGATGATGTGATTTCTAATATCTTTTCATGACTATTAAGATAGGGCTCATGACAACCGAAAAGCTAGTGTAGTTGGAACTCTGATTTTCAAATTTTTTCTTTTATAATTCTTATCTTTTATATGTAACATTCACAGTCTTTCTTTTATTATGGGGTTTTGTGGGTGTAATCCGCTGAATACCATCAGGAGACAACACTCCTACTATTAGGGACACCTAGATGGTTAAAGGCTTGTTGCATATGCTCAGTGGAATCGTTTTGCCTACGAAAGTGTGCTGGTTAGTTTTTCTCTTTCTTTCTATTTTTTCATTCTCTTGAATAAAAGAAGTTAGCTCGAGACGATCAAAGTCAAGTTTGGGGAATTTGTACAGTCGAAAATATTGCAATCTTTAACATAACAATTTCCTCACTTTTCTAATCATCTAAGGATATTTGTTATAAATATAACACGTATTACAAGTTGGTCTGGAAAATACCAAATACCACGTGTTATACATTATAATCAACATTTTGTAAGGAAATTGTGTGTATATTATTTCACTCATGATATGTATATTTCAACATTCTTCATTGAGAATTTATGCAGAAAATTATTTCAGGACAGATATCAAAATCGCAAATTCGCCGACAAAATACAGGAAATCAAAGATTTAAAATTTGGCAGAGATTCAGAAGAGATAAGAAGATTCCGGATATCATTTGAACATTAATAGACCAATACCAAACAACCACGGAGAAATGAAGCATCAAGCTCACTAAACGGCCGCAGATCCGCGGCCGAGTCAGGCCGATCCGTCACGGATCCGCGGACGAGTTGGGGGCTCCGGTGACGACACTTTTCCAGAAGCTTCCCTACAATCTCTTAGCTTGTTGAAGACGCTCCATTGTAATCAAACTTGTTCTGGAAACTTCCCTACAACAGCCTAACTTCTTGAGGAAGTTTGATAACTATCTTATTCTAGAAGTTTCCCTACAACTAGCTATCTTCTTAGGGAAGATTAACCTAGTTTCTACTGGAAGATTGGTGAAGGGCTATATAAAGGACCTAAGACTTCATTTTGAGTGTTGAAAAATTCATTACACAAGTTGAGTGACACAAGTTGTATCTCCAATTCGAAATCAAGATCCAAATCAAGAATCGTTGAGAACAATATCGAGCGACGACATTTAAGATCCTTTACGCAAAGACGATCGTCATCAAGAGCACGAGGTCCTCCACAGGTCCAAGTCTCACGGAGATCGAGCAAAGCGAAATTCGATAGAATAGTTACCTCTTTAAGGAAGCGATCGAGAGCAATTCTTGTAATCTCGGATTGAAGGAAAGTGTAATTAGAAGTTGATTAATAAAGGTGATCATTTTTTAATTCTCTCTTTCTTTAAATTATCGTATTATGAAATTTCTAATTGTTGATTCTTTCATTTTCATGATGTGTGAATAAATCTCCGCTTGCTAAGGATTCGATGGAATTCGGTAGATCAAATGGTGATGAAATCCTATACGCATCTCAAGTCTTATGAGAATTATAAACTTTAGGAAAAAGAATGGTCAACGACCAAATTTAAAGCGAGATCACCGTTCTTGATAATTTCGTTGCAATTTGGGATTAAATGATTGATGATTTTCTTTGCTAAAAGCTAGATTTGAATGGTGATCAATGGAAAGACAAGGGATAGTGAAGGAGAAACTCTAGTTTCTTCAAAAGATCCCTAATCTTTCTTCATCGCCATCGTTCTAGTTATAATTCATCAATAGGTAAGATGAGTCATTTTTAGTATTAATCATTGCTATTAGTTCCTATCGAATCTTACAAGCTATTCTATATTTTCTTGATAACTAAAAATTGATTTTGGAACATTTTCTTGATTACTAAATCTTAAACTCTTTCTTGAATTTTCATGAAAATATTTCATCCATTAATTCTTGATTCATCTTCTTGAATTTCCTTTACTATTTTATTTCGGCTCTACTAAAGAAATAACAAATAAATACACGAATCTCAGTGGACTACCCATTCTCTTTAACGAGCTACAACAACACCGTTATTGATTGCGGCTATAAATTCTTTGATTGTGATTATATCATTCATATCGGATAACACACAAAAACGATCAATCAGAACCCTCTTGTGGGACTCTGAAGACTCAACAGTACGCTGGCAGTGGGTTTAACCACAAGCACGTTAGTGGCACTAGCTGTGCGTAACGACTACCAAGGTACGTGACGAAAAGGTGGCAGACGAGCGAACTCATTCCAACCCTAACGAGCCTGTAAGCAACACTTACTATAAAGTCTGGTCTCTTCTTCTGATACGCCGCATATGAATTCTAGGGGTGGTAAATGTCAGACCCCATTAACTTTATAAGTCATGCTGATTTATGCGGCCCATAACGGTTCGAGAAACTAATGATAACTCTTATCAATAAATCTCGACAACCCTGGCCAGGGATTTGCTGTTATGGCCGATCAAGCATAGTGCGATATCAACTCCCTATACTGGAAGAGACGAAATCCCTCCTATCGCTCACTGCCTCCATGTGATTTGGGACTGTACCCAAAATCCATCTGTTTGCACGACTCAGTAGAGCCGTGGTAGGGAGGAAATTAAAGCATAGTGGGAATCACACAAGACGCTATGACGATCTCGGGTCTACAGACTAACCTGTACAAGTGTCACCAGAGAACTGCTATCTGACAATAGGTATATATACCATCTAGGAGTTCTCGGCGTGTCCTGTTCGGTGTACCCATTCTCCAATGAGCACCTGTGATGTCGAACACCAATGGTTGTGGGATCAACCATCGCCCCCAGGGTTAAGAAACGTACACACTAGTCGACTCTGGTAATATCGATGCCCTGTCTCGATATACCCTTGACTAGGAACTATTAAAGGATATGCTTATAGACTGCTCCAGCCCCACAAGTATGATCTACATCATAATCCTGGCAGTCAAGAATAATCCTAAGGGCTTCATCAACATGTATATAAAGATATGAAGTACAACATATCACACGTTAAGATGAAGATATACCAGATAGCATACTACCATTTCGAGTAAAGATTGTTTCTGTAGATATACATGCCTAGCATCCTATACAATACAGGCCTCTAGGGTATACATATCTAACAATTTGACCCATGGTAGGGAGAAAATCAAAGCACGGTGGGAGCCACACAAAACTCTATGACGATCTCGGGTCTACAGACTAACCTGTACCAGTGTCACCAGAGGACTGCTATCTGACGATAGGTATACTACCAACTAGGAGTCCTCGGTGAGTCCTGTTAGGTGTATCCATTCTCCAATGAGAACCTGTGTACAATTTTTGATGTCACACACCAATGGTTGTGGGACCAACCATTGCCCTCTAAAGGACAAGAAACGTACACACTAGTCTACACTGGAATATCGATGCCTTCTCGATATTCCCATGACTAGGAACTGATTAAAGGATGTACTTTTGGACCACCCTGGCCCCACTAGTATGATCTCATCATAATCCTGGCAGTCAAGTACATATGCTAAGGGCTTTATCAACATGTGAGAGAAAGACAGTAAAGAAAACCAGTCAACATGTTAGGATAAAGAGTAACCAGATAGCATACTATCATGTCGAGTAAGAAAGTACTCTATATATATGTCGAAGCATCTACTATAATATACATCACAGGTACAATAATGGCCTCTAGGGCATACATATACCTAACAATCCCCTGCTGGGATAAGAAGCGTATACACTAGTCTACTCCGGAGTATCGATTCACCGTCTCGATAATCCAACGACTAGGGACCTGTATAAGGATGTGCTTATAGACTACCCAGCCCCCACGAGTGTGACTGCCATCACAACATTAGTATTCAAGCAAAGATCCTGAGGGCTCTACCAATATGTATAAGCGATATGCTAAAAGAAATACATGAACATATTGAGGTATAATCAAACTAGGTAGAATACTACCATATCGAGCAAGACTGTTATTATAACTGTGAAATATCCCAAGCATCCAATATGTAATATACAATCCAGTATGATACAATAATGGCCTCCAAGGCATATATCATTAAAAATCTCCCTCTTGCACTAAGGGCATGTATTGGCATATCGCAGACCTATCATCTCGATTAGCCACCTGAACTGTGTCTGAGAGATGGCCTTTGTGAGTAGATCTCTGCAGGGTTGTTCTCGGTCTCTACTCTCCGAACCTCGATCTCCCGTCGATCAATGATCTCCCTGATAAGGTGGAACCGTCTCAGGTTCTGTCTGGACTTCTGACGGGACCTCGGTTCCTTCGCCAAAGCTATAGTGCCGTTTTTATTACAATACAGCGGTATTGGATCAACAATAGATGTATCCACATGAAACTCTGTTACGAAATTCCTGATCTAGACTGCTTCATTTGCGGCATCCCAGGAAGCAATTTACTCTGCTTCCATAGTCGAGTCAGTAACGGTTTCATATTTAGAGCACTTCCAAAAAACCGCCCCTCCATTGAGGGTAAAGACATGACCCGAAATAGACTTGGAGTCATCCTTGTCACTCTGGAAGCTGGAGTCGCGAAGGCCTCGATCTGGAGGTCTTCTCTGCCGTACACCACGAACATCTCCTTAGTCCTTCTCAGGTATTTAAGAATGTTCTTCACTGCTATCCAGTGCTTCTCCTATGGGTTTTACTGATACCGGCTTACAATGCTTAGGGCGTATGCTACATATGGTCTGGTACACAACATCGCATACATTATAGAGTCTACCGCTGAAGCATAGGGTATAATAGACATGCGAGCCATTTCCAAATCAGTCTTGGGAGACATCTCTTTGGAGAGGGTGATTCCATGACAAGCTGGTAGATTATCGCGCTTAGAATCTTCCATACTGAATCGTTTCAGTATGGTGTCGATGTACCTTGACTGTGAGAGTCCCAACATCAGTTTAGATCTGCCGCGATAGATCTAAATCCCCAGAATGTAGGAGGCATCACCCAGGTCCTTCATGGAGAACCTCTATGACAAGAATCCCTTGACTGATTGTAGCATAGGAATGTCATTTCCTATCAAGAGAATGTCATCCACGTATAGGACGAGGAATACAACACTTCTCGCTACAATTTTACTATATATGCATGGTTCATCTGGATTTTTGATAAAGTCGAATTCTGTGACCGTCTCATCAAAACAGATGTTCCAACTCCATGATACCTGTTTTAGTCCTTAAATAGACTTAAGAAAATTTCACACCTTCCTACTTCTCCCACTCTGAATGAAACCCTCTGGTTGATCCATATAGATGCACTCTTCTAAATTTCCATTTAAAAAAACGGTCTTTACGACCATCTGCCAGATCTCATAATCGTAGAAGGAAGCAATGGCAAGTAGGATCCGAATAGAATTGAGCATAGCCACTGAGAAAAGGTTTTATCATAGTCCAACCAGGTCTTTGACGAAAACCTTTTACAACAAGTCTAGCCTTATAGGTTTCAACCTGTCCATCAACACCAATTTTTGTTGGCTATAATGCCCTCAAGGCAATTATCATGGTCGCGGACAGATGATTATGATGATTGAGGCAGGACCTATACCGATAAAATAGTCTTACTCAAGATGATAGTATGCTATCTGGTTTGTTTTTATCATCATGTACGTGTTGATAGAGCCCATAGGATTCTTGCTTGACTGCCAGCATTATGATGGCGATCATATATGTGGGAGCTGGGGTCTATAAGCACATCCTTAAATGTCCCTAGTCGTGGGAGTATCGAGACCGGGCATCGATACTCCAGTGTAGACTAGTGTATACTGATCGAGACCCTGACGAGGGGCGGTGGCCAGGTCTCACAAGCCATTGGTGTTAGTTTGTTCACCTAAGATAGTATACAGGTGCTCATTGGGTTATGAGTACACTGGACGGACTCGCCGGGAACCTGCTAGTTGGTATTATACCTATTGTTAGATAGCAGTTCCCATGTGACATGTGTGCAGGTTAGTATGCCGACCTGAGATCGTCATTTGTCTCGTGTGAGTTCCCACTGTGCTTTGATTACTACCCTACCATGGCTCAAAGGAGTCGTGCAAACAGGTTTTAGTTGGGTACAGTCCCGAGCCACTTAGAGGCAGTGATCGGATCGTCAGGGATTCGTCTCTCCCGGTATTGGGGGTTGATGTCGCATTGTGTACGGGTGGCCATCAGCACAAATCCATGGCCATGGTAGATGTGGATTACCAATCCAGGATCGATAGTTTCTTAGGAGGTGATGGGTATCATGCCGACACTAAATATCTCGTTGTTAGGGGTCTGACTTTATCCACCCCCTAGACTTGATATGCGATGCTCTTAGACGAACAGACCGGACTTTACGGATATTGTCACTGACAGGCTCAGTAGGGGTTCAGGATGAGTTTGCTCGTCGGCCTCTCTTTCGCTCAATACCTGGGTAGCCGTTACGTACAGCTAGTGCCACTGACGTGCTTGTGCTTAAACCCACTGCCAGCGTATTGACGAGTCTTTAGAGTCCCACACAGAGGGTTTTCACGGTTCAGGCGATATGGTGCACATGACGTATGTTGATACATACAGGTGTCCGATTAAATATGTGCACTTGCTGCGCAGACTTTAATCAGACGGTTGATAATACTAGCGGCTTAGGATTAAGCCGGATTATTAAATCGGGTTTGATTTAATAATTTATATATGTATTTTGTAGGGTTCCTAGGAACGCACTAGAGGTTGTACAAGTGATCAAACATGGCCAATTCAAAATCTTCTATGTGCCGAGAAACCCTAATGCGATCGTTGACCAGAGGTATAGGCGAAAACGATATAAGTTAACAACTTTAACTAAGAGTGAACCAAAAATACAACCTTTGTAGATCCGGTCCTCCACCTCCATAGCTCCGTGACGATGTCCCTCCGCTGCGATCATCGGATCCCGGACTCTGGCGATGGTTTCGTCGGAGAAATGATCGGGCTAGGTCGTCGACTTCGATGCCGAAGATGATCTACGTCGAGGGAACTCAAGATCAAGCTCCAACTTCACCAAGTCATGAAACTTGTGAAGAAAACACCCTATACTACATGGCAAGTTGTAGAGGATGAAGAAATAGGAAGTGGGTTCACTTTGGATTTTGATTTCTCACTTGGAATCATCACTTGATCATTTGCAAGAATGGTTTTTCTTTTTCTTCATGAAGAAGATGAAGAAGAAGAATGGAAAAATAATATCAATTAAAACAAAAACAAGTGATGGTTATCATTATGTAACCATGGTTAAGTGTAGAGAATAAACTAGGGTTAGGTGAATGGTTAGGTTAAGCAAAAGAAACAAAAATGGTCAAAGCTTCTTGAAGCTTCAAGGAAAAAACAAAAGAAGCAACCATTTCTTTTCTTGCTAAAATGAATAAATAAATAAAATAAATAATCAAGAAAAGATAACATAACCCTAACCATTCACTTAAACATGGTTTAAAGTAAACATACACCCAAGTTTGCATGTATCATCAAACATGATACAAACTAGTGCACAAAACTATATCATATATACAATGTGCACATCAAGTGAGAAAATCCATTTTAAATGAACCAATACTAGTTAATGCAAAGTAATATATCAAATATATAATTATACATTAAATCATTAAATCAACACTTGATTTAACGATCCGGTCATATCGCATATGACCGACTAATATCCAATGTATCGACTTATCGAATCAATCCATGATTCGATAACTAGCTTATATCGCATACAACCAATCGATACATTCATCGCGAGAATAGAATACGGTATCACATACACGCATTATTCTCGGTCCCACACATATCTCATATGCGATCCTATTTCGTTTCGCTTGAGCCAAGAAACCTCTGTGTAGGACTCTAAAGACTCGTCAATACGCCGGCAGCAGGTGGTGATCATATCAAACACCCAAAAGCCGCAAGCGGTCTGCTAAACGTAACGGCCACCCAGGTATTGAGCGATCAGAAGATCGACGAGTAAGCCCGCTCACACTCCTGTCAATCCAACCAGTAACACTTACCGTACAGTCCGGTCTGTTCGTCTGATATGTCACATATCTCGCCTAGGGATGGTAAACGTCAAACCCCAATAGTTTGATAAGTCATGCCGACTTGAGGTCCATAACATGTGTGAAACTACTGATAACTCTTACCAGTATAACACTGCAACCCTGGCCAGGGATTTCCAGTTATGGCCAGTCGAGCAGAGCGCAACATCAACCCCCAATACCGGGAGAGACGAATCCCCTCCTATCGCTCATTGCTTCCATGTGAATCAGGACTGAACCCAAAAACCACCTGTTTGCACGACTCAGTAGAGCCGTGGTAGGGTGGAAATCAAAGCACAGTGGGAGACACACAAGACTCTATGACGATCTCGGGTCAACAGACTAAGCTGTACCAGTGTCACCAGAGAACTGCCATCTGACGTGAGGTATAATACCATCTGGGAGTTCTCGGCGAGTCCGTTCAGTGTACCCAGTCTCCACTGAGCACCCGCATACCATCTCTGATGTCAAACACCAATGGATATGGGATCATCCATCGCCCATCACATGGGTCGAGAAGATATGCGCTAGTCTACTCTGGAATATCGATGCCCCGTCTCGATATTCCCACGACTAGGAACATTGAAGGATGTACTCATGGACTACCCAGGCCCCACTAGTATGATCTGCATCATAGTCCTGGAAGTCGAGCACATATCCTAAGGGCTTTATCAACATGTAATAGAGAGACAGCAAGTATACATGTTAAGATAAAGAGCAACCAGATAGCGTACTATCATGTCGAGCAAGAAAGTCCTACCTATATATGTCCCAGCATCCACTACAATATACATCCAATGTACAGTAATGGCCTCTAGGGCATACAAATAACTAACAATCTCCCACTTGCACTAGGGCCGTCTGTAGAAGTGGTTGCAGTATCACATACTTAACCATCCCATATACGTCTCTCTCTGGGAAAAAGCCTTTGTGAGTGGATCCGCTGTGTTGTCCTCTGAGTCTACTCTCCTAACCTCGATCACCCTGGAGATCAACTATCTCCATGATCAGGTGATGCTGCCTCAGAATATGTCTCGGTCACTGATGGGACCAGGGTTCCAGGGCCAAAGCCACACTTCCATTGTCATACAATGGTAGGAACCTAGTTCATCTTATGAACCAATATACACCCAAACTTCCTCTTTGGTAGTATCTTTAATAGCGATGTTACCAGCCTTTATCGTCTAGTTTGCCACGGTATCTAGCTTGGAACTCTTCCAATATATCGTCCCTCGACTGAAGGTAAAGGCAATGCCTGCGACTGACATTCAGACGTCCTTATCACCCTGGAACCTTTCCAGTGATTCACCTTTATCCTATTTGGAGAATCCTTGTGATAAGAGGAGATTGACCGTTCGTAGCATAAGAAACTCTTTTCCTATCAAGAGTATGTTGTCCACGTACAATACGAGAATGACCACCTTACTCTCTACTACCGTTTTGTATATACAAGGTTCATATACTATTTTGATGAAGTCAAACACTTCGATTACCACATCAAAACAGACGTTCCAACTCCGCGATGCCTGCTTTATTCTGTAAAGCAACTTGCACACGTTTCTGCTGCTCCCACTGTTTACGAAGCCCTCTGGCTGTGTTCTTATAGACGTTCTCTTCTAAATCATTTTAGAAAAGCAGTCATGGCACCCAACCACCAGATATCGTAGTCATGGTTTGTAGCAGTGGCAAGTAGGATCTGGATGGACTTAAGCATAGTCCTTGGAAAAGGTTTCATCGTTATCCACGCCTGGTCGATGACGAAAACCTTTAACAAGTCTAGCTTTGAAAGTCTCAACTTTTCCATCTACACCAAGTAATCTTCTCAAGATATACTTGCTCCTGATGGGGATTTAACCCTTCAGATATAGCTACCAAAGTCCATACTTTATTGGTGTATATGGATTCCATCTCTGATCGCTAAGCATCCAGCCATTCTTACAGAGTCCCTACTCTCGATGGCCTGCTCGAAACTAGTTAGGTCATCATCTCATGATGTAATCCTCGCTCCCATTGTCATCGAGAAACCGAAGTATCTCTCAGGTGGATGAGGAACCCTATCAGATCGGCGGAGAGGCTGAGGTTCGTCGGGGACTATTGAATCCTTTGGTTCTGACAAATCATCAGCTGCAGTTTTGTATAGCTGGACCTTTCCAGTTCTACAGAACTAATCTTGCCTCGATCTTGTCCGCATTTTGCTTTTGACATAGGCCGGACAACCCCAAATCTTAACTTACTTAAGAGATAGGCTCTTCCCATACCATATCTTATATGGATGTTAGTGTATATGCCCTAGAGGCCATTACTGTATCATACTAGTTTGTATATTACTTAATGGAAGCTTGGGATATTCACCTTGTATAAACAATCTTGCTCAATATAGTAGTATGCTACTTGGTTTGTTTCTACTTCAATGTGTACTTGTGTTTATTTCAGTATATCACTTATACGCATTAGTGGAGCCCTTAGGATCTTTGCTTGATTACCAGCGTTGTGATGGCAGTCACACTAGTGGGGGCTGGGTAATCTATAGGCACATCCTTATACAGGTCCCTAGTCGTAGGACTATCGAGACAGGGCATCGATACTCCGGAGTAGACTAGCGTATGCGCTTCTCATCCCAGTGTGGGAGATGGTCTGTCCCACAGCCATCAGTACGTCGTACTGGAGATAGTATACGGGTGCTCGTTGGGTTACGAGTACACTGGACAGGACTCGTCGGGAACTGACAGGTTGGTATTATACCTATCGTCAGTTATCAGTTCCCAGGTGACATGAGTACAGCTTAGTCCGCTGACTTGACACTGACACTTCGCCTCGAGTGTGTTCCCACTGCACTTTGATCACTACCCTACCACGGCTCAAAGGAGTCGTGCAAACAGGTGGTGGTTGGGTGCAGTCCCGAAGCACTTGGAGGCAGTGACGGTTAGACAGGATTCGTCTCTCCCGGTATTGGGGGTTGACATCGCGCTGTGTCTAGGAGAGCCATTACACGAGTAGTCCCTGGCCAGGGCAAGCGAGATATACTGGTAGGTTTCCAATGTTATCTCAGGGTGTTTTGGGCTTCACTCCGACACGACTTGTACCGCTATTGGGGGACTGACGTTTTACCGCCCCCTAGGCCCGCCATGCGATGTATCAGACGAACAGACCGGACTGTACGGAGAATGTCACATTCAGACTCAGTAGGAGTTCAGATGGGGTTTCACCTCGTCAGCCTTCTTGTCGGCATCTACCTGGGGACCGTTACGCACAGCTAGTGCCGCTTGCGGTCTGTGGTTAAACCCACTGCCAGCGTAGTGTCGAGTCTTTAGAGTCCCACACAGAGGGTATTCGCCTCTGGGCAAAACAGAGTAGAGGTCGCATGGTTTTACGACAGGGTTCGTTCTCATCCGCGCACTTGTGCACGTTTGGAGTCCGGACGGATTATACTGGCAGGCTCTGGTTTGAGCCAGATACTGGTATATGTTTTGGGGGTTGCTTTTATATCTTGGTATTCTTGTTCCTCGGAACGAGAATGCAGGTGTGTATGCACAGTTGCTTGAGGCGGAGAATGAGGTTTTTCATTAGGGTTTCGGATCGGGTGCATATGCACAGTTGACAGTCTTCATTTTCCAAACCCTAATGGATTTATATATTATCTATTAATAATAGTAATTAAATAAGAATTATGTTATGGTTGATTTTTTTGTTGACTTGTTGACCATGGTTGACTTGTTGACCATTGACTACCATCATGCTTTAAAAAGTCTTCCTTGATTCATGCTTACTTTTTATTAAATGAAGCATGGTTGTGGTCATTCCAAATACTACCATCAACTATTCTTATTTCAATTATTATCATTTAGATAATTCTTTTCTTTTGCAATATGGTTGCAAGAAAGAAAAGATATTGCTCATTCTATCATAACCTCTCTCTCTCCTCATTTCATCTTCTTCTTCCTCTAGCAAAGAGAAACCTTCTCATGTGTTGAGAATCATTCTCTTTAGAAAGAAAAGCAAACCCTAATCACTCTCTACTCATTCTAGGATGAAGGTTTAGCAAGCCGGAAACCCTAGTTCACTCAAAGATCGAGGAAGAGCCCAAAGGTCGAACCTTCGAGGTGGATCCATCTTCGACGGGAGAAGGCGACGAAAAGAGAACCATCAACCTCTACAAGGTTTGAAGAAGAAGGAGTTCAAGTTTAGGTATAACCATCTTCCATAGTAGCTAACTCTCTTTAGCAAGAATACTAGTTTTAGTTTAGACAACGATCCCGACCTAGTTTAGTCCATGTTGCCTCTTGCGATAAAAATTCGTTTTTTATACCGTTTCCGCCTCCCCGTAAGTACCGGGGGTCGCAATATGGACTTACAGTGGTATCAGAGCCTAACTAAACTTAAACTAGCTTGGTAGTGAAGTGTAACGAAGTTCGGAACCGAAAAATCGCAAAACCGGAAAATCAAAACCCTAAGTTTCTGTTGAAATTTTTTCTGCTCAAAATGAAAAACTTTATACTTGTAAATTCGTCTCAGGGTTTTCTAAGAACACCCACCAAATACGATAGCATGTTTCCTCCAAACCGCCGCCCTTCCGCGGCCTCACCTATTCATCTGGCCGCGGAACCGCCGCAAGTTGGTGTCATCTTTGCATCGTTTTTCGTGCAGTGTTCTTCTGTATTGGTTTTGGGATTTTTAAGATATATTATATGTACCCAGATTTTCCAGAACAGAAATTCACTTTTGGGGTCCTATAATTCCGTATTTTTTTCCGAACTTCACTGCACTTTGGCTATGTTGGTTATATCTGTGATGTTTGCATGTATTGAACGTCGGCTAATCGCTATAAGTCGATTAGTCGGGGTTATACATGATCTGTAATGTGCTGGAATGTGTATATGAATGTGTTGGACTGTCGCGGGTGAATAGCCGGGGTGGATGTGAGATGAGCTTTTGTTTTTCTTTCATTCATTTGTAAATGTAAATTGATGTAATTATATTATTTGTTTGGCCGCACAACCGGGTCGGGGTTGTAGCCGTCATTGTATAATTCTTTTTTACTGTTTATGCTCCTAGGATAGACCCATGGAGGGGTGCACAAACTGCCGAGTACTTGGCGGGTAGTTTGCCGCACCCGTAGGGGTCTTGGGTGGGGTATTTGGCTATTCACCGCGACCGTGTTATCCACTTTTCGTTTCAGGCTCGAAAGGATTGCGGATTGCTAGTATATCCAATGTATTCATCTGTGATCTGTAATGTCTATCATTGCTTTCTATTTAGGCGTTGCTTATGTTTTACAGCCGCGCTAGCCCAGCCCCCGCTCTGTCGTTAGTTAAGTAACCTAACGAGTGATGACGGGACCCCGTGGCGAATGCGAATGGCATAAGCGTACGTCATATTTTGGTTGTTTTCTGCAATGGTAGGATTAAATGATGGGACGCATTAAAAGAACTAATGCAAGAATATCACGCATTAAAAGAACTAATGCAAGATAATAAACCAAGTTTAAGTCGATGGAACACTTTCGAAAAACCACTCGGTTCTTTTCAAAAACTAACTTTTAAATGCGGAGCTTGAGCCACTCCTTCTAAAAGCTATCTCGTTCCATCGATTATATCAAGTTCACTACGTTCACGGTTTCGCCAAAACCATTCGTAGCCCTCCATCATTTCAGTTAAATATACGGTAGTATTCAAGCTATGTATTTTGACCTCACGCCAAGGCATAGTGATTGGTAGCTGCCGGATATTTATCTGTTGCATAGATAGAATGCGTTGTTTTGAGACAGTCGTACCACCATTTTGGCTACGTCAAGGGTAGGTACGGGTGGATTCAAATCAACCGGGATAATGATGGGAAGAACTTGACATGTGACTTATGACATTTTGACCTCACGCCAAGGTCATAAGAGCATGGGGCAAAAATCCACATCGGGAGTTTCATAAGTACTGAAACTTGCTAAATTTGCATACCATTTGGAGTGTGATGATTATGGTAGGATTCCTTCATTTTCGTCACGCGATGATATTTGGATCCCGATCCTACTGTGAGTATATGCTACTCCTCGGGAAATTTCTCACTAAACGATCAATGCTATAAACCTAGTAGGTGCCTAGAAAGGTGTTAGCGGGGCTACGCCCCCAGGGAAAAGAGGTTCTTAAATTAAGGAACTTCGCGAAAGCGTTGGAAAACCTCCCTCGAAGTACCGACACTGGCCTGGCTGAACGGTTAAGCAAGTATTGTACGGTGGGATTGATCCCGGCTAATTCTTCCTTTGTGGTTTGAGGAGGGATTCGAGAGACAGTGGGAGCCATCCTGTTTAGACAAATTAAAAACCATTCTAAATTTGCAAGAGCATCATGCTAAGTGTTTCTTCTCTCCCCCTGCAGCGACCAAATCGAAATGACTGGACTTAAGTTACTTCTAGATAAAAACATATTGACAGGGCCAAACTACAAAGATTGGCTCAGGAATGTCAAATTGGCAATCTCTTACGACAAGCTGGGGTATCTTCTTACCACCAAAGCTCCCCCCGTCCCAGGTCCCACCTCCAGCGTCGCGGATAAGGAAATCCGTAAGACTTGGGAGATTGACAGCGCGAAGGCCAGATGCCTCGTACTTGCCTCGATGGACAACGACCATCAGAGGAGGCACGAGAATATGGATTTGGAATCCATATTTCTTCATACAAAAGAACTGTATGGAGAGCAGTCTCGTATCGCAAGATACGAAGTGTCGAAGAAGTTATTTTCGACTAAGTTGGCCGTCGGATCATCGGTAGCGGACCACGTGCTTAAGATGATTGGCTACACTGAGGAGCTCACGGAACTTGGGACCACGTTGGACAGTGAACTTTATATGGATATAATTCTCCAGTCCCTTCCATCCACTTACGCCCAGTTCATACTGAATTTCAACTTGCAAGAAAAGGAAGTTGAACTTTCAGAACTCCTCAACCTGCTGAGGAGCGCAGAGGGCACCCTACAGAAGGGTAGGGATACATCCACTTTGTTTGTAGGAGGATCTTCTTCTTCTAGGTCCAAGGCGAAAGCCAAGGGAAAGAAGAAGAAAGCCCCCGCCAAACCAAGGGGCGGTGTTAGTAAAGTGGGTGCGAAGGGAAAGGAAAAGGCAACAAAGATAGCGGGGAAGCTTGTTGGTAAAGAGGAATGCTTCTATTGTCACAAGAGTGGACACTGGAAGAAAGATTGCAGGGCTTGGAAAGCCAGGACACAGGAACTGAAGCAGGTTGCGGCTTCAGCTTCAGGTGTGTATGTTATTGAAAACTGTCTTTCTATAAACTCTACTTCCTGGGTATTGGATACCGGATCAGGATCTCATATCTGTAATTCTTTGCAGGCGTTGAGAAACCGTAGGTTTTTGAAGGCAGGTGACATGACCCTCAGAGTTGCGAACGGAGCTAGCATGGATGCTAAAGCCGTGGGGGACTATCACCTGGGAATGTCAGATGGGCATGTTTTGGTTTTGCGTAATTGCTTTTTTGTACCCAACGCAACTTGTAATATCATTTCTGTATCTTTGGTTTCTAAAGAAGGTTATGAATTTGCGTTTGTAAGTAATGTTGTTAACATTCACCTTAATCAAGTTCTGATTGGGTCAGGTACATTAAGCAATGGTATATACGTATTAAACCAACCACAGATTTTCAATGTCCAGAATACACACAGAAGAAAGTCTCCAGATATCAATCAGACTTTCTTATGGCATTGTAGACTGGGTCACATCAATGAGAGAAGGTTGACTAAGTTACATACAGAAGGATATTTGGATCCGTTCGAATATCAATCATATGCCACTTGTCAATCCTGTCTCAAAGGAAAGATGACAAAGACTCCGTTCACTGGACAAGGAGTAAGAGCGAGCGAGCTCTTGGGACTCGTACACAGCAACGTGTGCGGTCCAATGTCTACACATGCGCGAAGCGGTTATTCTTACTTCATTACTTTTACGGATGATTTTTCAAGATACGGTTATGTCTTCTTAATGAAACATAAGTCAGAATCTTTTGAAAAATTCCAGGAATTTAAGAATGAAGTAGAAAAACAAACCGGCAAAAGTATCAAGATTCTAAGATCGGATCGAGGTGGAGAATACTTAAGTGCCGAGTTCCTGAATTACTTAAAAGAGAATGGGATTCTCTCTCAGCTTACTCCTCCATACACCCCGCAACATAACGGTGTATCGGAGAGACGGAATCGGACCCTATTGGATATGGTACGGTCCACGATGAGTAACGCTGAGTTACCGCGATCATTCTGGGGGTATGCGCTAGAAACAGCTGCATACCTATTGAACCGAGTTCCTACTAAGACTGTGCCTACCACACCATATGAGTTATGGAGTGGGAAGAAACCCTATCTTCAGTACCTGAAGATTTGGGGATGTCTAGCTTATGTCAAAAAGCAGCATACGGACAAGCTCGAGGCGCGCTCAGTACTGTGCAAGTTTGTGGGATACCCAAAGAACTCCAGGGGGTATCTTTTCTATTACGCAGAGGAGCAAAAAGTCCTTGTTTCTCGTAATGCCCATTTTCTGGAACATCAGTTCTTAGAAAAGGAAGTAAGTGGGAGCGCAATAGAACTGGAAGAAATTCCAGAACCACAGACTATTACTGAAAGCTTAATGGAACCAGAGGGTTCAAATGAACAGGACATTCCTATGCCGCTCCGCAGAAGTAGTAGGCAGTCTCATCCGCCCGAGAGATACTACGGTTTTCTCATAGACGGGGATAGAGAGGATTGCATCATAGACTATGATGAGCCTACTAGCTTCCAGCAGGCCGTTCAGAGCATTGACTCGGTAAAATGGCTGGATGCAATGCGGACCGAAATGGAGTCCATGTACACCAACAAAGTATGGACGTTGGACATTGCTCCAGATGGGGTAAAACCCGTAGGATGCAAGTGGATCTTCAAAAGGAAGATTGGTGTAGATGGACAGGTTGAGACCTATAAAGCTAGACTTGTAGCAAAGGGTTTCCGTCAAAGACCTGGCTTGGACTACGACGAAACCTTTTCTCCAGTGGCTATGCTGAAATCCATTCGGATCCTTCTTGCCATTGCTGCCTTCCACGATTATGAGATTTGGCAGATGGACGTAAAAACCGCTTTTCTAAATGGAAATTTAGAAGAGTGTGTCTATATGGATCAGCCAGAGGGTTTCATTCAGAGTGGGAGCAGCGGAAAGGTGTGCAAGTTGCTTAAGTCCATCTATGGACTAAAGCAGGCATCGCGGAGTTGGAACATCTGTTTTGATGAGACGGTCAAGGAATTTGACTTTATCAAAAATCCAGATGAACCATGCATCTATAGTAGATTTGTAACGAGAACTGTAGTATTCCTTGTTTTATACGTGGATGACATTCTCTTAATAGGAAATGACATTCCTATGCTACAATCTGTCAAGGGTTTCTTGTCACACAGGTTCTCCATGAAAGACCTGGGTGATGCCTCTTACATCCTGGGGATCCGGATCCATCGTGATAGATCCAAGAGGATATTAGGACTTTCACAGTCCAGGTACATCGACACCGTACTGAAAAGATTCAGTATGGAAGATTCCAAGCGCGGTAACCTACCGGCTTGTCACGGGATCACCCTCTCTAAAGAGATGTCTCCCAAGACTGATTTAGAGAGGGATCGCATGTCTATTATACCCTACGCTTCTGCGGTAGGCTCTATAATGTATGCGATGTTGTGTACCAGACCGGATGTAGCTTATGCACTGAGTGTAGTAAGCCGGTATCAGTCAAACCCAGGGGAGAAACATTGGATAGCGGTAAAGAACATTCTCAAGTACCTGAGGAGGACTAAGGAGATGTTCTTGGTGTATGGCGGAAAAGACCTCCAGATTGAGGCCTTTGCTGACTCCAGCTTCCAGAGTGACAAGGATGATTCCAAGTCCATGTCGGGTTTTGTCTTTACCCTCAATGGAGGGGCGGTGTGTTGGAAGAGTTCCAAACAGGAAACCGTTGCAGACTCGACTATGGAAGCGGAATACATCGCTGCATCTGATGCCGCAAAAGAAGCTGTCTGGATAAGGAAGTTCTTAAAAGAACTTCAGGTGGTTCCGTCCATTGTTGACCCAGTACCTCTGTATTGCGACAACAATGGGGCTATAGCTTTAGCAAAGGAACCCAGGTCCCATCAGAGATCCAGGCACATCTTGAGGCGGTATCACCTGATCAGGGAGATCGTGGATCGCAAGGAGATCGAGGTTCGGAGGGTTGCTTCAGAAGAGAACACTGCAGATCCATTCACCAAGGCCCTACCCCAGACTCAGTTCGAGCGGCTGATCGAGATGATAGGTCTTCGATACGCCAGTACATGGCCTTAGTGCAAGTGGGAGATTGTTAGTGTATATGCCCTAGAGGCCATTACTGTATCATACTAGTTTGTATATTACTTAATGGAAGCTTGGGATATTCACCTTGTATAAACAATCTTGCTCAATATAGTAGTATGCTACTTGGTTTGTTTCTACTTCAATGTGTACTTGTGTTTATTTCAGTATATCACTTATACGCATTAGTGGAGCCCTTAGGATCTTTGCTTGATTACCAGCGTTGTGATGGCAGTCACACTAATGGGGGCTGGGTAATCTATAGGCACATCCTTATACAGGTCCCTAGTCGTAGGACTATCGAGACAGGGCATCGATACTCCGGAGTAGACTAGCGTATGCGCTTCTCATCCCAGTGTGGGAGATGGTCTGTCCCACAGCCATCAGTACGTCGTACTGGAGATAGTATACAGGTGCTCGTTGGGTTACGAGTACACTGGACAGGACTCGTCGGGAACTGACAGGTTGGTATTATACCTATCGTCAGTTATCAGTTCCCAGGTGACATGAGTACAGCTTAGTCCGCTGACTTGACACTGACACTTCGCCTCGAGTGTGTTCCCACTGCACTTTGATCACTACCCTACCACGGCTCAAAGGAGTCGTGCAAACAGGTGGTGGTTGGGTGCAGTCCCGAAGCACTTGGAGGCAGTGACGGTTAGACAGGATTCGTCTCTCCCGGTATTGGGGGTTGACATCGCGCTGTGTCTAGGAGAGCCATTACACGAGTAGTCCCTGGCCAGGGCAAGCGAGATATACTGGTAGGTTTCCAGTGTTATCTCAGGGTGTTTTGGGCTTCACTCCGACACGACTTGTACCGCTATTGGGGGACTGACGTTTTACCGCCCCCTAGACCCGCCATGCGATGTATCAGACGAACAGACCGGACTGTACGGAGAATGTCACATTCAGACTCAGTAGGAGTTCAGATGGGGTTTCACCTCGTCAGCCTTCTTGTCGGCATCTACCTGGGGACCGTTACGCACAGCTAGTGCCGCTTGCGGTCTGTGGTTAAACCCACTGCCAGCGTAGTGTCGAGTCTTTAGAGTCCCACACAGAGGGTATTCGCCTCTGGGCAAAACAGAGTAGAGGTCGCATGGTTTTACGACAGGGTTCGTTCTCATCCGCGCACTTGTGTACGTTTGGAGTCCGGACGGATTATACTGGCAGGCTCTGGTTTGAGCCAGATACTGGTATATGTTTTGGGGGTTGCTTTTATATCTTGGTATTCTTGTTCCTCGGAACGAGAATGCAGGTGTGTATGCACAGTTGCTTGAGGCGGAGAATGAGGTTTTTCATTAGGGTTTCGGATCGGGTGCGTATGCACAGTTGACAGTCTTCATTTTCCAAACCCTAATGGATTTATATATTATCTATTAATAATAGTAATTAAATAAGAATTATGTTATGGTTGATTTTTTTGTTGACTTGTTGACCATGGTTGACTTGTTGACCATTGACTACCATCATGCTTTAAAAAGTCTTCCTTGATTCATGCTTACTTTTTATTAAATGAAGCATGGTTGTGGTCATTCCAAATACTACCATCAACTATTCTTATTTCAATTATTATCATTTAGATAATTCTTTTCTTTTGCAATATGGTTGCAAGAAAGAAAAGATATTGCTCATTCTATCATAACCTCTCTCTCTCCTCATTTCATCTTCTTCTTCCTCTAGCAAAGAGAAACCTTCTCATGTGTTGAGAATCATTCTCTTTAGAAAGAAAAGCAAACCCTAATCACTCTCTACTCATTCTAGGATGAAGGTTTAGCAAGCCGGAAACCCTAGTTCACTCAAAGATCGAGGAAGAGCCCAAAGGTCGAACCTTCGAGGTGGATCCATCTTCGACGGGAGAAGGCGACGAAAAGAGAACCATCAACCTCTACAAGGTTTGAAGAAGAAGGAGTTCAAGTTTAGGTATAACCATCTTCCATAGTAGCTAACTCTCTTTAGCAAGAATACTAGTTTTAGTTTAGACAACGATCCCGACCTAGTTTAGTCCATGTTGCCTCTTGCGATAAAAATTCGTTTTTTATACCGTTTCCGCCTCCCCGTAAGTACCGGGGGTCGCAATATGGACTTACAATGGAGTGGTAGGCAATGATCTGATTCGAACCTAATTCAATACGTATGCAGCTTCTCAAGTGCACAACCCCAAAAGGAAATAGGTAACTCAGTAATACTCATCATAGAGCACACCATATCTAATATGGTGCGATTGCTCCGCCCCGATACACCGTTGTGATGTGGTGTATTCAGAGGAGTAACACCGAGAGAGAATCTCATTCTCCTTTAGAACAGTCCAAGAATTCCATGCACAAGTATTCTCCTCCCTGATCTTATCATAGGACATAATACTTATACCCGGTTTTTGGTTCTCTACTTCTAACTTATATTCTGTGAATATCTCAAAAGGTTCGGACCTATGTTTCAACAGGAACATATGGCTGAATCTTGAGAGACTATCAGAGAATGTAATGAAGTATAAAGAACCGGTCCTAGCATGTGTAGACAGGAGACCTTACATACATCATCATGTATCAGTCCCAAGAGTTCACTAACTTTTTCTCTGTTTCCAATAAACAGAGCTATGGTCATTTTATCTTTGTGACATGACTGGCAAGTTTCACAAGATGTAAATTCAAACTGATTTAAATATGCATCTAAAATGTAACATAAGCTAGTCGGGTCACATTGATATGACCTAGTCTACAATGTCTCAAGAAGAATTCGTTCATTTCTGAACTCTTCCTCTTGTGTGTGTTTCGTATATTAGGAACTGTAGTTTGATTTAGAACGTCAATGCTTTTAGATAACATGCCTGAACCAATCAACTTTTGAAATAGGAAATGTTCAAAACATTATCCATCAATACAAAATTTTATCATTTCTTTACTAAATAAAGAGATTGATATGATTTTGTATATCAGGTTCGATATCTAATAGCATTTGTTCAGAATCAATGTATTTGTAATACAGGGTGACAGTGACCAACATACCTGGCTGCAACACTTGCACCGTTTTCTGTCTCATGAAACTTATCACCCGTTCTTAGTTCTCTGCCTTTCTGTAGCCCTATGTAACAAATTACATATCTGGGATCCTGATCTGGTATCAGATACCCAGGATGCCGAGGACACTGAGAAACAGTTCTTTATAATGAACACACCCGAAGGAGATGTATCATATGCACTTTCTTCGTTTGGGAGGCATAGGAATTCTGGTATTCCCCTATTTCCTGCTCTGTCTTATAACCATTATAAGTTGGAGCGGGACCAACGTTCCCCAGCTCAGTATAACAAGCGGGTTCGGTCAATACATCCATATTATTATCTTGATTAAGGCGTAATATGGTCGCTACCTGGAGAGAGAGAAAAGAAAACACTCTGCGTGCGCTCTTGCAAGATTAGATTGGTTATTTATTTTATCTAATCAGGATGGCTCCCACTGTTTTTATCAAATCTTCCTTCAAACCCTAAAAGGAAAGATTAGCCGGGATTAATTACACTTTACAAGTTCGCCAATCTTTTAGCCAGGCCAGTGTCGGTACTTTGAGGGAGGTTCCCCGTGCTTTCGCACGGACCTAATTACAGTAAACCTCGTTTTCCCAGAGGCGTAACCCCGTTGACACCTTTCTAGACACCTACTTGATCGGCTAATTGCAAAGTGCAAAACTCTCCCAGGAGTAACAATTACTCGCAGTGGCTATCGGGATCCAACTATCACATAGAAGGTATGCAATCTCATTGCAAATTTCAACACTTGAAACTCCCGATAAAGATTTTTACCCCTAGCACTTATGACCTTAACTATGGTCAACAAATCATAAGTACTAGTCAAGTTCTACCCGTCATTTCGTGATTAATTAGACCCACGCACATGACCCTTAACTAAGGTCAACAAAGTCACGCGACTGTCCTAACTAATCACATCATATGCGGTGTAGGAAGACATCACTTAGCTACTGTACACTGTGCCTTGACTATGGTCAACAAACATAGCACAAATACTAAGTACTCTACTTCCTAAAATGACGGAGGGTTGCGAATGGTTTTTAAGAAAACCTTTAACGCTTTGAACTTGATCTCGTTGTGGAATCAAATGGTTTTTAAATGGAGTGTTTTTGAAGCTTTTCTAGTTTTGTTAAAGGGGTCACTCCCGGTGAAGGGATCGTCGGCCCTTTTCTCGTCGAATGAGGTGCGGGATATATCATATATATCACTGTGCAAAGCAGAAACTATAGAAGTAATCAAAAGACAAACCGAGTGTGTAGCATCTGCCAGTTATTGCTAAAGGAGTCACTCCCGGTGAAGGGATCTCGGTCCTTTCCTCATCGAATAAGGTGCAGGATGTTCTTCAAGGAACACCGCGATGCAAAGTAAGAACTGTAGCTACCTGTTTTTATTTTGAAATTCGATTCCACAACATCAATTAGGTTTATTTTCTTTCATTAATCTCATTAATGAATGTCCCATCATTTAAGTCCACCTAAACATCACAGATAAATGTAACGTACGCTTATGCCATCCGCATTTGCCTCGATGTCCCGTCTGCACCGTTAGGTTAGGTAACTAACGCCAGAGCGAGGCAGGGCTAGCGCGGGTGTAAAACATAAGCAACGTCTATATAATATATCATATATACTATATATCTATCTGAACAAATCACATGATCACATCATAGATAACGCAGCAGAAAATATCATATGAAATATTGGATATACTAGGATGTCCGTGTTTTATTTTGAGCCTGAATAAAACACGGATTCCACGGTCGAGATGAATAGCCAATCCCACACCCTTAGACCCCTACGAGAGCGGCAAGCAACCTTACCAATTCTAGGGTTAGGAGACCCTGACTCGACTCCTCGAGATGGTCTCCCACTGGACCCTAGAACCCGGTTACTTGTGCTCCCCTCCTTGGGTCTATCCTAATGCGGAAAGTAAATAATATACAAATGGTGACATCTTCCGCAACCTGGAAGTGCCCCAATAAAAGAATATTACATACAAGTTTTTTCATGAATGAAAATGAAAGACACTCATCTCACATAAAAAAAACCCGGCTATTCAAACACGACGATCCAATATAACATATCCAGCAACACATAACATCACATGTCATCAACGTAAGTAAACATGCGTATCCCAATTGTCGTTGACATATAGCAACGAAACCGGCGATATCACATATTACACTTACGGTCACAGAAAAGAAAGTGTAAAACTACAACTGTAAAACTACAACAGTTGGAATCCGCAACCTCCTCAGACATCGCATGCCTGACCAAATGAATTCCTTAGATATCGCATGCCTAACAATTATAAACCCCGCATTTTAGTCTCATTATCGAAAACTATTTTCAATGTCAAGTCGGGCAATTCAATAAGATTCCCGACATCCTGATCGAATGCTCGTCGCAAACTTCAGTAGACGGCTGCACCCCCGACGCCATCGACGAAGTGCACTAAGGCGGAACACCGCTGCCGCGAGCACCCGAATGGATGCTTTCGGCGGCGGGGTTCTCTTACAGTCACTTGGTTGGGGCTATGGGGTGTAGCTGTCTATTAAGTCTATCCGGCGAGTATCCGCGTACGCTACGTGATTGCGACGGACTTTTGATCGCATCAAAATTCCATGGCTACCGATCAAGTGAGACTAAACTGCTATGTTTATAACATTCATTCAGTTATCTCATAACTACTTGTGGATTCCAAATGTTGTATCACATTCCGAATAAATAGAAAATATTAAACTTTCCAATCGAACAATCGAACACCCAAGTTTTCCCGAAACAGCTCAACACATAAAATAAGTTTAAAAAAATTCACTTCATGCCTCAGTACCAACGGTCCAACCGTAAAAGGGTCAAGCCAACGCCTCACATGTGGCACGCCGTACTGCCCCAAACCCTAAGATTCAAAGGCAGTTCAAGACGGTCACATAATCGAGTTAGGGTTTGTTGTCTTCTAGAGGGACCATCGCGTTACTTGCACTACTTAGAACGTTCTTAAACCACGGAAAAATCCAACACTTGGAAGTTTTCCGGCAGGGGAAAAGGTGGGTATTTATATCCGGTCGAACTTTTTTACATATTCAAAAATTACCCGGAAAAACACAATAAACAAAGTTAAATAATCCGATCGAATCATCGAGTCCCAATACAACCCAGGAACACTCAACTCTTGATTCATAATAAAAATACCCTTAAAAGATAAATCTCAGAAATAGGAATGATGGTGGAAAAATTACGGCTTAACTCCTCTGTACGGCCGCGGAATCGCGGCCCAAGCAGGGTATTGTCGCAGTTCCGCGGTGCAATGTACGATTTAGGCTGTCGTTTTTCACCACAATTCTTATATTTCCCTTCTCAATTTTTCAGGTATTTTTAATTCAGAAAAATCCACAATTACAGAAAATGTACAGAGAGGGTTGAAAATTATGGTTTCGGGTTCGATCGGACTTCAAACATCGTCTACGCATCGCCTAAGGCTCTAGCTAGGCTCTGATACCACTGTAGGGTTCCTAGGCACACACTAGAGGATGTACAAGTGATCAAACATGGCCAATTCAAAATCTTCTATGTGCCGAGAAACCCTAATACGATCGTTGACTAGAGGTATAAGCGAAAACGATATAAATTAACAAGTTTAACTAAGAGTGAACAGAAAATACAACCTTTGTAGATCCGGTCCTCCACCTCCATAGCTCCGTGACTATGTCCCTCCGCTGTGATCATCGGATCCCAGACTCTGGCGATGGTTTCTTCGGAGAAATGATCGGGCTAAGTCGTCGACTTCGATGCCGAAGATGATCTACGTCGAGGCAACTCAAGATCAAGCTCCAACTTCACCAAGTCATGAAACTTATGAAGAAAATGCCCTATACTACATGGCAAGTGGTAGAGGATGAAGAAATAGGAAGTGGGTTCACTTTGGATTTGGATTTCTCACTTGGAATCATCACTTGATCATTTTCAAGAATGGTTTTTCTTTTTCTTCATGAAGAAGATGAAGAAAAAGAATGGAAAAATAATATCAATTAAAACAAAAAACAAGTGATTGTTATCATTATGCAACCATGGTTAAGTGTAGAGAATAAACTAGGGTTAGGTGAATGGTTAGGTTAAGCAAAAGAAACAAAAATGGTCAAAGCTTCTTGAAGCTTCAAGGAAAAAACAAAAGAAGCAACCATTTCTTTTCTTGCTAAAATGAATAAATAAATAAAATAAATAATCAAGAAAAGATAACAAAACCCTAACCATTCACTTAAACATGGTTTAAAGTAAACATACACCCAAGTTTGCATGTATCATCAAACATGATACAAACTAGTGCACAAAACTATATCATATATACAATGTGCACATCAAGTGAGAAAATCCATCTTAAATGAACCAATACTAGTTAATGCAAAGTAATATATCAAATATATAATTATACATTAAATCATTAAATCAACACTTGATTTAACGATCCGGTCATATCGCATATGACCGACTAATATCTAATGTATCGACTTATCGAATCAATCCTCGATTCGATAACTAGGTTATATCGCATACAACCAATCGATACATTCATCACGAGAATAGAATACGGTATCACATACACGCATTATTCTCGGTCCCACACATATCTCATATGCGCTCCTATTTCGTTTCGCTTGAGCCAGGAAACCTCTGTGTAGGACTCTAAAGACTCGTCAATACGCCGGCACCAGGTGATGATCATATCAAACACCCACAAGCCGCAAGCGGTCTGCTAAACCTAACGGCCACCCGGGTATTGAGCGATCAGAAGATCGATGAGCAAGCCCGCTCACACTCCTGTGAATCTAACCAGTAACACTTACCGTACAGTCCGGTCTGTTCGTCTGATATGTCGCATATCTCGCCTAGGGGTGGTAAACGTCAGACCACAATAGTTTGATAATTCATGCCGACGTGAGGTCCATAACATGTGTGAAACTACTGATAACTCTTACCAGTATATCACTGCAACTCTGGCCAGGGATTTCCAGTCATGGCCAGTCGAGCATAGCGCAACATCAACCCCCAATACAGGGAGAGACGAATCCCCTCCTATCGCTCATTGCCTCCATGTGAATCGGGACTGTACCCAAAAACCACCTGTTTGCACGACTCAGTAGAGCCATGGTAGGGTGGAAATCAAAGCACAGTGGGAGACACACAAGACTATATGACGATCTCGGGTCAACAGACTAAGCTGTACCAGTGTCACCAGAGAACTGCCATCTGACGTGAGGTATAATACCATCTGGGAGTTCTCGGCGAGTCCGTTCAGTGTACCCAGTCTCCACGGAGCACCCGCATACCATCTCTGATGTCAAACACCAATGGATATGGGATCATCCATCGCCCATCACATGGGTCGAGAAGATATGCTCTAGTCTACTCTGGAATATCGATGCCCCGTCACGATATTCCCACGATTAGGAACATTGAAGGATGTACTCATGGACTACCCAGGCCCCACCAGTATGATCTGCATCATAGTCCTGGAAGTCGAGCACATATCCTAAGGGCTTTATCAACATGTAATAGAGAGACAGCAAGTATACATGTTAAGATAAAGAGCAACCAGATAGCGTACTATCATGTCGAGCAAGAAAGTCCTACCTATATATGTCCCAGCATCCACTACAATATACATCCAATGTACAGTAATGGCCTCTAGGGCATACATAAAACTAACATATTTGTATATACGTATTCTAGTATTATTGTTCACTATTCGTTTTTCTCTCTCGGCTATTCGTATTTTGGTACGAATACGCGTATATGTATTTCGGTACATGTACCGGGAAGTATTCCGTATTTTGTACGGAATAGCTTCTAGAAGATTTGCAACATCATTATTGATTTTCCTTTTTAGGAATTTCATTTTTTTTTATAATGAGGTGGAGGGTGTGGGGTGGCATGAACAATGACATGGCATGGTGCAAAGTATGGGTGCATTGTTTATTGTTTTAATTGTTTAATTTGAAAAAAGGAAATGAATTTTTTTTTGTGATTGAGAGAGGGGGGCCGGCCACATTATTGTGGGCATGGGGGTTCATTTTCATTGGATTATTTTTCATTACACTAGCTCTCTCTCCCACTCTCTCAAGCACACACAAAATATACTTAGCCATTTTTATTCATGAAAATATTTCTTCACCACCTCCATTCTTCTTCCATGGTTTCTCTCATGAGCAAATGAGTATGAGAGAAAATATAGTGACACACTACTACACCTCGACTCTCCATCGTTAGCAACTTTGGAGCGTCGGTTGTCTCGTTCGTCGAGCTGGAGCTTGCGCCATTTCCCTCGTGGTGGATCATCGGAGATGGAGGAAGACCGGCAACCAAACTTTGTCAAAGAACCGCAAGGATCTTGGAATGAAGACCGAAGGACTTGGATCATCTCGGTATAACAATTCTAACTCTTAGTTTAATTTGCTAGTTTAGGGTTCAAGGTCGATCCGGAAATCGGGTAGCGGTAGCGCCGGTTTAGAAAATTTTTGTTCCGCATTTTGGCCGCGTTTCGACGGCCGGGGCGCTGCCGGAACCCTTCAATTTTCTTTCTGAAGATCCATTTGCAGCCTACGGGTTTTACCCCTTCTGGAGAAAAGTCCAAAGTCCATACTTTGTTAGTGTACATGGACTCCATTTCGGTCCGCATTGCATCCAGCCATTGTAGGGTCCCTAGGCACACTAATGAGGTCTCACAAGGCATCAACCATGCCATTTTCAAAATTTACGGGTGCCGAGAAACCCTAATACGGATCGTTAACTAGATATTTAGGCGACAAAAGCAACTAGTTAACAACTTAACTAAAAGAACGGAAATACAACCTTTGTAGATCCGGTCCTCCACCTCCATAGCTCCGCAATGAAGTCTCCTCGCTGTCTAAATGGAAACCCGGGCTCTAGCGTCGGCTTCATCGGAGAAATGGGCGGGCAAGGTCGTCGGCTTCGTGCCGAAGATGATCTACGTCGAGGCATCACAAGATCAAGCTCCCACTTCACCAATGCATGAAACATATGAAGAAAACACCCTGTACTACTTGGCAAGAGGTAGAGGATGAAGAAATAGAAAGTGGGTTCACTTTAGAATTGGATTTCTCACTTGATTTCTCACTTTGCCATTGTTGGTGGCAAGCTTCTTCATGTGAAGAAGAAGAAGAAGAAGATAATAATGTTATGATAAGAATAATAAAAGAGAAAAGAAAAAGAATTCTTATCATATGCAAAACATGGTTTGGTATAGAGAATCAACTAGGGTTAGTAAATGGTTAGGTTAAGACATGAAGACAAAATGGTTACTTTAGTCAAACCTTCATGAAGCTTCAACAAGCTTCATCTTGAAAGCAACCATTTTCTCTTTTTCCTTTTATTAAAACAAAATAAATAAATGCATAAATAAATAAAAGGAAACCCTAACCATTAACTAACCATGGTTTAATCATACACTTAACCAAGTTAGCATGTATCATCAAACATGATACAAACAAGTGCACAAAAGTATATCACATATACAAGTTGTGTACTTCAAGTGAGAAAATCCATTTAAAGTGAACCAATACTAGTTAATGCAAAGTAATATATCAAATATATAATTATGCATTAAATCATTAAATCAACACTTGATTTAACGATCCGGTCATATCGCATATAACCGACTAGTATCCTATGTATCGGCTTACCGAATCAATCCTTGATTCGATAACTAGGTTATATCGCATACAACCATTCGATATATTCATCGCGAGAATGGAATACGGTATCACATACACGCATTATTCTCGGTCCCGCACATATCTCATATGCGCTCCTATTTCGTTTCGCTTGAGCCAGGAAACCTCTGTGTAGGACTCTAAAGACTCGTCAATACGCCGGCAGCAGGTGATGATCATATCAAACACCCACAAGCCGCAAGCGGTCTGCTAAACGTAACGGCCATCCGGGTATTGAGCGATCAGAAGATCGAAGAGCAAGCCCGCTCATACTCATGTGAATCCAACCAGTAACACTTACCGTACAGTCCGGTCTCGTCGTCTGATATGTCGCATATCTCGCCTAGGGGTGGTAAACGTCAGACCCCAATAGCTCGATAAGTCGTGTCGATATGAGGTCTATAACAATTCGAGAAACTACTGGTAACACTTACCAGTAAATCTCAGCAACCCTGGCCAGGGATTTCCGGTTATAGCCAATCGAACACAGCGCAACATCAACTCCCTATACCGGGAGAGACGAATCCCTTCCTATCGCTCATTGCCTCCATGTGACTCGGGACTATACCCAAAAACCACCATTTTGCACACCCTCTTGGACGTGGTAAGGTGGAAATCAAAGCACAGTGGGAACCACATAAGACTCTATGACGGTCTCGGGTCAACAGACTACTCTGTACCAGTGTCACCAGAGAACTGCCATCTGACGTAAGGTATAATACCATCTGGGAGTTCTCGGCGAGTCCGTCCAGTGTACCCAGTCTCCACTGAGCACCCGTATATTATCTCTGATGTCAAACACCAATGGATATGGGATCATCCATCGCCCATCTGTATGGGTCGAGAAGGTATACGCTGGTCTACTCTGGTATATCGATGCCTCGTCTCGATACACCCACGACTAGGGACTTTGAAGGATGTACTTATAGACTACCATGTCCCCACTAGTATAATCCGTATCATTGTCCAGGTAGTCAAGTACACATCCTAAGAGCTTTACCAACATGTATCGGAGAGACAATCAGTGTACACGTTAAGGTAAAGTGTAACCAGATAGCATACTATCATGTCGAGCAAGAAAGTCCTCCCTATATATGTCCCAGCATCCACTACAATATACATCCTATGTATAGCAATGGCCTCTAGGGCATACATATAACTAACAATCTCCCACTTGCACTAGGGCCATCTGATAGCAGTGGTTGTAGTATCTCATACTCAACCATCCCATAAAAGTCTTTCTCTGGGAATAGGCCTTCGCGAGTGGATCCGCCGTGTTGTCCTCTGAGTCTACTCTCCTAACCTCGATCACCCTGGAGATCAACTATCTCCATGATCAGGTGATACTGCCTTAGAATATGTCTGGATCACTGATGGGACGGACATTCCTTGGCATAAGCCACAACTCCATTGTCACACAATGGGAGGAACTAAGTTCATCTCATGAACAAATATACATCCAGACTGCCTCTTTGGTAGCATCTTAAATAGTGACGTATCGAGCCTTTAATCGTCTAGTATGTCACGGTATCTAGCTTGGAACCCTTCCAACATACCGTCCCTTTACTGAGGGTAAAGACAATGCCTGTGACTGACTTTCAGTCGTTCTTATCACCCTGGAACCCTTCCAGTGATTCTCCCCAGGATCGATTGATACCATCTCACTACAACTAGTGAGAATCCTATCAACCAATTAGATCTATCTCATAGATCCAAAACCCAGGATTTAGGAGGTATCACTTTGATCCTATGTGGAGAATCCTTGTGATAAGCGGAGATTGACTGAGCGTAGCATAGGAAACTCCTTCCCTATAATGAGTATGTCATCCACGTACTCTACGAGGATCGTCACCATACTCCCTACTACCTTTTTGTTTATACAAGGTTCATCTACCATTTTGATGATGTCAAACTCTTTGACTAAATCATCAAAACAGATGTTCCAACTCCGCGATGCCTGCTTTATCCTATAAAGCAACTTTTACACGTTTCCGCTGCTCCCACTGTCTGCGAAGCCCTCTGGCTGTGTACTTATAGACGCCCTTTTCTAAAACATCATTTAGAAAAGTAGTCATGACACCCAACCGCCAGATATCGTAGTCATGGTATGTAGCCGTGGCAAGTAGGATCTGGATGAACTTAAGCATAGCCACTGAAAAAGGATTCATCATTATCCACGCATGGTTGATGATGAAAACCTTTAACATGTCTAGCTTTGAAAGTCTCAACTTTTCCGTCTACACCAAGTAATCTTCTCAAGATATACTTGCTCCTGATGGGGATTTAACCCTTCAGATATCGCAACCAAAGTCCATACTTTGTTGGTGTACATGGATTCCATCTCAGATCACTAAGCATCCAACCATTCTTACAGAGTCTTACTCCTGATGGCCAGCTCGAAACTAGTTGGGTCATCATCTCATGATGCAATCCTCGCTCCCACTGTCATAGAGAAACCGAAGTATCTCTCAGGTGGGTGAGGAACCCTACTAGATCGGCGGAGAGGCTGAGGTTCGTTGGTCTCTACTGAATCCTTTGGTTCTACCAAATCATCTGCTGTAGTTTGTATAGCTGGAACCTTTCCAGTTCTACATAACAGATCTTGCCTCGAGCTTGTCCGGATCATGCTTTTAGACATAGCCAGGACAACCCCAAATCTTAACCAACTTAAGATATGGGCTCTTCCCTTTCCATATCACATATGAAGCGGTAGGCAACTGATTTGATTGGAACCCAATTCAACAGGTATGCAGCTTCTCAAGCGCATAACCCCCAAAAGGAAAAAGGTAACTCAGTAGTACTCATCATAGAGCACACCTTATCATATAGGGTGTGATTGCTCCGCCCCGATATACCATCGTGCTACGGTGTATACGGAGGAGTAATGCTGAGAGAGAATCTCATTCTCTTTTAGAAAAGTCCAGGAATTCCGTGCTCAAGTATTCTCCTCCCTGATCACATCAAAGGACATAATACTTATACCCGTATTGGTTCTCTACTTCTAGCTTATATTCTGTGAATATCTCAAAAGGTTCGGACTTGTGTTTCAACAGGAACATAGGTCTGAATCTCGAAAGATCATCAGAGAATGTAATGAAGTACAAAGAACCAGTCCTGGCATGTGTAGACAGGGGACCTTTATACATCAACATGTATCATCCCAAGAGTTCACTAACTCATTCTCTGTTTCCAATAAACAGAGCTGGTGTCATTATATCTTTGTGACATGACTGGCAAGTTTCACAAGATGTAAATTCAAACTGATTTAAATATGCATCTATATGTAACTTCAGCTAGTCGGGTCGCATTGATATGACCCAGTCTACAATGCCTGAAGAAGGATTCGTTCATTTCTGAACTCTTCCTCTTGTGTGTGTTCCATATACTAAGAACTGTAGTTTGATTTAGAACATCAACCCTTTTAGATAACGTGCCTGATCCGATCAACTTTTGATATAGGAAATGTTCAAAACATTATCCAGCAATACAAAATTTTCTCATTTCTTTACTTTTAAAGAGACTGATATGATTTTGTATATCAGGTTCGGTATCTAATAACATTCGTTCAGAATCAATGTATTGGTAATACAGGGTGACAGTGACCAACAGACTTGGATGCAACACTTGCCCCGTTTTCTGCCTCATGAAACTTATCACCCGTTCTCAGTTTTTCTACCTTTTTGCAGCCCTATGTAACAGATTACATATCTGGGATCCTGATCCGGTATCATATACCTAGGATGCGGAGGATACTGAGAAACAGTTCTTTGTAATGAACACACCCGAAGATGATGCATCAGAATGCACTCTCTTCGTTTGGGCGGCACGGGAAATCTGGTATTCCCCAATTTCCTGCTCTGTCTTATAACAATTACAAGTTGGAGCGGGACCAACGTCCCCCAGCTCAGTATAACAAGCGGGTTCGGTCAATAATCCGTATTATTATCTTCATTAAGGCGTGATATGGTCGCTACCTGGAGAGAGAGAGAAGAAAACACTCAGCGTGCGCTCTTGCAAGAATAGATTGGTTATTATTTTATCTAATCAGGATGGCTCCCACTGTTTTTATCAAATCTTCCTTCAAACCCTAAAAGGAAAGAATAGCCGGGATTAATTACACACTACAAGTTCGCCAATCTTTCAGCCAGGCCGGTGACGGTACTTTGAGGGAGGTCCCCCGTGCTTTCGCACGAACCTAATTAATGTAAACCTCGTTTTCCCAGAGGCGTAACCCCGTTGACACCTTTCTAGACACCTACTTGATCGGCTAATTGTAATGTGTAAAACTCTCCCAGGAGTAACAATTACTCGCAGCGGGTATCGGGATCCAACAATCTCATAGAAGGTATGCAATCTCATTGCAAATTTCAACACTTGAAATTCCCGATAATATTTTGCCCCTAGTGTTCTATGACCTTGACGAATGCCAAACAACCCATAGTCCACTAGTCAAGTTCAACCCGTACATTTCTTGATCGAATTAAACCCACCCGCACGACCCTTGACGAATGCCAAACAACGCCGTACGAATACCCTAATCCAATCGCATCATATGCTCAAGCAGATAAATACTAGTTAGCTACCGTACACTACGCCTTGACGAATGCCAAACTACCGCAGCACGAATACTAACTAGTACATATCTGAAATGACGGAGGGCTACGACAGGTTTTTCTGAAAACCTATTGCGTAATGAACTTGAAATCGTTGTAGAATCAAATGATTTTAGAAATGGAGTGATTTTAAGGCTTTTCTAGTTTTGCGAAAGGAGTCACTCCCGGTGAAGGGATCGTCGGTCCTTTCCTCGTCGAATGAGGTGCGGGATATATCATATATATCACTGTGCAAAGCAAAAACTCTTAAAAGCAATCAAAAGACAAACCGAGTGTGTAGCATCTGCCAGTTATTGCTAAAGGAGTCACTCCCGGTGAAGGGATCTCGGTCCTTTCCTCATCGAATAAGGTGCAGGATATATCACATATACCGCTATGCAAAGCAAGAACTGTAGCTACCTGTTTTATTTTTGAAATTCGATTCTACAACATCTTAGGTTTCTTTTATTTCATTAATCACATTAATGAATTCCCATCATTTAAGTATCTAAACATCACAGATAAATACGACGTACACTTATGCCATCCGCATTCGCCTCGATGTCCCCTCGTGCACCGTTAGGTTAGGTAACTAACGGCTGAGCGAGGCAGGGCTAGCGCGGGTGTAAAACATAAGTAACGTCTATATAAAATATCAAATATACTATATACAGTATCTATCACTGAACATCACATGATCACATCACAGATATCGCAGCAGAAGAAACATATGAAATATTGGATATACTAGGACGTCCGTGTTTTCAATACGAGCCAGTATAAAACACGGATTCCACGGTCGTGATGAATAGCCAAACCCACACCCCAAGACCCCTACGAGAGCGGCAAGCAACCTTACCAATTCTAGAGTTAGGAGACCCGGACTCGACTACTCGAGTTGGTCTCCCACTGGACTCCAGAACCCGGTTACTTGTGCCCTCCTCCTTGGGTCTATCCTAGTGCGGAAAAGTAAATAATATACAAAGGGTGACAACTTCCGCAACCTGGAAGTACCCCAATAAAAGAATATTACATACAAGTTTTTACATGAATGAAAATGAAAAACACTCAGCTCACATGAAAAACCCCCGGCTATTCAAACACGACAATCCAATATAACATATCCAGCAACACATAACATCACATGTCATCAACGTAAGCAAATATGCGCATCCCAATTGTCGTTGACATATAGCAACGAAACCGGCGATATCACATATTACACTTACGGTCACAGAAAAGAAAGTGTAAAACTACAACAGTTGGAATCCGCAACTCCTTTAGACATCACATGCCTAATCAAATGAATTTCTTAGACATCGCATGCCTAACAATTATAAACCCCGCATTTCAGTCTCATTATCGAAAACACTTTTCAATATCAAGTCGGGCAATTCAACAAGATTCCCGATATCCTGATCGAATGCTCGTCGCAAACTTCAGTAGACGGCCGCACCCCCGATGCCGTCGACGAAGTGCACCAAGGCGGAACACCGCTGCCGCGAGCACCCAGATGGATGCTTTCGGCGACGGGGTTCTTCTACAGTCACTTGGTCGGGGCTAAGGGATGTAGCTGTCTATTAAGTTTATCCGGCGAGTATCCGCGTACGCTACGTGATTGCGACGGACTTTTGATCACATCAAAATTTCGTGGCAACCAATCAAGTGAGACTAAAGTGCTATGTTTATAACATTCATTCAGTTATCTCATAACTGCTTGTGAATTCCAATTATTGTATCACATTCTGGATAAACAGAAAATGTTAAACTTTCCGATCGAATAGTCAAACACCCAAGTTTTCCCGAAACAGCTCAACACATGAAACAAGTTTAAAAACATCCAGTTCATGCCTCAGTACCAACGGTCCAGCCGTAGAATGGCCAAGCCAACGCCTCACATGTGGCACGCCGTACTGCCCCAAACCCTAAGGTTCAAAGGGCAGTTCAAGACAGTCACATAATCGAGTTAAGGTTTGTTGTCTTCTAGAGGGACTATCACGTTACTTGCACTACTTAGAACGTCTTTAAACCACGGAAAGATCTAACACTTGGAACTTTCCCGACAGGGGAAAAGTTGGGTATTTATATCCGGTCGAACTTTTTAACATATTCTAAAATATCGGGAAAGCCACATAGACAAAATTAGACAATCCGATCGAAACACCGAGTCCCCAATACAACCCAGAAAACTCAACTCTTGAGTTCAGAAAAAAAATATCCCAGGAAAACCAGCACTGCAAAATAGGAATTACTGTGCAAAATTCAATGGGAGAAGAGACAAAATGGCCGCGGAACAGCCGCATTAGCACGCTAATGCCGCGGTTCCGCCGCACTTTAGAAAGATCATTAGGTAATTTTTGCACCGTAATTCTTAGAATTTCCTGCTGAATTTTCTGCATATTTTTAATCTGGAAAAAACCCAATTTTTGGAAAAAGTCCAGAGAGCAAATTTGTGTTAGGGTTTCGGTTTAATCGGACTTCAAACTCCGTCTACGCATCGCCTAAGGCTCTAGCTAGGCTCTGATACCACTGTAGGGTCCCTAGGCACACTAATGAGGTCTCACAAGGCATCAACCATGCCATATTCAAAATTTACGGGTGCCGAGAAACCCTAATACGGATCGTTAACTAGATATTTAGGCGACAAAAGCAACTAGTTAACAACTTAACTAAAAGAACGGAAATACAACCTTTGTAGATCCGGTCCTCCACCTCCATAGCTCCGCAATGAAGTCTCCTCGCTGTCCAAATGGAAACCCGGGCTCTAGCGTCGGCCTCATCGGAGAAATGGGCGGGCAAGGTCGTCGGCTTCGTACCGAAGATGATCTACGTCGAGGCATCACAAGATCAAGCTCCCACTTCACCAAGTCATGAAACTTGTGAAGAAAACACCCTATACTACTTGGCAAGAGGTAGAGGATGAAGAAATAGGAAGTGGGTTCACTTTAGAATTGGATTTCTCACTTGATTTCTCACTTTGCCATTGTTGGTGGCAAGCTTCTTCATGTGAAGAAGAAGAAGAAGAAGATAATAATGTTATTATAAGAATAATAAAAGAGAAAAGAAAAAGAATTCTTATCATATGCAAACCATGGTTTGGTGTAGAGAATCAACTAGGGTTAGTAAATGGTTAGGTTAAGACATGAAGACAAAATGGTTACTTTAGTCAAACCTTCATGAAGCTTCAACAAGCTTCATCTTGAAAGCAACCATTTTCTCTTTTTCCTTTTATTAAAACAAAATAAATAAATGCATAAATAAATAAAAGGAAACCCTAACCATTAACTAACCATGGTTTAATCATACACTTAACCAAGTTAGCATGTATCAACAAACATGATACAAACAAGTGCATAAAAGTATATCACATATACAAGTTGTGTACTTCAAGTGAGAAAATCCATTTAAAGTGAACCAATACTAGTTAATGCAAAGTAATATATCAAATATATAATTATGCATTAAATCATTAAATCAACACTTGATTTAACGATCCGGTCATATCGCATATAACCGACTAGTATCCTATGTATCGGCTTACCGAATCAATCCTTGATTCGATAACTAGGTTATATCGCATACAACCATTCGATACATTCATCGCGAGAATGGAATATAGTATCACATACACGCATTATTCTCGGTCCCGCACATATCTCATATGCGCTCCTATTTCGTTTCGCTTGAGCCAGGAAACCTCTGTGTAGGACTCTAAAGACTCGTCAATACGCCGGCAGCAGGTGATGATCATATCAAACACCTACAAGCCGCAACCGGTCTGCTAAACGTAACGGCCACCCGGGTAATGAGCGATCAGAAGATCGACGAGCAAGCCCGCTCACACTCATGTGAATCCAACCAGTAACACTTACCGTACAGTCCGGTCTCGTCGTCTGATATGTCGCATATCTCGCCTAGGGGAGGTAAACGTCAGACCCCAATAGCTCGATAAGTCGTGTCGATATGAGGTCTATAACAATTCGAGAAACTACTGGTAACACTTACCAGTAAATCTCAGCAACCCTGGCCAGGGATTTCCGGTTATAGCCAATCGAACACAGCGCAACATCAACTCCCTATACCGGGAGAGACGAATCCCTTCCTATCGCTCATTGCCTCCATGTGACTCGGGACTGTACCCAAAAACCACCGTTTTGCACGCCCTCTTGGACGTGGTAAGGTGGAAATCAAAGCACAGTGGGAACCACACAAGACTCTATGACGATCTCGGGTCAACAGACTACTCTGTACCAGTGTCACCAGAGAACTGCCATCTGACGTAAGGTATAATACCATCTGGGAGTTCTCGGCGAGTCCGTCCAGTGTACCCAGTCTCCACTGAGCACCCGTATATTATCTCTGATGTCAAACACCAATGGATATGGGATCATCCATCGCCCATCTGTATGAGTCGAGAAAGTATACGCTAGTCTACTCTGGTATATCGATGCCCCGTCTCGATACACCCACGACTAGGGACTTTGAAGGATGTACTTATGGACTACCATGTACCCACTAGTATGATCCGCATCATAGTCCAGGTAGTCAAGTACACATCCTAAGGGCTTTACCAACATGTATCGGAGAGACAATCAGTGTACACGTTAAGGTAAAGTGTAACCAGATAGCATACTATCATGTCGAGCAAGAAAGTCCTCCCTATATATGTCCCGGCATCCACTACAATATACATCCTATGTATAGCAATGGCCTCTAGGGCATACATATAACTAACAGCCATTTTACCAAGTCTCTGCTCTGAATAGCTTGCTGGAAGCTAGTTGGCTCATCATCGTCGATAATGCAATCCTCTATATCACCGTCTGTGAGATAACCGTAGTATCTCTCCGGCGGATGAGATAGCTTACTAGTTCTAAGGAGTGGTGCAGGTATGTCAGGTTCTTTCAAAATATCTGGTTCCACCATCCTTTCAGTAATAGTTTGCGGTTCTGGAATTTCTTCCAGTTCTATTCACTTCCACTTATCTGATTTTCTAAAAATCCAGTTTCCAAAAAGTGGGCATGCCGAGAAACAAAGATCTTTTGTTTCTCTGTGTAATAGAAAGGTACCCCCAAGAGTTCTTTGGTTATCCCACAAACTTACACAATACTGAGCATGCCTCGACCTTGTCAGCATGCTACAGTTTTACAAAAGCTGTACATCCCCATGTCTTATGGTACTTAAGATAGGGTTTCTTCCCACTCCACATCTGATATGGTGTGGTAGGTACTGACTTAGTAGGAACCTTGTTCAAAAGATATGCTGCTGATTCTAGTGCATAGCCCCAGAAGGATCGCGGTAACTCAGCGTTACTCATCATGGAACGAACCATATTCAATAGGGTTCTGTTCTGCCTTTCTGATACACTGTTGTGCTGAGGTGTGTATGGAGGAGTAAACTGAGAGAGAAATCCATTCTCTTTTAAGTAGCTCAGGAACTCGGCACTTTAGTATTCACCACCTCGATCAGATCTCAGTGTCTTGATACTTTTGCCAGTTTTTTCCCACTTCATTCTTGTATTCCCGGGATTTCTCAAAGGTCTCGGATTTATTTTTCATCAAGAATACATGTCCATACCTAGAGAAATCATCCGTAAAAGTAATGAAGTGGGAATAACCACTTCTCGCAAGTGTAGACATTGGACCACACACATCACTGTTTATAAGTCCCAAAACCTCGCTCGCTCTTACTCCGTGTCAAGTGAACGGAGTCTTTGCCAATCTTTCCACTGAGACATGATTGACAAGTTGCAAAAGACTGATATTCGAACGGATCCAAATATCCCTCTCTATGTAACTTTTTCAACCGTGTTTCATTGGTGTGACCCAGTCTACAATGCCACAAGAAAACCTGATTTAATTCTGGAGATTTTCTTTTAAGTGTGTTCTGGACGTTGAAAACCTGAGCTTGATTTAATACGTATATTCCGTTATCTAATGTATCTGACCCAATCAAATTTTGATATAGGTGGATATGTACTACATCACTTACAAATGTAAAATCATATTCTTCTTTAGAAAGTAAAGATACAAATATGATATTATAGGCTAGACTAGGTTCATACAAACAGTTACGTAAAATCAATATCTGCCCACTTGTCAATCCTAGGTGATATTCCCCTACGGATTCAGCATCCATGCTCATTCCGTTAGCAACTCTGAGAGTCATATCACCTGCCTTGATAACTCTATTGTTTCTCAAAGCCTGTAATGAATTACAGATATAAGATCCCGATCCGGTATCTAGTACCCAGGAAGTAGAGTTAATAGATAGACAGTTTTCAATTACAAACACACCTGAAGCCGAAGCCACAACGTGCTTCAAATCCTGGCTTCTGGTTTTCCAAGCCTTGCAGTCCTTCTGACAATGCGCTTTCCTATGACTAAAACGGCATGCCTCCTTCCCTACTACTAGCCCCGAAACTTTTGTCCTGCCCTTTCCTTCTACCTTACTGACACCGCTTATCGGCTTGGTGGAGGCCTTCTTCTTCTCTCTCTTGGCTTTCACCTCGAATCTAGAAGAGGAAGATTCCCTAATAAGCAGAGCGGATGTCTTCCTGAATTCTTTCTGGGTGCCCTCTGAGCTCCTCAATAAATTGAGGATACTTGGAAGTGTAACTTCCTTCGTTTGAATTTTGCAATTCAAGATAAACTGGGCGTAAGTAGAAGGTAGGGACTATAGAATCAAGTCAATGCATAACTCGTTCTCTAACGTGGTCCCATGGTCTGTGAGCTCTTTAATATAACTAATTATCATAAGGACGTGATCCCCTAAAGATGACCCAACAGCCAACCTCGCTTGAAGCAATATTTTCGAGGTCTCATATCTTGCGATACGAGATTGCTCTCCATATAAAGCTTTGGTATGGAGGAAGATAGAAGCTAAGTCATCTTCTCGTGCTGCCTCTGGTGCTCACTATCCATTGAGTCTAACACAAGGCACTTGGCTCTCACATAATCCTTTTCCCATGTTAGACGGATATCCATATCCGCTACGGTAGAACTTGGACCTGGGACGGCGGAGGGTTTTGTAGTAAGGAGGTAGTCTAGCTTGTTATAGGTAAGTGCCATCTAGACATACCGTAGCTAATCAATATAGTTTGGCTCAGTCAAATTATTATCTAATAACCCATGTGTCATTGTGGTCACTGCAAATAAGAGAGAGAGAAGAAACACTTAGCATGATGCTCTTGCAAGTTTAGATTGGTTATTAGTTTATCTAAACAGGATGGCTCCTACCGTTTCCTCGAATCCTTCCTCAAACCATAAAAGAAGAATTAGTCAGGATTAATCCCACTTTTACAATTCTTGCTTAACCTTTCAGCCAGGCTGGTGTCGGTACTTTGAGGGAGGTTTTCCAACGCTTTCGCGATGTTCCTTAATTATATAACCACTTTTCCCTTGAGGCGTAGCCTCACTAACACCGTTCTAGACACCTGCTTAGTTTATAGTATTGATCGTTTAGTGAAAAAATCTCCCGAAGACTAGCGCATACTCACAGTAGGATCGAGATCCAAATATCATTGTGTGATAACCAAGAAGGAAGCCTACCATGATTATCACACTCCAAATGGTATGCAACACTAGAAAGTTTCAGTACCTTAGATACTCCCGATGTTGATTTTTGCCATATGCTCTTATGACCTTGACAAAGGCCAACAAATCATAAGTCACATGTCATGTTCTACCTGTCATTTTCCAGGTTAATTTGAACTCGCCCGTACATACCATTGATGAAGGCCAACAAAGTAGTACGACTGTCCCAAACCAACGCATCTATTTATGCTGCATATGAATACCCAGCAGCAACCAATCACTATGCCTTGGCAAAGGTCAACAAACATAGCTTGAATACTACTGATTATTCATATGAAATGACGGAGGGCTATGAATGGTTTTGGCGAAACCGTGAACGTAGTGAACTTGATATAGTTGAAGGAATCATGATAGCTTTTTAAAAGGAGTGGTTTAATCTCCGCATTTAAAATTGCTTTTGAAGAAAACCGAGGGGTTTTGAAATTGTTCTAACGATTATGCTTTCCTTTGTTTCATCTTGTATTAATCAATGTTAATGTGATCCCATCATTTACAAATCCCATCATTGCAGCAAAAGAAACGAAAATACAACATACTCTTATGCCATCCGCATTCGCCACTGGGCTCCATCTTACACCGTTAGGTTACGTAACTAACGCCAGAACGGGGGATGGACTAGCGCGGGTGCAAAACATAAGTAACGTCTACTATTTATATATATATATATATATATATATATATATATATATGCATTCGTCTTACGCAATAATAGGCATTCCAGATCACAGATGAATATATTGGATATACTAGGAATTCCGTGTTTCGTTTAAGCCTGTAACAAAAGCCGGATTCCATGGTCATGATGAATATTCAAATACCCCACCCTAGACCCCTACGGGTGTGGCAAACTACCTGCCAAATTCCCGAAGTGAAGCAACCTCCCTCAGTAAAATGAGTAGGCCACTCGGCACTTCAAAGAACTGGTAGTTTGTGCATCCCACCTTGGGTCTATCCTAAGAGCATAAAACAGTAAAAGAAATAATATACAACGTTGGCTACAACTTTAACCAAGATGTGCGCCGCAAAATAATATTACATCAATATTATAAATTACATTGAATGAAAGAAAAGAAAACACTCTTCTCACATCCCCCCGGCTATTCATCCATGACAATCCAATAAAATTCATATACACAGATCACAGATATATGCAAACCCCAACTAATCGACGTATAGCAATTAGCGGAGGTTTGCGAACAAATATATCAAACACAGAAAACCCGATTAGCTAAAGTACTTAGAATTTCAATCGATAAACCAATTTGAGTCTACCCCAAGTACAACACTGTATACGAAAGATCCTGGGTAGAAAAAAAATATCCCAAATATCACAAATCCCCAGAATAGACAAACTAGAAAAATTTAGACAGAGTCGGCCTTGACTTGGCCACAGAACGGCGGCAGAACGCTCTGTTCTGCCACGATTCTGCAGCGGTCTCAGTGATTCACGAGTCCAAATTTCTTCAGTTGTCATAGAAAATCCTGCATGTAATTTTAAGGCCTCTGAAAAGATTTTTGGGCCAGTTTTTAAAAACGACAGAAACGTGAATTTTCGGATGTAATTTTGAGATTTTTCCGCGATCGAATTTCTAAAGACTTTGCTAACTAGCTAGTTAAGGTTTTGTAAGCTCTGATACCACAGTAAGCCGATATTGCGCACCTTGTTGTTTGCGGGGAGGCGAAATTTTCAAAAATGATGATATTTGACTACGCAACACCGGCTAAAACTCCAGGATCTTTACTAAAGCCTTAACCATCTAATCTAACTAGAGGTTTAACTACTCTATTAGAATGGTTATACCTCCATAATCAAGTCCTTCGGGTCTTCTAGTGCTCCACTTCAAGGCTCCTTGGTGATCGGATCGGGCTAGCTCCATCGGCCTTCTTGCATCAAAGATGATCCACCACGAGAGAATGTGCTCCAAGCTTCAACTTTTAAATAAGGTAACTAAGGTAGATGGTACGCTAAACCAACTAGCCTAAAAGATGTAGAAAGTCTAATGGATTGTTTGTCTCACTAAACTCTTTGTTTCACAACACATGTGAGTGTAAGGGTTTGTTCTTGAGGAAGAAGGAGATGGAGAAATCTCAAAAGAGAGCATGAGGAGAGCAACTCAAGAAAAATGAGCTTAAGAAATAAAAATGGCTAAGTGTATAGCAAAGTGTAGAGAATGGCTAATGTATGAGAGCTCAATTATTCAAGCATGCAATAAAAACTAATAGAATAAAGCACCATGCTTGAATAGTGAGCCAAGATAAATAAAATAATCCCTTAGCCATGGTTTTCACCATGCCACCAAAGTCTTCTCAATTTCCACCTCATTAATCCATTTATCTAAAATGGATAAAACTAATAATGATGTGGCTCCTTCTAAAGCATGCCTTGACAAATTACAAGAATGCTCCTCACTGTATATACATACCCGTATCCGTATTCCGAAAAATACGAATACACTAAGACGATAAGAATCCAATAATACAATACTAGGATCCGGTTTAAACCAAAACCCACTAGTATTGTCTAACGGATCAGCATCCATGTACAAGTATATGTAAGTGATCGAAGCCCAGTCGTAAAACCATACGACGTCTACATCAATTGCCTGAAACAGGGAAACCCTCTATGTGGAAATCTAAAGACTCGACAGTACGCTGGTAGTGGGTTTAACCACAAGCCGTCAGCGGTACTAGCTTCACGTAACGGCTACCCAGATATCTGTCGATAAAAAGACCGATGAGCAAACTCACCCGGACTCCGACTGAGCCTATCTGTGACAATCTCCGTACAGTCCGGTCTGTTCATCTGAGATACTCGTATATCCACCTAAGAGGATGGTAAACGTCAGACCCCTAACAACGTGATAAGTCGTGTTAGAGGAGAGCTCAATACACCATAATAAACTACTGGAGTACCTTACCAGTATTTCTCGACTTCCCTGGACAGGGACATTGTGTAATGGCATTCCGAACACTACGCGATATCAACCCCCAATACTGGGAGAGACGAATCCTATCTGATCACTACTGTCTCCAAGTGCTTCGGGACTACACCCAACTACTACCTGTTTGCATTACTCCTTTGAGCATGGTAGGGTAGTAATCTAAGTGCAGTGGGAACACACTCGAAATGAAGTAGCAATGGTAAGTCAACGGACTAAGCTGTACTCATACCACCTGGGAACTTCTACCTGACGATAGGTATAATACCAACCAGCAGTTCCCGACGAGTCCTGTCCAGTGTAACTCATAACCTAATGAGCACCTGCATACCAACTCCAGTACGGTGTACTAATGGCTGTGGGATAGACCATATCCCCTGCTAGGATGAGAAGCGTATGCACTAGTCTACTATGGAGTATCGATGCCCTGTCTCGATAATCCAACAACTATAGACTTATATAAGGATGTGCTTATAGACTACCCAGCCTCCATGAGTGTGACTTCCATCACAACGCTGGTATTCAAGCAAAGATCCTAAGGGCTCTACCAATATGTATAAGCGATATGCTAAAAGAAACACAGGCACAAATTGAGGTAGAATCAAACCAGGTAGCATACTACCATATTGAGCAAGACTGTTATTATAACTATGAAATATCCCAAGCATCCAATATGTAACATACAATCCAGTATGATATAATAATGGCCTCTAGGGCATATATCACTAACAGCTTTTTGGCGAAAAGATTTTAAAGTAATGAACTTGATATCGTTGAAGGAACCCGAGCGGTTTTACAAATATATAGTGGCGTAAACTTTTGCTAAAGAGGTCACTCCCTGTGAAGGGATCTCGACTCTTTCCTCATCGAATGAGGTGCGGGATATCCTAATTGAATACCATGATGCAAAGCAAAAGGATCGACTATAGTGAAGTTATTACACTGACGCAAACTTTTTCCCAAGAGGTCACTCCCTATGAAGGGATCTCGGCTCGTGCCTCGTCAAATGAGGTGACGGATATTCATAACCGAATACCACTGTGCAAAGCAAAACGAAACGTCTGTAATAACAGTTTTCAAAAATTGGTTCCAACAACATCATATAGATTTACTTTTCCTTGCATTAATCAAAGTTAACGCAGTCCCATCAATTAATCCATATCATACCAGAAAAAGGAACGAAAATAAAATATATGTATATGCCATCCGCATTCGCCACGGGGTCCCGTCATGCACCGTTAGGTTACTTAATTAACGGCAGTGCGGGGGCTGGACTAGCATGGATGCAAAACATATACAACATCTACTAGTATATACATAAATATATATAACATTCGTCTCAGGCATGATATAAGCAACATCACAGAAAAGCGATAAGCAATATAGAATAATGGATAATCTAGGAGCCCAAGGTTTCCTTCGAGCCGCAAATGAAACCTGATGTTCCCCAGTCGTGTGGATAGCCTGTGCAATGAAAAACCTGGACCCCTACGAGCGCGGCAAGTTACCCTCCAATCCCAGAAGTGAAGCAACCCCAATCAACAAAGTGAATGGGCCACCCAACACTTCATAGGATCCGGTAACTTGAGCGTCCCTCCGTGGGTCATCCTATACCCCCTATGAGTCCGGAGAATAGCCCGCACATTCTAGAGTAAGTCCCCCTCCGTCTCAACACCATGAGATGCGGGCCCGTTTCCCTCTAGAACCCGGCTATTGGAGCACTCCACTGTCGGGTAATCCTAGTACAGAAAAGAAAAATTATATACAAGGGAGACATTGACCTCAACCCGGTAGTGCCCTAATAAAAGAATATACAATCTGGCAGAGACGGCTGTCCACATGTCGGACGGTCGCCCCACAATAACGAATATACAAATGAATCTAAACTGTACAACTACCATTGCACAAGAGGTTATCCCATACGAAAATCCGAACAAAGCCATCACAGATATCAACATCACAGCAGAAAAAGCAAGTATATGCAACCCCGTCTAAACGACATATAGAAAATAGGCGACGTTTGAAAAACACATACACCACATCACAGATATCAACGATGCAAAATTTCAAGTTTTGAAACATTCCAAGTTCCCCCAAAGCAAAGACAACACCAAGTGAAATCTAGGGAAAACAAACAAGACCAAAAACACCAATTTACAAAACTCCAGACACAGGATGAAAACGAAGCCTAGAAGTGAATAGTAAATAGGTGAGGCCGGTTTTTTGAGGAATGTGGCCGGACAAAATTAAATCAAATTTCCTCGTTTTCATTCTGTGTCATACTCGTGTCTAAACTAAGACTCCACACTTGTTTAAAAAAAATTCAGAGATAAAATTTTTTTCAGAACAGCGAGTGGGTTTTGAAATCGTAGTTTTTCGGTTTTGAAACTAAAGCATCGTCTACTACTAGTTTCTAATTTTTGGGTGGCTCTGATACAATGTTGGAGTTCCTAGCGCCCTGGCCATCCACCGTGGCCAATTGTGGAACAAAAAGTTTTGGCGTTTAAAGAACTTGGCGCTAGAAACAACTACCTAGAATTGAATCCAAATATGAAACTAGTAATCTAAAAGGAGTCTAACTACTATGATAAAGTGTTATACCGAATGAAGGATGTCCCTCGGTCTTCCACCATCTCGCTTAGCTCCTTAAGGTCCTTTAGATTGAGCTTGGCTGTCGGTCTTCCTTCGTCGAAGATAATCCACCCGAGGGATGTAGCTCATGGCTCTAGCTCCACATAATGACAAAAGTGAAGCAACTAGGGATTCTAGATGGATAGTCTAGAATTCATAGGATATAGTGGAGTGTTCTAGGTGTATCTCTTCCTCATCTCCTCTCTTGATTCTCAACATATGAGATTGTAGAGAGGAGGTGCAAGATGAAGGTGGAGGAACTTAAGAAAAGAAAGAGGAGAGTGAAGCTAATGGTGAGAGTGTTTTTCTCATATCAAAAATAATGAACCAACCATCCAAGAGAGCAAACCATGAAGCATGGTTTTATCAAACTCATTTTTCTAATTTTTTAAATGCAACCATACTTGAATAGTGAGCACAAATGAATTAACAATTCATTTGTCAACACTATTCAAGCATGGTTCTCACCATACTCTCCTTTTCCTTTTCCACCTCATTATCCATTTATGATAAATGGATAAATCCAAAATGAGGTGTCCACCTTCTAGAATATTATTTGTCAAAAATACGGATTACACTCTACTGTATATACATACATGTATTCATACCGAAATACGAACACCCGAAGAGATAGAATAACACAAAGAACATAATACTAGAATATACATATCGAAATACATTAAATCAACACCTGATTTAATAATACGGCTCAATCCCGAGCTGGCTTGTATTATCAACTGTCCGATCAAAAGTCTGGGTACATAGTACAATCAATTGATCGGAACCCTGCATGTATCCAATACGGCTACTACATCGTTTTGCCTAAATTAAGGAAACCCTCTGTGTAGGACTCTAAAGACCCTTCAATACGCTGGTAGTGGGTTTAACCACAAGCACGTCAGCGGCACTAGTTGTATGTAATGGCTACCCAGATATTGAGCGAAAGGAAGGCCGACGAGCAAACTCATCTGAACCCCTACTGAGCTTGTCCATGACAATCTCCATACAATCTGTTCTGTTTGTCTAAGAGTATCGTATATCAAGTGTTGGGCGGTAGATAAAGTTAGACCCCTAATAACGTGATATTTCGTGTCGGTATGAAGCCCATCACCCACTGAGAAACTACTGATCCAAATCAGTAATTCTCGACTACCTTGGACAAGGATTTCTGGTGATGGCACCCGTGCACCGCATGACATCAACCCCCAATACCGGAATAGACGAATCCCCGATGATCCGCTCACTGCCTCTATGTGGCTCGGGACTGTACCTAAGTAAATCCTGTTTACATGACTCCATTGAGCCATGGTATGGTAGTAATCAAAGCACAGTGGGAACTCACACGAGACAAATGACGATCTTAGGTCGACAGACTAACCTGTACTCATGTCACCTGGGAACTGCTATCTGACAATAGGTATAATACCATCTAGTATGTTCCCGGCAAGTCCGTCCAGTGTACTCATAACCCAATGAGCAACTGTTTACTATCTTAGGTGACTAACTGACACTAATGGTTTATGAGACTGGCCACCGCCCCTCGTCGGGGTCTCGATAAGCATACACTAGTCTACTCCGAAGTATCGATGCCCAGTCTCGATACTCCCTCGACTAGGGACATTTAAGGATGTGCTTATAGAACACATATCTCCTACGTATATGATCGTCATCAAAATGCTGGTAGTCAAGCAAGAATCCTATAGGCTCTATCAACATGTAATAGTGATCTGTAATACCACATAATGCATGTACATGATGATAAAGGCAAACCAGATAGTATTCTATCATCTCGAGTAAAACTGTTCTACCCGTATAGGTCCTTCCTCAATCATCACAATCGCGTGCCTGCGATTACAATAATTGACTTGAGGGAACTATAGCCAACAGATAGGGTAGAAGATGAAGAAGGGAGAGGAGGAGCTCAAGAAAGGCTAGAGAAGATAGATAAGCAAAAATAGTAAGAGTGTTTTTCAAAACCAACCATGCAAAACTTTAGTGAAGAAAGCTGTTACGACCCGTAATTTAGCACATGACTGACACTTAAATTACGCAATGTCTAAATGCGCAACGTAAATCAAATAAGCCGAAGCCCAGAAAATCTAAACCATTTTGCGGAAAATAGTGAGGGTGCAATTTTGATATAAAGATATAATGAATCATGTTTTTCTTTGAATGCATAGCTAATGAAACATGAAAATGCAAGTTGATTATACTACAGTTGAAAACATGTTTCTTCTCTAAAAATTTGGGCAGAACCTCCCTTGTATATTTTGATCCAAAAACGTATACACAATAATATATAGGCATCCCCAAGCAGGAGATAGCTCTTCGCCAACTGGAGGAATCACAACCACGCAATAACATATATACGATGCCCAACGGTGAAGAATCAACCCAGAAAGAACAATAAAGAAGAAAGATATCAAACTCAAGAAGCGATCATAAACTCCACGCTCAAAGTCTCGCACAAAACCCAAGTTTGACTAGGTCTACCAATATACAATGTCTAGTCTCTGATTTGATTTGATCTGATGTGATGGAGTTTATCTAGATACAATGGAATATAACAGTATGAGAGTGGGCACGATCCAACATGTGACCCACCGACCAAAGCAAAGCACCCTGGAAGAAGCTGTGTGCCAGCAATACCACAATTGATCCCAAGCGGTCAAACCTGCAAAAACTGTGGCCAAACGTGGGTGAGATGCTAACTCGTGAGTAAAAACATCAGCAAGTAGAAATTGAATAAAACAACAATTTTCTAGGTCACTATATCCTGAAGGTAATACTATAATATCTAGGGTGACCAAGTATGCATATAATTCAACAATCAAGTCAATCCAATGATATATATAAATAAACATCTGACATCAAATGCATGTATGCATGTGGATATCATCCACGTGTTTATATATATATATATATATATATATAAGGATATCAAACACGTGTGACCATCAACGACACATCAAAATCATGGAACTTGAGTGTCTAACACCGACACTCGGAACATCATGGAACCCGTGTCCAGCATCGACATGTATATCTTCATATCTCAAGCGCCACATACTTAGATCGGCCCTCATATATCTCATCTCAGGTGCCGCATACTCAGATCGATCCTCATATCCATCTTATATCATAACTCCAAAACGGTATCCTCCGGATATCCGCCGAGCTCTATACAATCACCGGTAGGTAGTGTTCCCTCTGCCAGGCTCATCGTCTACACCACAAAAATATTTCTTGCCCCGAGGTACCATACCGGGTCCACCATGTACCCGCAAACGGCATCCACCAACTCCTCGAATCGGGTCTCGAAAACAAGCTCAGAACTGAGAAAACTCATGGTGGACGTCTTGAAATATCATATCAAGAGAAACCGGGTTTTTAAAACAATACACCATTTTCTTTGAAATATACCACGGTTCCAAAGTCCAGAGATCTCATAACAACAGCATCTCAATGCATATAACCATAAAGTACAATATATGCAATATAGAGTAGTAATATGAGCATATCAGGTATATCATGCAAACATGTAAAGTGATAATACTGAAAAATGAATGTACTTTTACGGTTAAGAGTAATATCATGATATGGCAGTTCTACTGTGTAAATAGCATGGCAATTACCGATAATGAATGTGTGTGAGCCAGCAAATCTGTATAAGTGTAACATGCGCATCAACGGTAATTGTGCAGGTATACTAGCAATGATATCATATAACATTAAATACTGGAAACATGATAGGTATCACACGAATAATAATATCCTACACAACATGAACAATAAATGGGTATATCTACCTACACAAGAATCATACGGTCAATTTTTACACGATACACATCGTCATTATGAAAATAGGTATGGTTCAGGTGGCAATCTTTATATCGGCGATCCCGCCTCATAACATCCGATATGACAATAATCATCGATCACCATCCTCAAATCACTAGCGCGGATCAATCATCCGGTACATCTCATCGCGTACGGTAATCTATCGTACGGGGTCATCAAACAGAATTGGGAATCTATCGACCAATATAGTAATGAGGGTACAGATCTAATGTCTCGTATGACATATTTCTCATTATACTCATAAATATATACATATATATCTTAAATCACATTTGTATACACGTCATATCTTATTAATTTCACAACACCTCTATCTCAATGTCGTGTCGTGTTTATCGATCCCGATCTCATATCCTATCATTATCAACCCTTACTTGTCATCTTTCATTTCATACTTATCATGATTCACTTCTCATTTCATATTCTCATATATCAATCCGAGTCATCTATATCTATCATCTCAATATCCCACATCATGTTATTTTATATACATATATCATATTCTCAAGCCAATATATATATTTATTAGTGTCAACATTTATCATATCATCTCTCTACTAAATCTTAGTAAATCCTTTAATAAGGTTATCTTAAGCTCATAGCATATTCTTTATCAGTGGTAGCGGGTGTGCTATACGCCATCCACCCGACTTCCCCTGTAGATATAAATCTACTCACCTGATAAACAACTCGCTTTTCCGAAGTCGATGTGCTTCGTCGTTTCGAAAGTCCACGCGAAGGTATCTACAATTAATACACAATCGCAATACTATTAAAACCAATATCCGAAAACCAATACGGCACACAAATTGCTTATAGGTTAGAACCTATAGCCTACGCATGCAAAAACAATAAAACAACCTGTTGGATATTTGTTTGCCCTAGAGGCCATTATATGTATAGTGGATGCTTGGACATGTATATATATAGATTACTTTCTTGCTCGACATGATAGTATGCAATCTGGTTTACATTATCTGACATGTTGACTTGATCATGCTTTTATTCATTTGCACATGTTGATAAAGCCCTGAGGATATTTATTTGATTACTGTGACTATGATGCAGATCATACTAGTAGGGCACGTGTAGTTTATAAGCATATTCTTGAACTGTTCCTAGTCGTGGGTGTATCGAGATGGGGCATCAATATTCCATAGTAGACTAGCGTATACCGTTCTTGTCCCATGTGATGGGCGATAGATGATCCCATATCCATCTGGTGTGCTGACACCAAAGATTGTATGCGGGTGCTCAGTGGAGACTGGGTTCACTGAACGGACTCACAGAGAACTCCTATATGGTATTATATTTATCGTCGGATAGCAGTTCTCAGGTGACACTGGTACAGGTTAGTCTGTAGACCCAAGATCGTCATAGAGTCTTGTGTGTCCTCCCACTGTACTTTGATCTCCACCCTACCACGGCTCTACTAAGTCGTGCAAACAGGTGGACTTTGGGTACAGTCCCGAGGCACATGGAGGCAATGAGCGATAGGAGGGGTTTCGTCTCTCCCGGTATTGGTGGTTGATGTTGTGCAATGCTCGATTTTCTATAACAGGAAGTCCTTGGCCAGGGCTACTGAGATTTACTGATATGGTCGAGTACAGTCCCGAGGCACATGGAGGCAATGAGCGATAGGAGGGGTTTCGTCTCTCCCGGTATTGCGGGTTGATGTTGTGCAATGCTCGATTGGCTATAACAGGAAGTCCCTGGCCAGGGCTACTGAGATTTACTGATAAGCGTTACCAGTAGTTTCTCGATCTGTTATGAGCCATACACCAGCATGACTTATTGAGTTATTGGGGTCGACGATACCATCCCTAGACTCGATATGCAACATATCTGACGAGGAGACCGGACTGTACGGTAAGTGTTGCCAGATGGCTCGACGGGAGTTTTGACAGCTTTGCTGGTTTTCTTCTGATCGTTCAATACCCGGGTGGCCGTTACGTTTAGCTGACCGCTTGCAGCTTGTGCATGTTTGATATGATCATCATCCACTACCGGCGTATTGATGAGTCTTAGAGTCCTACACAGAAGTTCCCTTGCCCAGGCGAAAAGATGTGGTGAGCATATGGGATATGCGCGGGGACCCGATTGAATATGACTATGTGATACCGTATGTGAATCTGGCATTTTACTATTGGTCGGGTCGTATGTTAAATGACCGGATTGTTAAATCAATTGTTGATTTAACATTTGGGCTTTTAGTTTTATTTTATTCTTTATTCAAAATTCTTTTTAATAAAGAGGAAGAATGCATGCATGTATGTATATGATGATGTGCAAGCATGCACATGTTGATGTGCATGGATACATGCATACAAAAGTATCATGGTTGATGATACACACATGAAGGCAATATAAGACTTACATGGAACTATAATATACGGATATTTATTTGTATTTGTTTTAAAAACAAAAGAAAAAAAATGGTTAATCCATGGTTGTAATATTCTACACTCTTCTTGAAGTTGACTACACTTCACCAACTATTTAACCTTGGATTAACTATTTCTTTTGGTTTTTAACCCATTTACTAAATATCTAGATATTATAGCAACCATGATTGAGAGAGAGATAGAAAATATATATACTATATTTTCTATTTTCTTTGATAAGCTTATCACTTCACAAAAGCTTTTGCCTTCATCTTCTTCCTCCTCCTTGCTCTCTAGGTTTTTCCAAAGAGAGAGAGAGATAAAAAGAAAGGATTTTGATAAAAGAAAGCACAAAACCTCATTATTCTACTCTAATCTAGCCAATTAGTTTAGAGTGTTTAGCTTCATCATCTTGTTTGATCATTTGAAGCTAGGAGCTTGGAGCTAGTGAACTTCGGGTGGATCATCGTGGACGTAGGAGCTTACTAGCAAGCTTTCACAACTCTCAAAATTCCTAGGAGTCACTACAAAGAGGACTAAAAAGGTTATATTCCTTACACTTAGTGTAAATAATGTTTAAAGTGTTGTTACCTTAGCTTTTTCTAGTTAAAGATCCTTGCTTTGTTTGCTTTGCACCTCTAAAATTTTAAAGTGGCATGTGTGATGCTTCCATACTCCTTAGTAGGTGCAGGGGAAACCCAACAATGGTATCGGAGCCAAACTAGAATTCTAGACACGGTGTTATAACAAATATGAAAACGAAAACGACTACGAAAAAATACGGTATTACAGAACCCTAGGATTGCTCTCTGGAATTTTTTTAAAAGGTCCTCTGAAAAATTTTCGAACAGGTACAGAATGTCCTACAGGCAAACATAAGCACACAGATGAAATACTGGGGCTAGTGCTCAGATTTTGGCCGAGCACTCCCTTCCCAATTCCGGCCAGGCCGCCCCCTGCCCCATTTGCCCCCCTGTTTCTCCTGTGCACTCTTGGTTCCAAGTTAGGGTTCCTAGTATTGTTTATTTAGCCCAATTTTCATGTGATGATTATATTGACCTGGGGCTATTTCGTAGTGATTCCTAATCGTATATTTGACACTAAATTGGTAACTTAGACTATTTTTAGAATTTCGAACGAACATTGGACACCCCACTTTCTTTCCCGCTGAAATTTCCAAGTGTTGTAATTTTCCTAAGTTAACTTTATATTCAATAGTAACGTAAGTATCCTATGGACCCTCTAGAAGATCATAATAACCTTAACTCGATTATATGCCCACGGAACCGCGAACGAACCTTCGGGTTTGCCGTAGTGCCGTGGTGTCATAGGTGAGGCGTTGGTTAACTCCTTCTACGGCTGGACCATAAGACACTGTGGCGCGATTTTGGGTATTTGTAACTTTGCTCAAGTGTTGAGCTCTTGCGGTAAAACGTGGGTGTTTGTTTATTCGATCGAAACGTTAAACATTGTCTTGATATCTGTGATTGCAATTATTGTTTTTTTCACTTTCTTTTCTGTGACCATAAGCATAGTATGTGGTGTATCGCCGGCTTCGTTGCTGTACATCAACGACAATGGAGATACGCATACTTGCTTATGTTGATGATATGAGATATTATGTGTTGCTGATATATGATGAAGGATTGTTGCGATTGAATAGCCGGGGGTTTTATGTGTGATGAGAGTGTTCATTTTCATTCATGTAAAGATTAAATGTATGTAATATTCTTTTATTTGGGGCACTTCCGGGTTGAGGATGATGTCACCATTATTGTATATTATTTACTTTTCCGCATTAGGATAGACCCAAGGAGGGGAGCACAAGTGATCGGGTTCTAGGGTTCAGTGGGAGGCCATCTCGAGGAGTCGAGACGGGGTTTCCTAAACTCTAGAATTGACAGGATCACTTGCCGCTCTCGTAGGGGTCTAGGGGTGTGGGTTTGGCTATTCATCGCGACCGTGGAATCCGTATTTTCTATTGATGGCTGAATACTAAATACAGACCTCCTAGATATCCTTTTATTTTCATATGTGCTTCTGCTGGATTGATAATATATAATGTGATTACTTAGTATCTGAGACGAATGGTTTATTATTATATATATGATATATAATAAAAGTTGCTTATATTTTACACCCGTGCTAGTCCCGCCCCGCTATGCCGTTTGTTAAGTAACCTAACGGTGTATAACGGGATACTGTGGCGAATGCGGAGGTATAAGTACACGTTCTATTTTCGTTTCTTTTCTGTGATGGCTTAGGAACTTAAATGATGGGACTACATTAATGTGATTAATGTAAATTAAAAGAAACCTAAAGATGTTGTAGTATCAGATTTGAAACCCACTCGGCATTTTTATGAAAAATGCAAGTTTTCAAAAGATGCGGAGCTTAACCCACTCCTTTTCTAAACTGTTTTGATTCTACAACGATATCAAGTTCAAAGTGTTAAAGGTTTTCATAAAAAACCATCCGCAACCCTCCGTCATTTTAGGAAGCAGAGTACTTAGTATTCGTGCTACGTATGTTGACTATAGCCGAGGCGTAGTGTACGGTAGCTAAGTGATGTCTTCCTACACCGCATGTGATGCGATTAGTTAGGACATTCATATAATTATGTTGATCATAGTCAAGGGTCATATGGGTGGGTCTAGTTAATCTCGAAATGACGGGTAGAACATGACTAGTGCTTATGATATATTGACCATAGCCAAGGTCATAAGTTACTAGGGGTAAAAACTATATCGGGAGTTTTAAGAGTTGAAATTTGCAATGAGATGGCATACCATCTATAAATAGTTGGATCTCGATCCCACTGTGAGTAAGAGTTACTCCCAGGAGAGTTTTGCATTTTGCAATTAGCTAATCTAGTAGGTGTCTAGAAAGGTGTCAACAGAGTTTGACCTCTGGGAAAACGAGATTTATTTTAATTAGGTCCGTGCGAAAGCATGGGAAACCTCCCTCAAAGTACCGACACTGGCCAGGCTGACCTGTTAGCGAAACTGTAGAATGTAATTAATCCTGGCTAGTTTTCTTTTCAGGTTTTGAAAGAAAATTTGATTAAAGCAGTGGGAGACATCGAATAGATAAGATAATAACCAATCTAATTCTTTGCAAGAGCATTTCGCTGAGTGTATTCTTTTCTCTCTTCTAATGGCAGATACCGATGACGGGACTTAAGATTCTACTAGAGAAAAACAAACTGACAGGACCGAACTATAAAGAATGGTTGAGGAACTTGGACATTGCACTCACATATGATAAAGTATCATATGTCCTCACTACCAAAGCCCCACCCGTCCTAGGACCTGAATCATCGGTTTCGGATAGGGAGATCCAAAAAACATGGGATATTGACTGCAACACGGCCAAGTGCCTCTCGCTTGCATCTATGGACAACATCCATCAGAAACAGCATAAGAAGATAGATGTGCAATCCATCTTTCTTCATACAAAGGAGTTGTATGAAGAGCAATCTCGTACTTTGAGATACGAAGCATCTCGAAAGTTGTTTCAGATGCGAATGGCCCCTGGTACATTAGCAGGAGACCGTGTCTTGAAGATGATTGGTCTTATTGAAGAACTCGAGGAACTGGGATGGACCATGGATAATGAGAAGTATACGGGTATGGTTCTGCAGTCTCCCCTCCCCCTCCCCTCCCCCCCCCCCCGCGCGCCTTTGCTCCGTTCATAGTGAATTTTAATATGAACGATTTGGAGAAATCATTGCCTGAACTTCTCAATATGTTGAGAAGTGCAGAGAGCACGCTGAAAACAGCGAAGACTCCCGCTCTGATTGCTGGGCCATCTTCCTCTTCCTTCCCAAAAGCCAAGGCCAAGGGAAAGAAGAAGAAGAAACCCATCAAACAGAAAGGTAGAGTTAAAAAGGCGAAGGAGAAAGAAATATCTGGGCCGCGGGAAGTGGAAAAGGAGAATGTTTTTACTGCCACAAGTCAGGACATTGGAAACGCAACCGTGCTGTGTATCTTGCTGATCTCAAGAAGAAGAAGCATGGTGATGCTTCCGCTTCAGGTGTGTTTGTAACTGAGAACTGTTTTTCAATGAACTCTATATCTTGGGTATTAGATACTGGTTCTGGTTCTCACATCTGCAATTGTGTGCAGGGGTTGAGAAACAGTAGAGTTTTGAAGACTGGAGACCATACTCTGCGAGTTGGAAATGGTTCCAATGTATATGCTGTATCCGTAGGAGAGTATCATCTGAGTTTGCCTTCGGGTTGTATATTGGTTTTGAACCCGTGTTATTTTGTACCAAGTATGTTATGTAATATAATATCCGTTTCTTTGTTGGACAATGAAAGATATCATTTTGTATTGCAAAATAATGTTACGAACATTAATTTGAATTAAGAGTTGATTGGGTATGGTATATTAAATAACGGTATTTACGTCCTGAACCAACATACAGTTTTCAATATACAACATACTAATAAAAGAAAGTTTTCAGATATAAATGAAGCTTTTCTTTGGCATTGTAGACTTGGTCATATTAATGAAACAAGACTAAGCAAGCTACATAAAGATGGATATTTAAATCCTTTTGAATATAAATCTTATGCGACATGCCAGTCCTGTATCAAAGGTAAAATGACCAAAACTCCATTTACTGGACACGGAGAAAGAACTGTGGAACTCTTAGGCCTCATACATAGTGATGTATGCGGACCAATGTCTACACATGCTAGAGGCGGTTTTTCATACTTCATTACTTTTACTGATGATTTCTCAAGATTTGGACACGTGTTTTTAATAAAGCACAAATCCAAAGCTTTCGAGAATTTCAAGGAGTACAAACTTAAAGTAGAAAAACAAATAGGCTTGAGCATCAAGAAATTTCGATCAGATCGAGGTGGAGAGTACTTAAGTATAGAGTTTTCAGACTTCATAAAAGAGAATAGGATTCTCTCTCAGCTCACTCCTTCTTACACACCACAGCACAACGGTGTGTCAGAGCGGAGGAATCGTACCTATTAGATATGGTACGATCCATGATGTGTGATGCTGAGTTACCGCTTTCCTTTTGGGGGCATGCATTAGAGACAGCAATGTATCTATTATACAGGGTTCCAACCAAGATCGTGTCTACCACTCCATATGAGATATGGAGTGGAAAGAGACCATCTCTTAAAAAAGTTAGGATATGGGGTTGTCCGGCTTATGTCAAAAAGCATAATCCGGATAAACTCGAGACAAGATCGGTCATGTGTAAATTTATGGAGTATCCAAAACATTCGTATGGATATCTATTCAACCACAAGGAGGAACAAAAGGTGTTTGTTGTTCAGCATGCCACATTTTTGGAAAATGAAATCTTTACAGATAGTACTAATGGCAATGCGGTAGAACTAGAAGAGGTTCTAGAGACACAAATTAATCAGGACGAATTGGTTGAAACTGATGTTGTAGTAAAACTTCAAGAACCTCAGCCGCTCCGGAGATCTAGTAGAACTTCTCGCCCACCGGAGAGATACTATCGGTTTCTCATTGATGGTGATAGAGAAGATTGCATCATGGATGATGATGACCTTACTAGTTTTCAATAAGCTATCACGATCGGTGACTCAGTGAAGTGGCTGGAAGCCATGAGATCCGAAATGGAGTCCATGTACACCAACAAAGTATGGACTTTGGACGTTGCGCCTCCAGGGATAAAACCGGTTGGGTGCAAATGGATCTTTAATAGAATGATTGGTGTAGATGGACAGGTAGAGACCTTTAAAGCAAGACTTGTAGCGAAAGGTTTTTTCGTCAAAGACCAGGATTGAACTATGATGAAACTTTCTCTCCAGTAGCAATGCTTAAAACCATTAGGATCCTACTTGCTATTGCTGCTCACTATGATTATGAAATTTGGCGGATGGACGTTAAAACTGAATTTCTGAATGGTGATTTAGAAGAATGCGTTTATATGGATCAGCCAGAGGGCTTCATTGACAGTGGGAGCAGCGGGAAAGCATGTAGATTGCTTAAATCCATTTATGGATTAAAGCAGGCTTCACGGAGCTGGAACATCTGCTTTGATGATACAATCAAATTGTTTGATTTTATCAAAAATATAGATGAACCATGCATTTATAAGAAGATTGTAGGGAGTACTATCACATTTCTCATATTGTACGTGGATGACATTCTCTTGATAAGAAATGATATTCCTATGCTACAATCGGTCAAACTATTCTTATCACAGAGGTTCTCCATGAAGGACCTGTATGATGCCTCATGCATTTTGGGCATAAGGATCTATAGAGATAGATCCAAGAGGTTATTGGGATTGTCCCAATCAAAGTACATTGACACCATCCTAAAAAGGTTTAGTATGGAAGATTCCAAGGGTGGTGCCTTGCCCGCTTGTCATGGAATCATTCTCTCCAAAGACTTCTGTCCGAAGACTGATGAAGAGAGAGCTCGCATGAGCATTATACCCTACGCTTCAGCCGTGGGATCTATAATGTATGCGATGTTATGTACTCGCCCTGATGTTGCTTATGCACTAGCTGTTGTAAGGAGGTATCAATCTAACCCAGGGGAGAAACATTGGATAGCAGTGAAGAACATTCTTAAGTACTTACGAAGGACTAAAGAATGGTTCTTGGTGTATGGTAATGGGGATCTCCAAATAGAGGCCTTTACCGATTCCAGCTTCCAAAATGATAAGGATGACAATAAAATCTATCTCAGGGTTTGTATTTACCCTTAATGGAGGAGCGGTTAGTTGGAAGAGTTCTAAACAGGATACCGTTGCAGACTCCACGATGGAAGCTGAGTATATTGCTGCAAATGATGCTGCCAAGGAAGCCGTCTGGATGAGGAAGTTCATCGCAGAACTAGGAGTAGTTCCAACCATTGGTTATCCAATACCATTGTATTATGATAATAATGGGGCTATGGCGTTAGCCAAAGAACGAAGGTCCCATCAAAAGTCCAAGCACATCCTCAGGCGATATCATTTGATCCGGGAGATTGTAGATCGCCACGAGGTCGAGATTCGGAGAGTAGATACGAAGAATAACACCGCGGATCCACTCACCAAGGCCCTTCCACAGCCGCAGCATGAGCGACTTTATGAGATGTTGGGTATGAGATACGCCAATAACTGGCCTTAGTGCAAGTGGGAGATTGTTAGATATATGTATGCCCTAGAGGCCATTATATGTATAGTGGATGCTTGGACATGTATATATATAGATTACTTTCTTGCTCGACATGATAGTATGCTATCTGGTTTACTTTATCTGACATGTTGACTTGATCATGCTTTTATTCATTTGCACATGTTGATAAAGCTATGAGGATATTTGCTTGACTACTGTGACTATGATGCAGATCATACTAGTGGGGCACGTGTAGTTTATAAGCATACCCTTGAACTGTTCCTAGTCCTGGGTGTTTCGAGACGGGGCATCGATATTCCAGAGTAGACTAGCGTATACCATTCTTGTCCCATGTGATGGGCGATGGATGATCCCATATCCATCTGGTGTACTGACACCAAAGATTGTATGCAGGTGCTCAGTGGAGACTGGGTACACTGAACGTACTCACAAAGAACTCTTATGTGGTATTATACCTATCGTCGGATAGCAGTTCTCAGTTGACACTGGTACAGGTTAGTCTGTAGACCCAAGAACGTCATAGAGTCTTGTGTGTCATCTCACTTTACTTTGATCTCCACCCTACCATGGCTCTACTTAGTCGTGCAAATAGGTGGTCTTTGGGTACAGTCCCGAGGCACATGTAGGCAATGAGCGATAGGAGGGGTTTCGTATCTCCCGGTATTGGGGGTTGATGTTGTGCAATGCTCGATTTTCTATAACAGGAAGTCCCTGGCCAGGGCTACTGAGATTTATTGATAAGCGTTATCAGTAGTTTCTCGATCTGTTATGTGCCATACACCAGCATGACTTATTGAGTTATTGGGGTCGACGATACCATCCCTAGACTCGATATGCAACATATCTGACGAGGAGACCGGACTGTACGGTAAGTGTTGCTAGATGGCTCGACGGGAGTTTTGACAGCTTTGCTGGTTTTCTTCTGATCGTTCAATACCCGGGTGGCCGTTACGTTTAGCTGACCGCTTGCGGCTTGTGGGTGTTTGATATGATCATCACCCACTACTGGCGTATTGACGAGTCTTAGAGTCTAACACAGAAGTTCCCTAGCCCAGGCGAAAAGATGTGGTGAGCATATGCGATATGCGCGGGAACCCGATTGAATACGACTATGTGATACCGTATGTGAATCAGGCGTTTTACTATTGGTCAGGTCTTATGTGATATGACCGGATTGTTAAATCAATTATTGATTTAACATTTTAGATTTTAGTTTTATTTTATTCTTTATTCAAAACTCTTTTTATTAAAGAGGAAGAATGCATGCATGTAAGCATATGATGATGTGCAAGCATGCACATGTTGATGTGCATGGATACATGCATACAAAAGTATCATGGTTGATGATACATACTTGAAGGAAATATAAGTCTTACATGGAACTATAATATATGGATATTTATTTATATTTGTTTTAAAAATAAAAGAAAAGAAATGATTAATCCACGGTTGTAATATTCTACACTCTTCTTAAAGTTAACAACACTTCACCAACTATTTAACCTTGGATTAACTATTTCTTTTGGTTTTTAACCCATTTACTAAATATCTAGATATTATAGCAGCCATGGTTGAGAGAGAGATAGAAAATATATATACTATATTTTCTATTTTCTTTGATAAGCTTATCACTTCACAAAAGCTTTTGCCTTCATCTTCTGCTTCCTCCTTGTTCTCTAGGTTTTTCTAAAGAGAGAGAGATAAAATGAAAGAATTTTGATAAAAGAAAACACACAACCTCATCATTCTACTCTAATCTAGCCAATTAGTTTAGAGTGTTTAGCTTCATCATCTTGTTTGATCATTTGAAGCTAGGAGCTTGGAGCTAGTGAATTTCGGGTGGATCATCGTGGAGGTAGGAGCTTACTAGCAAGCTTTCACAACTCTCAAAGATCTTAGGAGTCACTACAAAGAGGACTACAAAGGTTGTATTCCTTACACTTAGTGTAAATAATGTTTAAACTGTTGTTACCCTAGCTTTTTCTAGTTAAAGATCCTTGCTTTGTTTGCTTTGCACCTCCCAAATTTTAAAGTAGCATGTGTGATGCTTCCATACTCCTTAGTAGGTGCAGGGGAAACCCAACACAACCCTCGTCCATTGACGTACAAACGTCCAACGACGGAATCAAATCCAAATATAGAAACCACGCATTTTAAATCTAAAAACCAAGAATTCACATATCATAAAACATAGACAAAACACTCTCAAGCACTTCTCAGATTGTGGCTCAGGTAAATAGGGACTAAACAAGCAAGTACAGGGGATAGATTATAGGGTAAGTGAGCTACAGGCAAAACCACAACACCAATGACAATAGGGGGTCCGACGACATCAGGCAATAATCCGGCCTCGCCGGTCATAGTATGGTGGAATGGGTTCGTACTTCTGTGGTGGTCTTCTAGTGGTTATTCTAGGTCAATGAACTTGCTTGATTTTCTTAAAAATAGCCCAGATAACTCCAGATACCCTGTAGGCCTTTAGGTTTCACAAAACCGATACGGGAAAATTCTAACTTCGTGTATCGGGTTCTAAACTCATTTCCAGGTCAGGAAATCAATCTCTAAGGTCTTATAAACACTCACTACACCTAAATTAACCACATAACATCAACTTGTAACTTTCTAAGATCACATATCCTAATTATATCGATAGATAAACTAGGATATTTAAACATAAACACTAATTTAAAAGTGAATAGATTACCTCATTGGCAACATAGGAAGATTCTTGAGTTGCCCAAAGTCTTCAGAATCCAAACTTGAATGGTTCTAAACGTTTAGGATAGGTTTGTGCATGTTTTTAATGAAGGTGGTATAAGGTTTTGAGAAGGAACTTGAGATAATGCATAGAGGTAGAGTGGGAATGAAGAAGTATGGAGGAGATGAAGAAAACAATGGAGAATGAAGGAAAAGGGGCAGCCAAGTCTCACATTCCCTCTTTTAATCTCACTCTCTCAACAAAATATCTATTTTGTTTCATTTCCAAAATCCCCTGGCATCAATTTTATTCTTTTCACACTAAACTCTTGTTTTCGTTCTTTGCTTTTCTTTTCCTTTTCTCTTTTCTTTTATCTTTTAAACCACTCATAAACTCATAAGTCACAAACACAATACTTAACATGCACAAGACATGGTGCACAAGTCATGAAAAAAATGTAAAAATACAGATTTGGCCAAAAATCAGATAAATATCATTAAAATAAATAAATCATTTTAATTTCCGATTAATTTTCAAATATTAGTATATACTTATACTATTTTACGAAAAATCTCTATTCACGAATCGAACAGTTTTCACGAAATATATTATTCTAATATTAAATTTCCAAAAATAATATTTTATATTTTCTGAAATGTTACAGTCTTCCCCCCTTAAATAAATTCGGTCCCCGAATTTAAAATTTAAATCCCCAACTAATAAAACATTTCAATAATCAGCTCAAATCAACAGGGCTCCGAAATCACGGAAGATACAGAAATATCATAGAGCATCATGTGCGCCTGAAAACGAGTACGAACTCAAAATCAAACTCCGTCAAGCATTACGCAATTATCGAGTTAAAATGGAAATACGAATCTCAAATTCCACTACTGGAAGTCAAATGCACTATAGTCAAATCATAATACGTATATAGCACGCATTTTTGTAAAACCATTTTAAAAGTTGAATAACTCGTGCCAAATCTTTTCCAAATCTCAGTGCTATGCGTAGCTCACGGCACAAGTGGCGTACCATCATTTGTAAAATAGTAAATATATACTAATATATGTTTAGCTCAATTTATACATCCTGTTGAAATATCCCAGAAAGTTCTCTTTATAAAATTTTGTGTCACTCGCGGACACGTATTAAATAGCGAGACTATAGCTCCTTTTTGAAAACCCTTGGTAACTTTGTATGCATGCAAAAGTACTCAGGCACTGTCCTCAGATCAGTCCTGCCCGGCTACTATATAATATAGTATCAATCATCAAAACGCGACACTAATAAATACAATCGGCCTCAAAAGGCGTATCCAATATCACATGCGCCTGGTGCGCACTGAAATCAAATCCAACACAAGTGTTATGAATGTGCACAAAAGCAAAAATAAGTGTAACGGGTGTGCAAGAAAGCCTCTTTCTAGTGCAACGGATATGCACGATAACAATATCAAGTGCATCTATAGTACGCGAAAACATCTGTCCAGTGCAATGGATGTGCACGACAATCTCAACCCAGTGCAACTAACATGCACGAATAAAAAAAAATCTCAATCGAGTGCAACTAACATGCACGAATAATAAGAAACTCTCAAATGATCACAAAAACAACACTGAGTATACCAAGGTGCATAGAATCATAAACGTGTGCAACTGTGTGCACAAAACATGAATCAATGCACTGCAAGCACATATAAGCTATATCGAGTGCATAAGTAATGGCAAGTGCATATAACATGCACGAAATCAAATCGACGGTATCGAATCCACGAAACCATAAATACGTGCTACGAAGGCACAAATCGATACCAAGTGCAATAGATATGCACAAATCATAAACCAATATAGTGGTGTATATTATATAAATCAAGTGCAATAACTTTGCACAATGAAAATATCCAATATGTGCAGCCATGGTGCACAAAAACATAATCACGAAATCCAATAATCGAAACTCAAGTCCAAGCAATAAAAGTGTTATACTCGGATCACAAAATGCAATCACAATAACTGACATTGAGCTACACCTCTTACAATGTAGCAAAATATGCCAGTGCGTCCAAACAGGCAGAGCAAGATCATCTACTTGCCTTTTGCTCACGGTCTGGAATCTCCGGTCTCTGGATTCCCTATTCTTCTTTGGATTACAAATCTCACGATCTTTCTGCTCGTCGGCCCGGTTAGGAGTACTAACGGAACAGCCCCACTCTAGAACTCCTCTGATCACCGTTTGTCCAATCAACATGACCACTCTCAATGGCATATTACTGACGGCGGCATTTGGCCCTCTAAATACGCACGATATAACTGACCCTGGACGCAAATCTCTATTGTTATGGTGTCTGGAAAGAATCTGTTCACGGCTTCTTCCGATCTCACCTATGCCGAACTATACGAAGGTTGGCACTCTTGCGCAACTTTTTTCATAACCGGATAGATGTGTCCTCGGTACAGCTTTCATCTAGAATTTAGCTGTATCTAACGCCTCTGCACACATATCAATCCTCTGGCATCAACGGAGAGTAACAACCGCTCGTTAACATCTCACACAAACCACTTGTTCCACTCGTCTTTATTATCGTCCACTTCGACGTCATCTCTTGTTGTTTGCATATCACAATTCGTTCTCGACTACAGTCAATCTGGTGTCTCTCACACAAACTCGAAATTAAGAACTCGGTATCTTCACCACTCTATAGAAGATATTTAGCCGAACACTTCCTCGGGAACTCGTCGAAATCATTGGAGGAATACACTTTATTCGCCCGTTCTTGATCAACTCACAACACATCTGGTGAGGTCTTTCTATCTAAAACTGGTCAACTTACCGATCTTACATTGGAGCATCCAATGAACAACGTCCTCTATTGATCGATCTACTCTAGATCTGAGTAAGATCCTTCAACTGGAATTCTTCAACTCAACTGAGCCGGCATCGGCACATCAAATCTGATGAATCATAACAGTCGCTCCACTCGAGATAGACTAGCTACCTCCTGTCACATCTCTGTCTAAAAGTTCCAGTGTTTTCAGCTCATAAACTCTAGAAACTACATCCTATCAATCTCAGCAACAGCTGGGTCATTTGTCTGCACGGTAGAAAACATCACGATCTCTGAGGTAGGTTGTACATCAACAGTTCTCTTAATCTGGCAGCCTCTATCAATGGACCGATCATCCGATGCAAAACCGAAAACTCTCCTCAAACAAGAGATCACAACACAATACTATACCTACACGTCCCCTTGTCAACAGAAAACAACATGGTCAGTCCTCGTCCATGACGAGCATCGCTTTGACCGCAACACTAGCAGCAGCTCAATCCGCACTCAAACCATGGTGACAGGAACCTCAAGCAGGTATCGATGAAGATGAATCAAGGAACGAAAGAAATCAACAAATCCTAAATGGATATATGATCATAGGAACGAATAGTATCAAAGATCTCAAGATATGTACATCCTAAGGTTTCTTAAGTGGAGTATCGTATCGTAAATATGCCGCGGAATATACGTACGGTACGTCACTCTGCTCAAGCTACCTACTCCAGCAATCAAGGTCAACCTAAGAAACGAAAGTTTGGGTTTAACACCCCCCGTTAAGTCTAAGTTCAATAAGGTCAAGCCTAGGTTCCGAAATATATACGCCCTAGACTCCGCATAGTTAAACCCAAACTCAAACCAAGGTTAAACCAAACGCTCAGATACCAACTTTGTCATGACCCGTAATTTAGAACGTGACCGGCACTTAAATTACGCAACGTCTAAAGGTGTAACGTAAATCAAGTAAGCCGAAGCCCAAAAAATCTAAACCTTTTTGCGGAAAATAGTGGGGGTGCAGTTTTGAAATAAAGGTATAATGAATCATGTTTTTCTTTGAATGCATAGCTAATGAAACATGAAAATGCAAGTGTATTATACTATAGTTGAAAACATGTTTCGTCTTTAAAAATTTGGGAAGCACCTCCCTTGTATATTTTGATCCAAAAACATATACACAATAATATATAGGCATCCCCAAGCGAGAGCTAGCTCTTCGCCAACTGGCGGAATCACAACTACCCAATAACATACACTACTACAAAGAATGGTTGCCCCTACGGATTTATCCGTAGGGGCAACCCACTGCCCCTACGGTTATATACGTAGGGGCGAAAAAATACCCCCTAGGTGCAAAGGCCGCAGGTGCAAGTTGAGGCCCTGAACTTGCCCCTACGGTTAAATTTTTGCCCCTACGGTTATATGTGTAGGTCCAGGTTCCCCTACGGATTAAGCCGTAGGGTATAAGATTTTATATTATTTACGGTTTATTTTAATAAATTACTTGGACCTACGGCTATAGCCGTAGGGGCATGTACTACCCCCTACGGATATATTCGTAGGTACTTTTCCGTAGGGGCACAAATTCAGGATTCCTGATATTTGCCCCTACGAATAACGCCGTAGGGGAGTGTCAGTGGCCCCTACGGACATATCCGTAGGGGGATTCCCAAACAACTGGCACTGACATCTGGGGGAAATATCAGTTACTGCTGATATTTAGCCCCTACGGATATATCCGTAGGGGTAACATGTGTGCCTACGGATTAATCCGTAGGTACATATTGTCTGCAATTTTTTTTAAAAAATGGGCTGCTTGATTTTTTCCCGCCCTGTGCACAATAATGTATACATCAATCAAATCATATATTGCAGTATTCATAATCACATCTCACGCATATATATAATATACAAAAGAAACACAAAAACTGAATATGATATAAATACAAACCAATATCAATATCGTTTCAAAATGTAGTACAATGTGTATGATATAAATAAATACATGTTTCAAAAAAAAAGAACCAAAAATCTACCCTAGCTCGGTCCAGCTCGGTCCTGCTCCTCGGTCAATAAACTCTGCAATTCGTCGCGAGCGGGAGTCTGAGTGGGCGGTGGAGCTACAGGAGCTGTCTGCGGAACCGCAGCCGAAGGAGATGCGTGTGGAGGCTCGGCAGATCTACCCTGTCGCGTCTGAATATAACGTGTGTAAGAAGCGTGTAAGAACTGTTTATTATTCGAATTCGTTTCATTATTAAGTTATTTCGAAACCCTGTTTGGATATCTAGTTTGGAAAAGCGTTGTTTATTTCAATTACATATGTATGTATGATTAATAAAACATAAGTCTACAACCAAATAAGCTCAGGCTATGTACTGATATTGGATATGTTGATATCTATAATATGACATTATATTTTACTATTAAGTAGTATACATACCAGCATCTCATTCAACTCCTGAACGGTGGCCTTCAAGCTCTCCTGTTCCTGCTGGATACGTCGCTATCTGGAGACGGAGGAAGTAACCACCGGGGTGGAGTCCAACCTCATATGGGCCCTGCTAGAGCCCAGTCCTCGGCCTATCTCCAAACCTCCGTGGTGCCGTCCGTGTGCGGCGTCCAGGACTGGGGTCAGCAGCCTCGAATGTTGCCTTCCCCCTAGCAACTGTCAGAACATTATATTTAGCACATACTGGTCTATAAAATTGACAAGAAATACCAAAATCAACAAATTCAAAGCCTTACCTATAGAGATAGAAGATGTGCTCCTCTGGTATCTGCTTACACATATGACAGGGAGTGAACAAGCTCTTGTAGATCATCAGGCGCAAATCTAATCTCATCAAGCAGCCCATGATAATGAGTTGGACGACTAAGAGCAAAAGGAATGTGTGTATATTTATGATATAGCATTCTAAATCAATATACATGCCCTATATAATATATAAACATACCTGGAGGAACGGGAGTGGCCTCTGTCCCTGATATGGACGCATCACCAACAACTAGACAATCAAACATTGACAATATAAGTAATTTTGACATAAAGAGGCATGGATATCTATAATATTACATTCAAAATGAATATTAGAGAGCGCACCTGCAATGAGAAGTGATAAAAGTATCACCCAACAAGAGTGTAATTTACAGAATCAGTTGAGACTCTTAAAAGTCATAGAAGAACCCGACCTGCACAAATCTGATGTATGCTTTCCATTGGACACTAAGAAGTCTCTAAAGGGAAAAGCCTATGTGAAAGCCATCATTAGTTCATATCAGAAGATTGATGCTGAAACAGAGAACGAGGAATGTCATTTTTTTCTTCTTCCGTCACATTACTGTCTTCTCCTTCTGCTACATTACTGTCTTCTCCTTCTTATTATGTGCGCGTGCAAATCATATCATGAGGACTAAATTTAAGCTATTATACATATGCTTATGTATTTTTCTAATCTAATATATCACACACACAGAGAGAGAGAGAGGGGGAGAACACCAGGTAGATAGAGAAATCAGGTAGCAGGATCCTGAAGAAATGGAGTCCATAGCATTGCTCATCATCATCATCCGTGATCCCTTTGAAAAAATATTATCAAAGGGATCATGGATGATAATGATGAGCAATGCTATGGACTCTATTTCTTCAGGATCCTGCTACCTGATTTCTTTACCTACCAGGTGTTCTCTCTCTCTCTCTCTGTGTGTGTGTGTGATATTTTAGGTTAGAAAAATACATATGCATATGTATAATAGCTTAAATTTAATCCTCATGATATGATTGCATCACCTAAGAAAATATCTACCCAAGGTGTTTAAAAGTTTTAATTACTTTATACGAATAATACTTTCCATGTTCTGAAATATTTGTCCATGATGCCTGACGCATTCGCACGCGCACCACGTGTGTAGAAATAAATATCTCTGGATTGCCATCGCAACTATGAAGTTTCGATGTATCGGTATGCTATATATCTGTATTTTAGTTTTCTTTCTTATGCATGTCTTTTAATGATTCGCAGCCGGTTCCGAATAAATTTACCAAGCAGATTAGAAAGATGGTCAATAGAAGAGAAAATGCTAACCTAGTGAGCCACAATGGATAATTTGTCATTATTAATCCATCTTCCTGAAAACGGTTTATACGGAGCAAGTATATTTCATGGTACTTGAGAAAAATATATGTTGAAGTCAAAAGCTATCAAGATTTAAATGCTCGCTTATAGTCTTCCAAGATATTTTATATTCTAAGGCAAGGTGACAATAAGTGCATGCTTTTGCATGATTTGGTATGTAGATTCAAGGTTATGCATGGCTACGACCCTTTCTTATGATTTCTTATCATAATTTTCTGCACACTTATAGTTGATAGATGCAGTTAGATCATATCTCTATAAGGGAAAACTTAAAATAACAACCTTTATACTAAAAAAATTATGTATGTCATTACTTAGTAGTTTATGGTTTTAAGACGCAAAAGCCATTTGAGAAATACTTTTCCTACCCACTATTAATCCATATTCTCAATATAGTCATTGAATTTGCACGCGAACATCATAAGAAGGAGAAGACAGTAATGTGGCAGAAGGAGAAGACAGTAATGTGGCGGAAGAAGAAAAAAATGACATTCCTCGTTCTCTGTTTCAGCATCAATCTTCTGATATGAACTAATGATGGCTTTCACATAGGCTTTTCCCTTTAGAGACTTCTTAGTGTCCAATGGAAAGCATACATCAGATTTGTGCAGGTCGGGTTCTTCTATGACTTTTAAGAGTCTCAACTGATTCTGTAAATTACACCCTAGTTGGGTGGTACTTTTACCACTTCTCACTGCAGGTGCGCTCTCTAATATCCATTTTGAATATCGATATTACATTCAAAATGGATATTAGAGAGCGCACCTGCAGTGAGAAGTGGTAAAAGTACCACTCAACTAGAGTGTAATTTACAGAATCAGTTGAGACTCTTAAAAGTCATAGAAGAACCGGACCTGCACAAATCTGATGTATGCTTTCCATTGGACACTAAGAAGTCTCTAAAGGGAAAAGCCTATGTGAAAGCCATCATTAGTTCATATCAGAAGATTGATGCTGAAACAGAGAACGAGGAATGTCATTTTTTTCTTCTTCCGCCACATTACTGTCTTCTCCTTCTGCCACATTACTGTCTTCTCCTTCTTATGATGTTCGCGTGCAAATTCAATGACTATATTGAGAATATGGATTAATAGTGGGTAGAAAAAGTATTTCTCAAATGGCTTTTGCGTCTTAAAACCATAAACTACTAAGTAATGGCATACATAATTTTTTTAGTATAAAGGTTGTTATTTTAAGTGCGCGTGCAAATTCAATGAAAGTTAGATTTGAGGATACCCATGTATGAGTTGTATTCTATATATGTGTGTTTCGATTTATGATTTCGCTTAAGTGTAGGGTTGTTTTTACTTAAAGAAGTATCACCATCTACTATATATAAAAAAATATAGCAAACTAGGATTGGTATTCAAATCCCAGTCCAGATTGGTATTCAAAATTTATTTAATTAGTTTGTGATCCACATCATTTGATTCGTTGCTTGAGGCATCAATGTAGGCACAAATATCGGCGACGAGGAACTCGACGAGGAAGAACGAGGGCGGTGGCGGGCTGAGAACGGAGGGCGCGCGGTGGCGACGAAGAGAAAATTGGAGACGCGAGAACGAGAGAAAATTTTGGGAACGAGAGGGAAAGATATCGAGGCGTATATTGGTATCGATGGGAATATGAAGGTTTCATATTATCATCGAGTATCATATATTGGTTTTAACCTGAATATCTTGAGTCGCTCTCTAATTATGCGTTTGTTGTGCATTCGTGTTGTATGTGTAACATGATTTTAAACCATTGAGATCAAGATTGATAGAACTGATCATCCTACATTGCAATAGCATTCATCGACCAAAAACTATTATTGCAATGGTATTCATCTATAACAATCAACAATTAAAACTACAAATGTAGGATACTGATATCATAAAGCGTTATACGCAACATTGATAGAACTGATAAATAAAAAAACGAAACACAAACCGTATTAAGATTTAACAACTTTGATTATGTCATATACGCAGGCCGATATTTTCATATTAGCCAATAGGCAAAAATAGATTGCGGTCTGGATATGGCATATTGGTAGATGTTACCTATATGCATAAATCTTATGTCTAATGACCATAAGATTGTCGGAGACAGTTTTGATGTTTTGTGGGTTTGGTTTTATACTTGGGACAATCCAATGTTGACACACACACATAAATAACAAATTAAAGTAAACTAACTAAGAGGCATGTTTGAGTTTTATACTGGGATCACAAATAGCATGATGGCTGCAAACATGTTGCTTGAATACTTGCAAACAATCCAATGTTGCCTCGCCATTTCTATAAATTTTAAACTCCCTGGAAAATTATCATCACTCAGGATTACTTTAGGGCCAGTTTGGCTGCTTCTTGCTTGTGATTCAACATTCAGCTTTTTGTTGATTTGGAACTCAGAGAGTGTTGCAAAACAAATTTAAAACTAAATAAACCTCAAACTAGCTACAGAGAAGGCAAACAGCAAACCCCATGAAGTTTGGCTTTCAAGGGTTTTCCCACTAAAATACACTTAGATGCAGCACTTTAAGGAAGCTTGCAGCAATATAAAAACTTTTAGGTAGTTTAGTGAAAAACTGCAGTGCTTCAAGATTGTTTAAGTTTTATGTGTGCTTAAGCTGTCATACAGAAATTATCGTTGCAAAAATGTTCGCAACCCTAGCTTTTCCAGCAACGATACTGGAATACGAGCCTCAGATATGCCAGCTTAGGAATCAAAATAAGAAAGAGATTTGGGGTTATCCTAAGTCCAAAGTCAAACGGGCTCGAGAAATATATAAACCCAAAAAAATGACTGCATAAAGATCTCATAAAGATGAAAAGGATGTTATGCAAGCTCTGAACAAATCTTGAACGGAACTTTCACAAGAATTTACAATACCCGACCAGAATCCAATCCTGAGTTTGATGAAGCTTCAGGCCTTCAGCTTCCCCACAGAAAATAGTTAGGGCAAACCCTTTGCAAAACCATAGCTTTCATGCAGAGATGACGCTCAGAACATGCCAGCTTCCAAACACATTGAATAATACATAATCTCCCATACTCTCTCTCTCTCAATCAGACAGTTTATATTTGGATTTGAATTTAGGAAAAGAAATAAGATGGCTACAAACCAGCTTGCCTCGCCAATCTCATAACTATAAAGCTCATAAAAGTGGAAGCTTGAGGGCAAGCCATCATCGCCTCCATTCAATTGAAGCCAAATCATCCACAAAAAATAGAAATAAATATAATAATTGATCGATAGGCAAAATTGCAAGAAACCTATTCAGATTTTTGCATGAAAAAATAAGAGATGTAAAATAAGTAAAAGATTACCAAATGAAATTATCCCATCACTTGAACCCCCTCTCAAGACATTTTAGCAAAAATTCCCCCAGTAATTTTCTTCGGTTTAACCGTTTTATATCATAGAAGAAAGATAAATTTCAAATGTATATACATGCATACACACACACACATCATATACACAGTTTGTGAATGTTGCCAGAATTTCAACGGTAATTCTAGATTTTTCCAAACTCTGAAGGCTTCACAAAAATTTTAACTACAGATAATAATATGATTAAAGAGATCAATCACCAATTTTTTAATGAGGATCAACTGAAACCCCAAACAGAGCAATCAAATTACAAAGATCCCAAAACCCCGCGTGGCCCAGCCCCAGCCCCAGCCCCCAGCCCCAGCCCAACCCTAACCCCAGCGTGGCCAGCTAAACCCCAACACCAACCCTAAGGCAAACCCTAACCCCAGCCCCACCCCAGCAGCAGCCGAACCCCAACCCTAACCCTACCCTGACCCCGACCGCGACCGCGACCGCGACCCCTGCCCAACCCCAACTCGCGCGCGCAACCCCAGACCCAGCCATGAACCCTAAGCCCAAAATAATCCAAAAATTCTTTAATTTACCTCGAGATTTACTCACCTGAACGGCTGCTGCTGGGGCTGGGGCGACGACCTGAACCGCGGTGGCGACGAGAACTGCGGTGGCGATGAAACCGGCGGTGGCGACGAGGAGAACGACGGTGGCGACGACGGCGTGGCGATTTGGGGATTTTTCTCGCGCCCGATCGAGAGAGAGAGAGAGAAAGTGAGCGTAGGCGATCGGTCTGGGGTCTTAATAAATCGATATTTACTTGTCCCTACGGATATACCCGTAGGTCCTTTGTTTGCGCCACCGTAGGGGCAAACACCAAATTAAGAATTAATTTTTTTATTCTTGAACGTCTGTGCCCGTAGGGGCAACCCTTTAGCCCTACGGAGTAATCCGTAGGTCCAAGTAAAATCTGCCCCAACGGATAATTCCATCCGTAGGGGCAACCCCCTATTTTACTAGTGATATATAAGACGCCCAACGGAGAAGAATCAACCCAGAAAGAACAATAAAGAAGCAAGATATCCAACTCAAGAAAGCGATCATAAACCCATCGCTCTAAGCCTCGCACAAAACCCAAGTCTGACTAGGTCTACCAATATACAATGTTTAGTTTCTGATTTGATTTGATCTGATGTGATGGGTTTTATCTAGATACAACGGAATATAACAGTACGAGAGTGGGCACGATCCAACATGTGTCCCACCTACCAAAGCAAAGCATCCTGAAAGAAGCAGTGTGCCAGCAATACCGCAACTGATCCCAAGCGGTCAAACCTATAAGAACTGTGGCACAACGGGGGTGAGTTGCCAACTCGTGAGTAGAAAAAGATCAGCAAGTAGATATTGAATAAATACAATAATTTCCTAGGTCATTATATCCTGAAGGTAATACTATAATATCTAGGGTGACCAAGTATGCATATAAGTCAACAATCAAGTCAATGCAATGACATATATAAATAAACATTTGACATCATATGCATGTATGCATGTGGGTATCATCCACGTGTTTATATATATATATATATATATATATATATGATGATATGAAACACGTGTGTCCATCAACGACTTATCAGAATCATGGAATCTGAGTGTCCAACACTGACACTCGAAACATCATGAATCCCGTGTCCAGTATCGACATGTAATTCCTCATATCTCAGGTGCCACATACTCAGATCGGCCCTCATATATCTTATCTTAGGCGCCGCATACTTAGATCGGCCTTCATATTCATCTCATATCATAACTCCAAAACGGTATCCTCCGGATATCCGCCGAGCTCTATACAATCACCGATAGGTAGTGTTCCCTTTGCCAGGCTAATTGTTTACACCACAAAAATCATTTCTTGCCCGGGGGAACCATACTAGGTCCACCATATACCCGTAAACGGCATCCACCAATTCCTTTAATCAGGTCTCGAAAACAAGCTCAAAATTGAGAAAACTCATGGTGGACGTCTCGAAATATCAAATCATAAGAAACCAGGTTTTTAAAACAATACACCATTTCCTTTGAAATATACCACGGTTCTCAAATCCAGAGATCTCATAAAAACAGAATCTCAATGCATATAACCATAAAGTACAATGTATGCAACATAGAGTAGTAATATGAGCATATCGGGTATATCATGCAAGCATGTCAAGTGATAATACTGAACAATGAATGTACTTTTATGGTTAAGTGTAATATCATGATATAGCAGTTCTACTATGTAAGTAGCATGACAATTACCGATAATAAATATGTGTGAGCCAGCAAATCTGTATAAGTGTAACATGCGCATCAACGGTAATTGTCCAAGTGTACTAGCAATGATATCATATAACATTAAATACTGGAAACATGATAGGTATCACACGAATAATAATATCCTATACAACATGAGCAATAAATGGGTATATCTACCTACACAAGAATCATACGGTCACTTTTTACATGATACACATCGTCATTTTGAAAATAGGTATGGTTCAGGTGGCAATCTTTATATCGGCGATCCCGCCTCATAACATCCGATATGACAATAATCATCGATCATCATCTTCAAATCACTAGCGCAGATCAATCATCCGGTACATCTCACCTCGTACGGTAATCCATCATATGGGGTCATCAAATATAATAGGGAATCTATCGACCAATACAATAATCATGGTACGGATCTAAAGTCTCGTACGGCATATTACTCATTATACTCATAAATATATACATTTATATCTCAAATCACATTTGTGTAAACGTCATATCTTATTAATTTCATAAAACCTCTATCTCAATCTCGTGTCGTGTTTATCGATCCCGATCTCATATCCTATCATTATCAACCCATACTTGTCATCTTTCAATTCATACTTATCATGATTCACTTCTCATTTCATATTCTAATATATCAATCCGAGTCATCTATATCTATCATCTCAATATCCCACATCATGTTACCTTATATACCTATATCCTATTCTCAAGCCAATATATATTTATTAGTGTCAACATTTATCATATCATCTCTCTACTAAATCTTACTAAATCCTATAATAAGGTTATCTTAGGCTCGTAGAATATTCTTTATCAGTGGTTTCGGGGATGCTATATGCCATCCACCCGACTTCCACCGTAGATATATGTAACGTTTTGAAAATCGTTTCGGTGAAATTTCGAAAAAACGGTAAAATAAGGGGGTTTTCTGTAAAAAGTCAAAATACAAATATCTTATTATAAAAATTAAATATACATATTCTAGCTATGTAATTGCTAGTATTTGGTGTTTATTGAACCACTGGTGAAATTTCAATTTTTCTGAAAAAAATTATTTTTAATATTATTTTAAGCCGATAAGAAAATACATTAAATTAGCGATAAATACAAATTTAAATGTGATAATTTTAATCTTTAAAATCATGTTAATTAAAATCTAGTTGTAATATAATTTTTTAGTATTTTATTTCAAGTTTTAATTGGTTTTTATTATGGAAAACAAAAATATAATTATTTTGAACTAAAACTTGCAAATATGGTATTGTGGGGGGTCTTTTTGTATAGAATTTTTTTGGAAAGTCTCTCACACTCACCCTCACTCCCCTTGGCCGGCCCCACACTATTGTATCAGCCCAAGAATTTTCTTTCCCTCTTTTTGACCTTAAATCATGTGAAGAAATGGTGTAAAATGGGTTTTTTTTATATAAAATAAAAGGGTAGGGGTATTATGGTAATTTGTGAGGGCATTGACCTTGGAATTTCCACACAAATCCCCTCACCTCTCCCTCTCCTCTCCTTTGGCCGAAATTCTGCACCTAATTCCCCCCATTTCACCACCTTATCTCATCTCCAAAATCCTTCAAAAACTTCTTCAAAAATTAAGTAAAACCTCACCGAAATCAAAATCCAACTCTTACCCATTTCTCATTTGCCTATCTAGAATGGATCTAGGGAACAAGATTTCAATTTGGGAGGCTATGGGTGATTATGGATCTTCAAATGTTTTGGGTATAATTTCTAAATCTTTAGCTTAATTTGTTAGTTAATTCCTTAGAGCTAATTTATTTAAGTGTAAATTAGGCTTTTGTTGCAAGTTTGGAAATTCTAGAAAGGGATTGAATGCAAGTTAGGCTTTTGTGAATTTGGTGTATAGTTGTGTGTTGTAATTAGGCCCTTATGACTTGTTAAAACAAAGTTTGTAGCTAGTTGTTAATTGTTAATTTAAAAATTATGATAATTACGCTAATTTGCTAACTAGGTTTTTAAAATTGGTTAAATAATTGGGTTTAAAAATGTAATTAGGTTTTTCATGACTTCATTAACATTATAAAGTGTAGTTTAATACTTTAGTTCATGGAAATCCAAGCTAAATTGTTGTTGTGCATTTTTGCTATAAAATTGTTAAAATTGGGTATATTGTAAACTAGAATTTTGAGGTTAATGAAATTTAATGAGATTAAATTGTGGAAATTGTTTTTATGACTTATTTGAGATGTTTAATAAGTATTATGGCCGCTAGATTTGTTTAAACGTCGGGTTTTGTACTAAAACGGGTAATATTTGCTTAATAGATTTTCGGAAAAATGGCTTTTAAAGTGAGTTTGGGGTTTTTGTGAATTTTAACCTATTTTACAGTATAATTAGTGCTTGTGATCGTGCAAATGAGTGTGTTTGTGTTTTTCTCGATGGTTTAGCATTTGTACGCCGACGTCGAGGGTTTTTGGGTTGATTTGTGAAAGCAGCCATAGGTTTTGACCTATATGGGATTCGTGTGTCGTTTTAGTCATGAGTCGAATTTTAATGCGATACGGTGCGTTATGATATGTAGGTACCCTTACGAAGATTTCGAGACGACAAGCAAGCGCGTGGCGACGTCGGTACCGGCGAGCGAGGACCAGGTGAGTAGATTTATATCTACGGGGAGGAGTCGGGTGGATGGCGTATAGCACCCCCGCAGTTCGTGGTGATGTATACGAATACGTATACACACATATATATTGATTATATATTGTTGAGTTTATTGGTTAAAGATAGATTTTATGTGTGATTGGATATGTTTAGTGTTGCGAGACCCTAGAGTAGAGGTTGCACCACATTTACACACACACACCCATACTTGCATACATTCTTCTTTCATATATGCTTATATGGGGTTATATTGTTATGTGTTCACATGGGTATGGGACTATGTGTTCATATACTGGATTTGAGGATGATACTTGGGGTTGCGATGAGTCGATGAGATTTGATTTGAGATTATGATATCGGTGATTTGGCAGGATTCGTACTTGAGATATGTCCTGATGTTTATAGCGGATCTTTAGACGACGATACCATGTGAATAGTGATATGCATAGAATGGTTGAGTATGATATTGGCCCGTACCCAGATTTGGGGATGCCGTACGATGGATTTACGTACGAGCTATATATTGATGTTTGATCCGTACTCTTGACTTGGGATATCTGATTATAGATATGGTATCGGATATGATGTTATTGAGGCGGGATCACTGACTAATATATATACAAGTATGTATATGTATCGACTCAGATGTTAGGCGGTTTCCTTACCTGTAGTTCAGCATGTTAGTTCAGCCATATAGTTTAGTGTAGTTATTAGACTAGATTAGACTCATACCTATTTCAAAACTAACGGATCGTGGGTATTTTAAAAGACAGGTCAAGGGATTCTACGGATATTTCAAAAGAAGTATCTTTTCTTAAAAACACCGTAGCCCTTATTTTCAAAAAACCGTGATTCGTGTTTTTTCAAAAGGCACTACTGTTGACTTATAGTATCATTGTGTTTAGTATTCAGCTCCCGCTCATTATTGCTGTTCGCTCCGCATCGCATACTTATATTATAATTTCTTATTGCATTGTTGATATCATACTGTCAGGACACCAGCACCATTACCGATGATGCCTAGGTACCACGTACACTTACTTGCCGGCTCACACACATCTTCATCGGTAATTGCCATGTCACGTACACCATAGAAAATATTATTGCTTTACTTAGCTTGTTAGTTAGTAATTTGACATGATATTAGTGTACCTGCCTTACATATGCCAGCTTAACATTGTAGTTATTACTTGTCACTTCATGCATTCTGTTATTCATTGTTATGCCGCATTCATGGTTTTACATGATATTGATGATTTGGATTCGGATTTCCATGAGATTTTCTGGATTTGGGCGGGGGAAACCGCAAAACTTATATAAACTGCTTTCTTTCTTTTTAAATAAAAAGTGCGGCTTTTCCCATGATGTATGAGTCGTCCACCATGAGTTTGCTGATGGATTTCGAGACCCGATTCGAGGAGTGGAGGAACCGTTTCGGGTATATGGTGGGCCCGGTGCAGTACCCCGGGGCAAGAGGAATGTGTTGTTGACGTTGAGCCCGGCAGGGGAGCACTACCGACCGGTGATATTACCCGACGCGTCGGATAATCGGAGGATACCGTCGTGGTCTTGAGATGGATGGTAGGGGCCGGTCTGGATTAATGGCGCCCTAGATATTGTGATTTGAGATATTGAGGTACAGCGATTGTGATACAGAGATATCGAGATATTTGGACACATGTTTTGTGTCGATGCTGGGCACTGTTTTATGCTGATTTCATTTATGGTACCTCACTTTTAAAATACAGAAATCTCACTGATTTATGAAAGCAATTTTCGTCAGTACATGCATTCTGTTCCATGCATTCATACCTCATTCATATGATATATTGCTACCTGAGGCACTGATACGGGCACATGAGATCACACTCGGGTTAGATATTACCCTAGCCATTGTTATAGGCTACATGTTATTCATATATTTGAGGATATATTCTGATCATTGACCTAGGTTGCGTTATTTATGCGATTTCTTTCCGTAGATGTTTTTCTATTCACGAGTTGGCAACTCACCCCCGTTGTGCCCCAGTTTCTTGCAGGTTTGCCGTACAGGTTTCATTACGGCTTTGCGGGCATAGTTTCGTTTGGGTGATTTGCTAGTAGGTGGGTTTACTTGTATCGTACCCCTATTATATATCTTGTATATCATTATTCTGTTGTATCTAGAAGTTCCATCAACCGAACATGTATTTATTTTGAGATAGAGACTAGTAATGTTATTCCTTCGACCTTAGAGTCGCGCGTTATATTTCTGTGGTTTTCTTATGGTTTTGAGTTTCCTTTTGAATTTTGATCCTCGCCGTTGGCGTTGTATATTATATTGCTTGTGTGGTTGTGACCGTCGATTGACGAAGAGCTAGCTTCCGCTTGGGGATGCCTTTTTGATTGATTTCGTATACTATTCATGTTGTATCCTGTTTGGGAGCCAGTATTTACAAAGGAGACTCTGCCGAAATTTTCAGGAAATTTTTGATGTTATTAAAAAACCGTATAACTCGGCTTATGCTATTAAAACTACTTGATTTTAAATTGGTTTTCCTTCACTCTACTACTTTTCTTGGTTTGGATTTCTGGGTTTTCGGCTTACTTAGATTACGTACGCCTCGAGACGTTTCGTAGTTTAAGCGCCGGTCATGTTCCGTACTTTCGGGTCGTGACAAAGTTGGTATCAGAGCATTAGGTTTTACCTTCGGAACGTAGGATGACCCTTGGTTGATGGAATAGGTGACTAAAGTAGAGTGACGTACCGTTGGTATGTTTCGCGGCATATTTACGACACGCCACTCCACTTAAGAAGCCTTAGGATGTACATTTCCTTGTTCAGTATTATATTCCTTCCTGATCTAGCCTCATCGGTACCAGTTTGGTTTTGCTGCCACGATTACAGGCAGGGAGAGCTACGGTTAGAGTTGCGGTCAGCACGAGCTCGTCACGAACGAGGACTGACCAGGGCGTGATTCCGGCGACACCCGATTGTAGAGAGATATCTTTTGAGTGTGTTTTACGCCACGAGCGTTGGATGGATCGCCGTATGAGATTGCTCGGACGTGCAGATTAGCACCAGAGGATTGAGCCACCGGTAGAGGCCAGCCATACTTAGATGACCATTGAAATGATTGAGGCACGGTTCAGCGTGCAGATGAGCGAACCAGTTTTTACTGTGAACGACGAGATATCGCCCCAGATGTGGGAGCTATTGCAGTACGAGGTTGTACTAAGTGATTATAGAAGGCCGCTAGTCACCAAGGAAGAATGACTAGAACGTGTGGATCGTTCGCTTACCGATGCGAGGTCATCAGATAAATTGATTTCTGCTAGAGATGACTTCACGCGGACACGTTGAGAGTCGACAGAGACGATCGAATATCAGAAACCTACTATTCCAAGTTTAAGGTACTCGGAAAGACATGCAGGCAATTCTATGGTCCCTCTAGAAGAATGAAACCCTAACTCGATTTAATGACCGTGTGAAAGCCTTTGAACCTTAGTATTTGCGGCAGTTCCGCGGCGCCATTAGTGAGGCTTGGGTTTGCCCTTCTACGGCTGGACCATCGATGCTGTGGTATGTACTCGATACTGTTAAACTGTACCCAAGATTTTGAGCTCTTGGGGGATTATGAGGTTTTAACGAATCGATCGGATGGTTCGACTTCATTCGGATGCTAGGTGGTGAGATGCATTTCTTGGGAGACTCCAGATACGAGGATAGCCGTTGGAGCTCAGTCCATGCAGCCACGACGAGACGAGTCCGGAGTAGTTGACATTAGAGAAAGTGGAGTAAGAGGTTCGTACGAGATCTTGATGAGACGACGTTCCACTCAGTCGACATCAGAGATGCGGTACGCATGCCGAGGCATTGTACTTGGATATACCTTCCAGAAGGAGTCGCGATGAGTATGTAGCCGTTCAGGAACGAGAACAGATCTAGTAAAGGACGATGACTTCCGGACAGTTCGGCAGAGACGAGATTTGGGAGAGATCTCGATAGGACCTTTCTGGAATAAATTACGAGAAGACTTGGACCCAGTAGTGGTCATGTTATGCACACCGGCAGGCCAGAGTTCAGGATCGTCGACGAGACATGCTATGAGTGACCACGGCAGTTGGCCAGAGATTCTTGGAGGATGTACTTGAGCGGGACTATTCTGCCATACTTGATTTTGGGTATTTTGGGCGATCTATTCGCATGATTGATTTTGATGATTGAGTTTCATGATATTTGTTTTCATGGACCAGGGTTGCACCTACTGAGTATTTACGATTTTGCACAGTTGTTGTACTTGACATCGTTTTCATGCCTTGGTTTCTCATGTTTATGATTTTATGGGTTTCATACAGTTGAGTTGATTTTGTGCATGATGGATGCACCAGATTTGGATTTTTAGCGCATGTTGGGCGCCTGTTATGAGATGCGATTTGGTGCACACCAGATGCACTGAATCGGGATTTTTCGTGCATGTCAGATGCACCTGATTTTGCAGCCAGGCACACACGTTGCCTATGACTGATGTTGTGTGCACACCCGTTGCACCTAGATGTTGTTTCTGTGCACATGTATGGCACATTTATAGATTTTGATTTCCGTGCGCACCTGACGTACGTAGTATTCATATATATTTGTGATTGATTTCTTATGGAGCAGTACGTTTTTATGATATTCGCTATGTGTTCTCGTACTGAGCAGGACTAGTCAGAGGACAGTACCTGAATATATTTTGCATGCATTGACAGTTATCGAAGGGATTTCCAAAAAGCGAGCTATAGTCTTAGTATTTACCTACGTGTCCGAGATGACACGAAACATTTTATAAAGGAAACCCTTCTGAAATTGCTTCCAAAATGGTTGGACGTGCATATTAAACAAAGGATATATATATATATATATGTAGTTATTTTTTTTTACAATAAACGTCCGCCACTGTGCAGTGCTGCGAGCATCGCACAACAATTTGAAGAAGATTTGTCATGCATTGCTTCCAGATGTTTTAATGATGTATATCATATTGATTTTCATTTTGGATTTAGACATTGTGTCTTCACCATGACTCCGATGATTGCGGGATGCTGGATGGAGTTTTGATTTGAGTTATATGTTTATTTTTCATGCGCATGCGCTGCGCAACGATTTGTTTTATATATTTATGATTTCGGAGCCCCGACGACTTGATGGTTTTGCTTAGATGTTTTAGTATTTGGGGGAAGTTTTAATTTAAATTCGGGGACCGAATTTCTTTAAGGGGGGAAGATTGTAACGTTTTGAAAATCGTTTCGGTGAAATTTCGAAAAAACGGTAAAATAACGGGGTTTTCTGTAAAAAGTCAAAATACAAATATCTTATTATAAAAATTAAATATACATATTCTATCTATGTAATTGCTAGTATTTGGTGTTTATTGAGCCACTGGTGAAATTTCAAATTTTATGAAAAAAATTATTTTTAATATTATTTTTAGCCGGTAAGAAAATACATTAAATTAGCGATAAATACAAATTTAAATGGGATAATTTTAATCTTTAAAATCATATTAATTAAAATCTAGTTGTAATATAATTTTTTAGTATTTTATTTCAAGTTTTAATTGGTTTTTATTATGGAAAACAAAAATATAATTATTTTGAACTAAAACTTGCAAATATGGTATTGTGGGGGGTCTTTTTGCATAGAATTTTTTTGTAAAGTCTCTCACACTCACCCTCACTCCCCTTGGCCGGCCCCACACAATTGTATCAGCCCAAGAATTTTCTTTCCCTCTTTTTGACCTTAAATCATGTGAAGAAATGGTGTAAAAAGGGTTTTTTTATATATATTAAAAGGGTAGGGGTATTATGGTAATTTGTGAGGGCATTGACCTTGGAATTTCCACACAAATCCCCTCACCTCTCCCTCTCCTCTCCTCTGGCCGAAATTCTGAACCTAATTCCCCCCATTTCACCACCTTATCTCATCTCCAAAATCCTTCAAAAACTTCTTCAAAAATCAAGTAAACCTCACCGAAATCAAAATCCAACTCTTACTCATTTCTCATTTGCCTATCTATAATGGATCTAGGGAACAAGATTTAAATTTGGGAGGCTATGGGTGCTTATGGATCTTCAAATGTTTTGGGTATAATTTCTAAATCTTTAGCTTAATTTGTTAGTTAATTCCTTAAAGCTAATTTATTTAAGTGTAAATTAGGCTTTTGTTGCAAGTTTGGAAATTCTAGAAAGGGATTGAATGCAAGTTAGGGTTTTGTGAATTTGGTGTATGGTTGTGTGTTGTAATTAAGCCCTTATGACTTGTTAAAACAAAGTTTGTAGCTAGTTGTTAATTGTTAGTTTAAAAGTTATGATAATTACGCTAATTTGCTAACTAGGTTTTTAAAATTGGTTAAATAATTGGGTTTAAAAATGTAATTAGGTTTTTCATGACTTCATTAACATTATAAAGTGTAGTTTAATACTTTAGTTCATGGAAATCCAAGCTAAATTGTTGTTGTGCAAATTGTTAAAATTGGGTATATTTAAACTAGAATTTTGAGGTTAATGAAATTTAATGAGATTAAATTGTGGAAATTTTTTTTATGACTTATTTGAGATGTTTAATAAGTATTATGGCCGCTAAATTTGTTTAAACGTCGGGTTTTGTACTAAAACGGGTAATATTTGCTTACTAGATTTTCGGAAATATGGCTTTTAAAGTGAGTTTGGGGTTTTTGTGAATTTTAACCTATTTTACAGTATAATTAGTGCTTGTGATCGTGCAAATGAGTGTGTTTGGGTTTTTCTCGATGGTTTGGCGTTTGTACGCCGACGTCGAGGGTTTTTGGGTTGATTTGTGAAAGCAGCCATAGGTTTTGACCTATATGGGATTCGTGTGTCGTTTTAGTCATGAGTCGGATTTTAATGCGATACGGTGCGTTATGATATGTAGGTACCCTTACGAAGATTTCGAGACGACAAGCAAGCGCGTGGCGACGTCGGCACCGGCGAGCGAGGACCAGGTGAGTAGATTTATATCTACGGGGAGGAGTCGGGTGGATGGCGTATAGCACCCCCGCAGTTCGTGGTGATGTATACGAATACGTATACACACATATATATTGATTATATATTGTTGAGTTTATTGGTTAAAGATAGATTTTATGTGTGATTGGATATGTTTAGTGTTGCGAGACCCTAGAGTAGAGGTTGCACCACATTTACACACACACACCCATACTTGCATACATTCTTCTTTCATATGTGCATCTATGGGGTTATATTGTTATGTGTTCACATGGGTATAGGACTATGTGTTCATATACTAGATTTGAGGATGATACTTGGGATTGAGATGAGTCGATGAGATTTGATTTGAGATTATGATATCGGTGATATGGCAGGATTCATACTTGAGATATGTCCTTATGTTTATAGCGGATTTTTGGACGACGATACCATGTGAATAGTGATATGCATAGAATGGTTGAGTATGATATTGGCCCGTACCCAGATTTGGGGATGCCGTACGACGGATTTACGTACGAGCTATATATTGATGTTTGATCCACACTCTTGACTTGGGATATCTGATTATAGATATGGTATCGGATATGATGTTATTGAGGCGGGATCACCGACTAATATATATACAAGTATGTATATGTATCGACTCAGATGTTAGGCGGTTTCCTTACCTGTAGTTCAGCTTGTTAGTTCAGCCGTATAGTTTAGTGTAGTTATTAGACTAGATTAGACTCAGACCTATTTCAAAACTAACGGATCGTGGGTATTTTAAAAGACAGGTCAAGGGATTCTACGGATATTTCAAAAGAAGTATCTTTTCTTAAAAACACCGTAGCCCTTATTTTCAAAACACCGCGATTCGTGTTATTTCAAAAGGCACTACTGTTGACTTATAGTATTATTGTGTTTAGTATTCAGCTCCCGCTCATTATTGCTGTTCGCTCCGCATCGCATACTTATATTATAATTTCTTATTGCATTGTTGATATCATACTGTTAGGACCCCAGCACCATTACCGATGATGCCTATGTACCACGTACACTTACTTGCCGGCTCACACACATCTCATCGGTAATTGCCATGTCACGTACACCTTAGAAAATATTGTTGCTTGACTTAGCTTGTTAGTTAGTAATTTGACATGATATTAGTGTACCTGCCTTACATATGCCAGCTTAACATTGTAGTTATTACTTGTCACTTCATGCATACTGTTATTCATTGTTATGCCGCATTCATGGTTTTACATGCTATTAATGATTTGGATTCGGATTTCCATGAGATTTTCTGGATTTGGGCGGGGGAAACCGCAAAACTTATATAAACTGCTTTCTTTCTTTTTGAATAAAAAGTGCGCTTTTTCCCATGATGTATGAGTCGTCCACCATGAGTTTGCTGATGGATTTCGAGACCCGATTCGAGGAGTGGAGGAACCGTTTCGGGTACATGGTGGGCCCGGTGCGGCACCCTGGGTCAAGAGGAATGTGTTGTTGACGTTGAGCCCGGCAGGGGAGCACTACCGACCGGTGATATTATCCGACGCGTCAGATATTCGGAGGATACCGTCGTAGTCTTGAGATGGATGGTAAGGGCCGGTCTGGATTGACGGCGCCCTAGATATTGTGATTTGAGATATTGAGGTACAGCGATTGTGATACAGAGATATCGAGATATTTGGACACTTGTTTTGTGTCGATACTGGGCACTGCTTTATGCTGATTTCATTTATGGTACCTCACTTTTAAAATACAGAAATCTCACTGATTTATGAAAGCAGTTTTCGTCAGTACAAGCATTCTGTTCCATGCATTCATACCTCATTCATATGATATATTGCTACCTGAGGCACTGACACGGGCACATGAGATCACACTCGGGTTAGATATTACCCTAGCCATTGTTATAGGCTGCATGTTATTCATATATTTGAGGATATATTCTGATCATTGACCTAGGTTGCGTTATTTATGCGATTTCTTTCCGTAGATATTTTTCTATTCACGAGTTGGCAACTCACCCCCGTTGTGCCCCAGTTTCTTGCAGGTTTGCCGTACAGGTTTCATTACGGCTTTGTGGGCATAGTTTCGTTTAGGTGATTTGCTAGTAGGTGGGTTTACTTGTATCGTACCCCCATTATATATCTTGTATATCATTATTCTGTTGTATCTAGAAGTTCCATCAACCAAACATGTATTTATTTTGAGATAGAGACCGGTAATGTTATTCCTTCGACCTTAGAGTCGCGCGTTATATTTCTGTGGTTTTCTTATGGTTTTGAGTTTCCTTTTGAATTTTGATCCTCGCCGTTTGCGTTGTATATTATATTGCTTGTGTGGTTGTGACCGTCGATTGACGAAGAGCTAGCTCCCGCTTGGGGATGCCTTTTTATTGATTTCGTATACTATTCATGTTGTATCCCGTTTGGGAGCCAGTATTTACAAAGGAGACTCTGCCGAAATTTTCAGGAAATTTTTGATGTTTTTAAAAAACCACATAACTCGGCTTATGCTATTAAAACTACTTGATTTTAAATTGGTTTTGCTTCACTCTACTACTTTTCTTGGTTTGGATTTCTTGGTTTTCGGCTTACTTAGATTACGTACGCCTCAAGACGTTTCGTAGTTTAAGTGCCGGCCATGTTCCGTACTTTCGGGTCGTGACGCCTCGAGACATTTCGTAGTTTAAGTGCCGGTCATGTTCCGTACTTTCGGGTCGTGACAATATAAATCTACTCACCTGCTGAACTCATCGCTTAGCCGAAGTCAATGTGCTTCGTCGTCTCGGAAGTCCACACGAAAGTACTTACAATCAATACACAATCGCAATACTATTAAAACCAATATCCGAAAACCGATAAGGCACACGGATTGCTTATAAGTTAGAACCTATAGCCTACGCATGCAAAAAACTACCAAACAACCCTCGTCCGTTGATGTCACGACTCGAAATACCACGTGACCGGCCCGTGAATCATATGAAGTCTATAAGACCTCATCTAATTCAAGTTAGCCAAAAGCCCAGAAATCTAAAACCATTTTAAGGAAGAAATAAAGAAAACTAGTTTTAAAAAAAGTGTTTTCAAATAAGATAAGCCGAATATGCATTTTTAAAAATCCGAAGTCTTTTCTGAAAATTTCGGCAGAGTTTCCTTTGTAAATACTGGCCCCAAATGGGGTACAACATGACTAATATATACATCGATGATAAAAGGCATCCCCAAGTAGGAGCTAGCTCTTCATCAATTGACGGTCACAACCACGCAAGCAATATAATATACAACGACGAAGGGCGAGAATCAAAACTCAAAAGGAAACTCAAATCATCAAGAAAACGATAATACTACAACGCGCGACTCTAAGGTCAAAAAATACACAACTGGTTTTCTAAGTCTGAATAAATGTACAAGTCCGGTTGATGGAAATTTATTAGATATGTAACACTTTGAATATCGTTTAGGTAGTTTTTCGAAAATCGGTAAAATAAACAGTAATTTCCGTAAAATGTCAAAATAATTATTTTCAATATAGTCCTAATTATACAAAATTTAGATAAGAAATTGCTAGAAATTGGTTAATTAAATGTCATATAAAAATTTCTAGTCATTTAAAAAAATTTCCTTAATTAATTATTTTAAGCTTTTAAATATACATTAAATTAGTGATAAATACAAATTTAGATGGGTAAATTACATACTTAAGAATCATTACAAACTAAAAACCTAGTGATAACATAAATTTTATCAAGTTATTACAAGTCTAGTTGTTTCCATGGTTTAAAATGAATTTAAATGAAATTTTAAATTTAGAAAGTGATGTGAAAGGCATTAATTGCACTTGAGAGAGATTTTTTCATGGAAAATTCTACACAACTCTCTCTCATTCTCCACCTCCTCTCCTTGGCCGAGAGCATCTCCTGCATGATTCCTCCTCCATTTCCCCATTTCTTTTACATCAAAATCCCTCACAAATCCACCAAAAATCCAAATAAAATGTCATAAATTCATATCTACTTCTTCATTCAACTTTTTTAGCCATTCTAGCATGGGTTTTGGAGTGTGAGACTATCTTGGGAAGCCATGTGCAGGTCAACTTCTATTATCTTAAGGTGTTAAGCCAAACTAGATTTCCAAATTTTTAAACTCTTAGCTTATTTAGTTAATTAGTGTTTAATTATCGATTTTAGTTTAAATTGGTGTTCAAACGGGATCTACTTTCAGCGCAGAAGTTGTGGTGATAAGTTGCATTTAATGGAGGGTACTCACTAGACTAGGGATACACACACGAAGCCCGAGACTTAAACTCCTCTCCATGGCCTCAATTAAATGCATTCTGGCCGCAAATTGCGGCCAGATTTGGCGTTCTGGGTGTGAAGTTGGGTGTAGGGTTGTCTGCAGAATATGAAAGGCCTTTGGTATATGCAAAATCGAAAATTTTTACTCGTATGAAAATATGGAGCCATTTTACTTTAATTACGACGTTTGAATATTGTGCGATATGTGCATTCCAATGTCTTAGGTTGGTGTTGCTGCAAGCCATAGCAGATCGGGGTAGTTTCAGATGTTAACGCTTACGTGTCGATGATCCGAGTACACGCATTTAGCTTTTGGACACTAGATTTCTTGAATTGTATTGAAATTGTGTTTTAGCCTTACGTTTTACATTGTGCAAATTCTAGGATCGGTTGCGGAGGAATCGGACGCGGCGCGTAAAGGGAAGGCTGTAGTTGGACAAGATTAGCTGAGGTGTTAGGGTGAGTAGATGTATACATCTATGGGGAAATCGTCTGGATGGCGCGAAGCGCCCCATAGATAGGATTACTTATTTACTTGTAGACTATATGCATAGTTAGTTAGTTAACTATCTCATTGCATCGTACCCTCTCATACATATGCAAATAGGCGATGTTACCTCATAGGGCACTTGCACTATTACCATTTGTTAATGCTGCACGTGCACTCTTCATGTGAACACACACACGCTTTGGATATTGCTATGCCACGAACACTTCGAAAACTGCTGGATTAGCATCAAGACAATTGCATCATACCTAATACTTAAACGGATAGTCGTATATGCATATCGCATTTCATCATCTTCTATATGTTAAACTTTCAGCTATAAATCACATTTCCTATTATTGATATCATAGACAGTATCATTTTCCCACATGTACAAGTATTTTGTTTTTTTAGGATTTCTGTATTGATGAGATTTCTGGATTTTTGAGGGAACAGCAAGAATTTTCAAAGCCTATTATCATTTTAAAAACAGAAATTTACGGTTTTCTCGTGATGTGAAATGTGTGGCGCCCACCATGAGTTTTCTCAGTTCTTGAGTAGTATTAGATACCCGATTCGAGGAGGGGGTTGCACCGTCTGCGGGTACAAGATGGGCCCGGTATGGTACCTCGGGGAAAGAAGATCGCAGATGATGGTGTTGAGCCCAGCAGGGGAGCATTACCTACCGGTTATTTATGATGCGGCGGATATCCGGAGAATACCGACCGTAGTCGAGTGATTTGATAATATGGGTCGATCCGGTCTGTCGGAGCCCGAGATATTGGGATTTGACTTACAGAGATATAAGATATCGAGATATACATAGTTTGTATCGATGCTGGACACATATTTCAGTTGATTTCTATGATGATAATTCAGTTCACTTCAAAAAAAAAGGGTTTTACTAAGTAAAAGATATAAAACTTCTCATATCAGATACATCATGATTTTTTTTGTGTTGATTTTTACAAGCATGTTACATCCAGATTTGCATCGCATCATGTTAGTACATGTAGGCGGTGACGTAATTGCATGCATTCTTACAATAGCCTTATTAGATGTTATTTTCTACTCACGAGCTGGCAACTCACCCCCGTTGTGCCACAGTATCTTGCATGTCGGACCCCTCAGCCTCATAGCGGCAGGCGTACCCTTTCATTGGCTTATTTTGTTTAGACTCGCGACATTGCTTGTAGGTGAGTGGCGAGGACACATTGTCTCTTTTTGTACTATCATTGTATCTCGTATTCTCCATCTACCACTTCTTATTTTGTATATGCGACCTACTGATAAGACTGAAAGATTTGTGTATATGTGGTTCCTCTGGGGTCGAGCTCACTTAAGCCGACGTTGTGTTTTTCATATTTTTGTGTTTCTTTAAGCTTATTTGCGTGATATTACATATATATTGCATGTGGTTGTGATCCGCCTTGGGCGAAGAGCTATCTCCCGCTTGGGATGCCATTATATCATTACAGGTTTATAAATCTTGTTGTACCCATTTTGGGGGCCAGGATTTACAAAGGAGACTCTGCCGAAATTTTTGGTAAATTATGACTTTTTTAAGGGGTTAATACAACTAAATTGGCTTAAAAATCGTTTTCATAAAAGGTTTTCCTTCACTCTTATTGATTTTGGTTTAGATTTTCTGGGCTTTGGCTGACTTAGGTTACGTTACGCCTTTAGACGTCTCGTAATTTAAGTGCCATCACGTTCCGTACCTTCGGGTCGTGCTAAAGTTGGTATCAGAGCTTGTGTTTTACTTTTCTTAGTGTAGGACGACCCCGTATAGATGGAGTAGGTGACTTAAGCAGAGTGGCGTAGCGTGTGTATGTTCCGTGGCATACTTACGATACGATACTCCTCCTAAGTGACCTTAGGACATGATTGCTTGTATTTCCCTTCTTGATTCCATGCATTCCTTGATTCAATTGCAATGTTCTTATCGCTCCTTTTTCTTATTCCAGCTTCGATGCCGCCAAAGACTACGAGAGATCAGCGGGCTGCCACTAGGGATGAGCATCGAGCGGGCTCGTCTGAGGCGAGGATCGAGCGGGATGATACGCTTACCCCTCAGGGTCAGATTGATCCGCCCTCTCCGGACTGTATTGCCAGATTAGAGGCCGGTATGCAGGAGTTGCGACAGATGATGGGATCTTCAGTTGAGTCCAGTCAGGCACAAAGATCCGAGAACGTTCCTTCCACCACACAGACCACGATTGTACCTACTGCCCAGATGGTTGGTCCTGCTACTACTGTGACTATCCCCGTATCACTATAGGAGTTTATGAGGCTAAGACCTCCAGCTTTTACCGGCACGGATGTGACAGAGGACCCGCAGGCATTTCTTGATAGGATGGCTAGGATTTATCGTTCGTTGAGGTGTTCTGATGATAGGTGGGTGGAGTTCACGAGTTTTCGTCTGGAGGACCTTGCCCAGACGTGGTACGATTCAGTAGAGAGAGCCATGCTGCAGGTCTACCTCCTATGACTTAGGACGAGTTCACCACTGCATTTATTGCCTGTTTTCTTCCGGAGAGTGTCCGAGATGCTCGAGCCCGTAGTTTTGAGTCTTTGCGCAAGACTCCTGGGATGAAAGTGTCCGAGTATGATATACAGTTTACTCAGTTGTCTCAATATGCTCCGTACCTAGTAGACACTGAAGAGAAGAGGGTAAAGAGGTTTGTGCGAGGGCTTGACACGCAGTTATTTCTTGCCATCGGCGCCCAACACTTTGACACTTATGCAGCCGCGATGGATGCAACCTTACTTTTGGAGAAGCGCACTTCAGAGTCTTCGGTTGTTTCAGGACCGAAAAGAATTCGTATACATCAGCTCCAGTGCGGTTTGGTAGGGGCATGGCAGGCAGAGGTCGTGGCTGGCCCTTCATAGGACATGGTGGTGGTCGAGGTATGATGCGAGGGTAGCTATTCAGTTCTTATTTACCGGGTCAGCAGCTATCACCGGGATGTTATCATTGTAGGAGTCCATATCACCGTGTTAAGAATTGTACTGCGAGGAGCCAGGGCGCGGCGACAATCCCACATGTGACCTTACCATCTTCACCACCTCCTCAGAGAGCTCTACTTCCTACCCCTGATGATGTTCCACGCCAGGCAGATGCTCCTAGAGGCCGTAGGCGTGGTGGTCCTGTTCAGAGAGGACAAGGTGACAGAGGCAGAGGACAACCAGCTATTAGTGGTGGACAGGCCCGAGTGTTCGCGTTGACTCCTCAGGATGCACAGGCATCCAATGCCGTCGTGACAGGTACTCTGCCAGTATGTTCTTTTGATGCACGGGTATTATTTGATCCAAGCTCCATACATTCTTATGTATCCATATACTTTGCACCAAGGTTGGGCCGAGAGTCTTCTTCGTTAGATCAGCCGCTTGTTGTCATTACTCCGGAAGGCGAGTCGTTTGTTCCTCGTTTTGTGCACCGATCGTGTCCTGTTCGTATTGGGGAGAGAGATTCTTCAGTTAATTTGATTCTCCTCGATATGCTAGACTTTGACGTTCTTCTTGGTATGGACTGGCTAGCCACCTGTTATTCCTCCGTGGACTGCCGCGAAAAGGCAGTCAGGTTCAGTTTTCCTAGTGAGCCGGTTCTTGTTATTCAGGGAGATCGTAGTGCTACCCTTCCCATCTTGATTTCTTCTCTTCGTGCTGGTCAGCTCTTGAGGAAAGGGAGTCAGGGATTCTTAGCATATGTTTATGATACTAGCGCCGCAGAGGTTCCATTGGACCAGGTCCCTGTTGTGAGAGAGTTTCCTGATGTCTTCCCTGACGAGCTGCCTGGTTTGCCGCCAGAGCGCGAGATTGAGTTCTGCATTGACTTAATCCCCGGCACGGGGCCTATCTCTGTACCATCCTATCGGATGGCCCCGGCGGAGCTTAGAGAGCTGAAGGATAAGTTGCAGGACTTGCTCGACAAAGGTCTTATCCGACCAAATGTGTCACCTTGGGGTGCTCCCATCCTGTTTGTTAATAAGATGGACGGCAGTATGCACTTATGCATCGATTATCGTCAGCTGAACCGGGTTACTGTGTGGAACAGATATCCCCTACCCCGCATTGACAACTTATTTGATCCGCTTCAGGGTGCAGGGTATTTCTCGATGGTTGATTTACGGTCCGGTTACCATCAGTTGCGGGTTCGGAAGGAGGATGTTCCGAAGACCGCCTTCCGTACACGATATGGTCATTATGAGTTCTTGGAGATGTCGTTCGTGCTCACCAATGCCCCAGCAGCATTTATGGACTTGATGAACCGTGTATTCAGGCCATATCTTGATCAGTTCATCATTGTTTTCATTGACGACATCTTGGTTTATTCTCAGAACCGGGAGGAGCATGAGCAGCACTTGTGTATCACATTGCAGACTTTGAAGGAGCATCAGCTGTTCGCTAAATTTTCCAAGTGCGCATTCTGGCTAGACAGTGTCGACTTCATAGGTCATGTGGTGATGAGAGATGGTATTTGTGTGGACCCAAAGAAGATCGAGGCAGTGCAGCGTTAGCCCAGACCGGTATCCGTTACAGAGGTTCGCAGCTTTCTAGGTCTGGCCGGCTATTATCGACATTTTGTCCAGGATTTCTCCCGTATTGCTGCACCGTTGACCGGGTTGACCCGGAAGGGGGTTCCTTTTGATTAGACCGAAGCATGTGAGGATAACTTCCAGCAGTTGAAGACTCGTCTGACTACTGCACCAGTGTTATCATTGCCTTCAGGATCGGGTGGTTTCGTGGTATATTGTGATGCTTCTCGAATGGGGCTAGGCTGTGTATTGATGCAGCACGACAGAGTTATCACGTATGCTTCTCGGCAGTTGCGGAAACACGAGCAGAACTACCCTACTCATGATTTAGAGATGGCTGCAGTGGTGTTTGCACTCAAGATCTGGAGACATTACCTATACGGCGAGTCATGCCAGATATTCACTGACCACAAGAGCTTGAAGTATATCTTTCAGCAACGAGGTCTGAATCTGAGACAGCGCCGTTGGATGGAGTTGGTGAAAGACTATGACTGCGAGATTCTATACCATCCAGGCAAGGCGAATGTAATGGCAGATGCTTTGAGTAGGAGGCCCGGAGGTAGTTTATCTTGTTTGAGCACAGTGCAGATGCAGTCGACGGCGGATTGGCAGGTTTTATATGACAGCAGAGTGCAGTTCGAGTTTACTCCTACAGGGGGACAGCTGGCCCATTTCAGAGCACGCCCACAGTTACTTGACCGTATCCACGAGGCACAGTCCGGTGATGCCCATACTTTAGAGATTATCGAGCAGATTCGGCAGGGCAGAGTTTCCGAGTTCATGATTGACGATTAGGGGATACTTCGATTTGGGACTCGATTGTACATACCAAATTCTGAGGGACTGAGGCATGATATTCTTGAGGAGGCACATAGATCAGTATACAGTGTTCATCCAGGTTCCACAAAGATGTACCATGATTTAAGAGATGTTTACTGGTGGGACGAGATGAAGAAGGATGTCACAGACTTTGTATCGAGATGCCTGACTTGTCAGAAAGTCAAAGCCGAGCACCAGAGGCCAGCCGGTGAGTTACAGCCTTTTCCCATTCCAGAGTGGAAGTGGGAACAAATTTTTATGGACTTTATTGTAGGTCTACCCAGGACCGGTAGAGGGTATGACTCTATATGGGTGATTGTAGATCGTTTGACGAAAGCGGCTAACTTTTTGCCAGTGAAGACCACTTTTGGATTTGCTCAGTACGCCCAGGTTTATATCGATGAGATCATACGACTGCATGGCGTCCCGACTTGCATCGTGTCCGACCGGGGCACCCAGTTTACCAGCCGATTTTAGAAGAAACTTCGGGAGGCTTTGGGCACCCGATTGAGTTTTAGCACAGCTTTTCATCCACAGACTGACGGTCAGTCAGAGCATACTATTCAGACTCTTGAGGACATTCTCAAAGCTTGTGTTTTAGATTTCGGTGGTAGCTGGGATCGTCATTTTCCCTTGATCGAGTTCTCTTACAATAATAGCTTCCAGGAGACGATTCAGATGGCACCTTTTGAGACTTTATATGGGAGGAGATGTCGATCGCCTATATGTTGGACAGAGCTCAGGGAGAGCAGTATTTTGGGGCCGCAGATCGTACAAGAGAAGACCGAAAAGATCCAGCTAATTCGAGATACGATGAGAGCGGCCCAGAGTAGGCAGAAATCATATGCTGGCAGGCGCCGTCGCCGATTCTAGTTCGTTGTTGGCGATCATGTTTTCCTGAAGGTCTCTCCGATGAAGGGCGTGATGAGATTTGGGCGGAAAGGAAAGCTTAGTCCTAGATATGTTGGTCCCTTCGAGATCCTAGAGCGTGTCGGTTCGGTGGCTTATCGGATGGCTCTTTCGCCCAGCTTCCTAGATGTTCACCCCGTGTTCTATGTTTCGATGCTCCGCAAGTACCTTCATGACCCTTCTCATGCGATTCAGCACCAGACGATCCAGCTAGAGCGCGATCTTTCATTCACCGAGCAGCCGATGGTTATTCTGGATCGGCAAGTGAAGAAATTGAGGTCGAAGGTTATACCATCCGTCAAGGTTTTTTGGCGTGGCCCAAATAGCGAGGAGGTCGCCTGGGAGACCGAGGATGAGATGAGGAAGAAATATCCCCATCTTATTGAAGGTACGCGTAGCTAAATTTTAAATTCGGGGACCGAATTTCTTTAAGGGGGAAGATTGTAACACTTTGAATATCGTTTAGGTAGTTTTTCGATAATTGGTAAAAAAAACAGTAATTTCCGTAAAATGTCAAAATAATTATTTTCAATATAGGCCTAATTATACAAAATTTAGATAAGAAATTGCTAGAAATTGGTTAATTAATTGTCACTTAAAAATTTCTAGTCATTTTAAATTTTTTTCCTTAATTAATTATTTTTAATATTATTTCAATCTTTTAAATATACATTAAATTTGTGATAAATACAAATTTGGATTGGTAAATTACATACTTAAGAACCATTACAAACTAAAAACCTAGTGATAACATAAATTTTATCAAGTTATTACAAGTCTAGTTGTTTCCATGGTTTAAAATGAATTTAAATGAAATTTTAAATTTAGAAAGTGATGTGAAAGGCATTAATTGCACTTGAGAGATATTTTTTCATGGAAAATTCTAGACAACTCTCTCTCATTCTCCACCTCCTACCCTTGGCCGAGAGCATCCCCTGCATGATTCCTCCTCCATTTCCCGATTTCTTTTACTTCAAAATCCATCACAAATCCACCAAAAATCCAAATAAAATCTCATAAATTCATATCTACTTCTTCATTAAACTTTCTTTAGCCTATTCTAGCATGGGTTTTGGTGTGTGAGACCATCTTGGGAAGCCAAGTGCAGGTCAACTTCTATTATCTTGAGGTTTTAAGCCAAACTAGATTTCCAAATTTTTAAACTCTTAGTTTATTTAGTTAATTAGTGTTTAATTATCGATTTTAGTTTAAATTGGTGTTCAAACGAAATCTGCTTTCAACCCAGAAGTTATGGTGATAAGTTGCATTTACTGGAGGGTACTCACTAGACTAGGGATACACACACGAAGCCCGAGACTCAAACTCCTCTCCATGGTCACAATTAAATGTATTCTGACTGCAAATTGTGGCCAGGTTTGGGGTTCTGGGTGTGAGGTTGGGTGTAGGGTTGCCTGCAGTATATGTAAGGTCTTCGGTATATGCGAAATCGACAAATTTTACTCGTGTCAAAATCTAGAGCCATTTTACTTTAATTATGACGTTTGAATATTGTGCGATACGTGCATTCCAATGTCTTGGGTTGGTGTTGCTGCATGCCACTGCAGATTGGGGTAGTTTCAGATGTTAACGCTCATGTATCGATAATCCGAGTACATGCGTTTAGCTTTTGGACACTAGATTTATCGAATGGTATTGATATTGAGTTTTAGCCTTACGTTTTACATTGTGCCAATTCTAGGATCGGTTGCGGAGGCATCGGACGCGGCGCGTAAAGGCAAGGCTTTAGTTGGACCAGACTAGCTGAGGTGTTCGGGTGAGTTGATGTATACATCTATAGGGAAATCGTATGAATAGCGCGAAGCGCCCCATAGATAGGATTACTTATTTACTTGCAGACTATATGTACAGTTAGTTAGTTAACTATCTCATTGCATCGTACCCTCTCATACATATGAAAATAGGCTATGTTACCTCATAGGACACTTGCACTATTACCATTTGTTAATACAGCACGTGCACTCTTCATGTGAACAAACACACGCTTTGGATATTGCTATGCCACGAACACTTAGAAAACTGCTAGATTAGCATCAGGACAATTGCATCATACCTGATACTTAAATTGATAGTCACATATGCATATCGCATTTCATCATCTTCTATATGTTAAACTTTAAGCCATAAATCGCATTTCCTGTTTTTGATATCATAGACAGTATCATTTTCCCACATGTACATGTATTATGTTTTTTTAAGGATTTCTGTATTGATGAGATTTTTGGATTTTTGAGGGAACCACAAGAATTTTCAAAGCCTATTATCATTTTAAAAATAGAAATTTGCGGTTTTCTTGTGATGTGAAATGTGCGGCGTCCACCATGAGTTTTCTCGGTTCTTAAGCAGTATTAGATACCCGATTCAACGAGGGGGATGCATCGTCTGCGGGTACATGGTGGGCCCGGTATGGTACCTCGGGGCAAGAAGATCGCCGATGACGGCGTTGAGCCCGGCATGGGAGCATTACCTACCAGTTATTTGTGACGCGGCGGATATCCGGAGGATACCGACCGTAGTCGAGTTATTTGATGATATGGGTCGATCCGGACTGCCAGAGCCCGAGATATTGGAATTTGGGATACAGAGATATGAAATATCGAGATATACAAAGTTTGTATCGATGCTGGAAACATATTTCCGTTGATTTCTATGATGATATTTCAGTTCACTTCAAAATAAAAAAGGGTTTTACTAAGTAAAAGATATAAAACTTCTCATATCAAATACATCTTGATTTTTTTGTGTTGATTTTTACAAGCATGTTACATCCAGATTTGCATCGCATCATGTTATTACATGTAGGCTGTGACGTAATTGCGTGCATTCTTACGATAACCTTATTAGATATTATTTCTTACTCTCGAGCTGGCAACTCACACCCGTTGTGCCACAGTGTCTTGCAGGTCGGACCCGTTAGCCTCGTAGCGGCAGGCGTACCCTTTCATTGGCCTCTTTTATTCAGACTCGCGAAATTGCTCGTAGGTGGGTTGCGAGGACAATTTGTCTCTTTTTGTACTATCATTGTATCTAATATTCTTCATCTACCACTTCTTATTTTGTATATGCGATCTAGTGATGAGACTGAGAGATTTGTGTATATGTGGTTCCTCTGGGGTCAAGCTCACTTGAGCCGACGTTGTGTTTTTCGTAATTTTGTGTTTCTTTTTACTTATTTGCTTGATATTACATATATATTGCGTGTGGTTGTGATCCGCCTTGGGCGAAGAGCTAGCTCCCGCTTGGGGATGCCATTATATCATTACAGGTTTATATATCTTGTTGTACCCATTTTGGGGGCCTGTATTTACAAAGGAGACTCTGCCGAAATTTTTGGTAAATTATGACTTTTTTTAAGGGGTTAATATAACTAAATTGGCTTAAAAATCGTTTTCATAAAAGGTTTTCCTTCACTCTTATTGATTTTGGTTTAGATTTTCTGGGCTTTAACTGACTTAGGTTACGTTACGCCTTTAGACGTCTCGTAATCTAAGTGCCAGTCACGTTCCGTACCTTCGGGTCGTGACAAGATACAACTGAAAATAAATAAGTACAATGGTGGTCACGATGTGAGTAAACCCACCTACCAAAGCAATCACCCGGAATGAAGCAGTGTGCCAGAAAGCTGCAATGAAACCTGTACGGCAAAAACCTGCAAGAACTGTGGCACAATGGGGGTGAGTTGCCAACTCGTGAGTAGAAAACATCACAGAGCAGAATCGTATGTATGACTCAATCCTAGGTCAAACGATCAGTAATAATATATATATGCTCAATATGATAAAGTCTGAAGCATGATAAGGTGGCAAGGGTAAACATCTATACATCAGTGTAATACCAAGTGCTCATGTCAGTGCCTCAGGTAGCAACATATCATAAATATGAGGTATCATCAATGTAATCATCATAAATCAGTTTCAACTATATCATGAAGTCTAAATATGTGGATATCATCCAACTATGTAATCAATGTCTGTATGTATGTGGATCTCGTCCACGTGTCAACCAATGACACAAAACATCATGCATATAAATATCATAAAGCATATGCATGGAAGTATGAGGCTATATGTCACGACCCAAAATGGCACGTGACTGGCCCTTGAATCATATGAACTCTATCGGACCCCGTCTAATTCAAGTAAGCCAAAAGCCCAGAAATGTAAAACCATTTTAAATAATAGATGAAGGAAAACAGGGTTTTAAAGAAGGGGTTTAAATAGCATAAGCCGAATTATGCATTTTTAAAACATCAAGTCTTTTCTGAAAATTTTGGCAGAGTTTCCTTTGTAAATACTGGCCCCGAACGGGGTACAACAAAATAAATATATACATGAATGAAAAAAGGCATCCCCAAGCGGGAGCTAGCTCTTCGTTAATTGACGGTCACACCCACGCAAGCAATATAATATACAACGCCGAAGGGCGAGGATCAAAACTGAAAAGGAAACTCAAAACAGCGTGAAATCCATAATAATACAACGCGCGACTCTAAGGTCGAATGAATAACAACTCTAGTCTTTAAGTCTGAAATAAATACATATCTTGTTGATGGAGTTTACTAGACACAATGAATAAAAAAAGTACAATGGTGGTCACGATACAAGTGAACCCACCTACCTAGCAAATCACCCGTAAAGGAAGCAGTGTGCCAGCAAGCCGTAACGAAACCTGTACGGCAAAACCTGCAAGAAACTGTGGCACAATGAGGGTGAGTTGCCAACTCATGAGTAGAAAACATCACAGAGCAAAAATTGTATGTATAACGCAATCCTAGGTCATACGATCAATGTATATATAACCTCAAAATGATAAGTCTGAAACATAAAAAGGTGGCAAGGGTAAACGTCTATACATAAGTGTAATCCCAGTGCTCGTGTCTGTGCCACAGGCAGCAATATATCATATGTATGAGGTATGAATGTAAGGTAATGAAATGAGTGAGACAACTATTTTCCATTTTTAATGAGATATCTGTATGTATATAAATCGAGTAACATCAATGAAATCAACTGAGAAATCCGTGTCAACCATCGACAAAAAACATAAATCCCAATATCTTAATATCTCAGGCCCCGGCTGCCTGGACTGACTTGAATCATCAAATCTTAATATCTCGGTGTCTCAAATCTCAATATCTCAAATCTCAAATATCAATATCTCAGGCATCCGTATCCTCTGCGGGATCGGCCCGCTGGCTCTGGCAGAACGGATCAGCCTATAACCATCTCATGACTCCGGTCAGTATCGTCCGGATAACCGACGAGTCCAAATAATATCATCGGTAGGTAGTGCTCCCCTGCCAGGATCATCGAATACAACTCGAGCTTCTTGACGCGGGGTACCATACCGGGCCCACCATGTACCCGAGACGGTTCATCCAACTCCTCGAATCGGGTCTCGAAATCCAACAGCAATCCTGAAAACTCATGGTGGACAACTCATACATCACGGGAAAACCGCAACATGCATTTTTTAAAGAGAGAGAGAGAGAGAAGTTTATATATATATATATATATATATTCTTGCGGTTTCCCCCAAAATCCAGAAATCTCATGAAAATCCGAAATCTAAGAATCAAGAGTAAGTAAACAATGAGTATTGGCATAAAACTCCATAATACTGTATAACAGTGAATAATAATATGCATGAATTTGCAAGCAATAACTGCAATGACTAAACTAGCATATAAAGAAAGCACACTAATATCATGTCGAAACTATCAGCTAAGAAGCTATGTCAATGAAATAATATTCTCTAAAGTGTAAGTGACATAGCTATTACCGATGATGATGTGTGTGAGCCGGCAAGTAAGTGTATGTGAAACATACGCATCATCGGTAATGGTGCTGGTGTCCTGACAGCATGATCTCAATAATGGCATATGGAAGTATTGGAGATAGTGCCCTCAGAGTCAATTATTGGATCACAGGCACGTGATTGCAATGATTGAGTGAGGACCTATTCCGGTAGGACAGTCTTACTCAAGATGATAGTATACTATCTGGTTTATCTTTATCATCGTGTACTTCTTTAGGTGACCTTACAAGTCACTATTACACGTTGATAGAGCCCCTAGGATTCTTGCTTCACTGCCAGCAGTATGAGGGCGATCATATACGTGGGAGCTGGTAGTCTATAAGCACATCCGTAAAAGGTCCCTAGTCATGGGAGTTTCAAGACAGGGCATCGATACTCCAGAGTAGACTAGTGTATACAGTTGAGACCCCGACGAGGGGCGGTGGCCGGTCTCACAAGCCACTGGTGTCAGTTGGTTCACCTAAGATGTATACAGGTGCTCATTGGGTTATGAGTACACCGGACAGGACTCGCCGGGAACAAGCTAGTTGGTCTTATACCTGACGTCAGATAGCAGTTCCCTGGTGACATGTGTACAGGTTAGTTCATCGACCTGAGGATCGTCATTTATCTCGTGTGAGTTCCCACTGTACTTTAATTACTACCCTACCACGCTCAAAGGAGACGTGCAAACAGATTTTAGGTGGGTACAGTCCCGAACCACATCGAGGCAGTAAGCGAATCTGCAGGGGTTCGTCTCTCCCGGTATTGGGGGTGAGGTCGCGCTGTGTCTAGGAGAGCCATTACACAAAACCCTCAGCCGAGGCAGGAGATTTACTGGTAGGTATTCTAGTAGTATCTCAGGGTGTTCTGGGCTACACTCCGACACGACTTGTACATCTTTTGGGGGTCTGACTTTTACCAACCCCTTAGGCCCGCCATGCGATGCTCATAGACGAACGGACCGGACTGTACGGACATTGTCACTGACAGGCTCAGTAGGGTGTCAGGATGAGTTCGCTCACAGACGTCCCTTTTGGTCAATAGCTGGTAGCCCGTCACGTATGGCTGATACCTCTGACGTGCTAGTGGTTAAATCCACAGCCATAATATTGACGAGTCTTTAGAGTCCCCCACAGACAGTTGCTCAAGTTTCGAGCGAAACGCTGTAGAGGCCGTATGGAGATATGGCAGGGTTCGATCGAATACGTGTGGTATTGCACGGATCAAGATCGGACGAATAATACTAGCGGGCTTTGGTTTAAGCCGGATCCTAGTATTGTACAGTGTAGATTTTGTCTCATTGCATTTGTATTCGGTCGGAATACAAATGCGGGTATGTATATACAGTAGCGGGGTTTTCCTGTAATTTATTACGGGATCAGTTTTCCCAAGTTGCCAGTTTGTTTTCCGTTTCGGGCATTTTCCTTTGTATCTTTTCTTGGCTGAAAATTGGTGGAGGAGGGCTTATTTGCAATTGTGCAAGTTAGCATTGTGGAGGGTGGTATTTGCATATTTTTGTATTATGATGATTCTCCCACCCTTGACTTTCTTTTGTTCATGATGATTCATGATGGCTTGACTTTGTTGATGGAGTGTTGGACTTTCTTTGTGATGATTTCTTCTCATGATCACATATCATTCCTCTCCCTTGCATTATTATGGGGCTCCCCTCATTCATACCCCCCCATTCTCACTCCCTACACCAAGCCAAGGCCGGCCACTTCAAGGGTGGGCTGTCCCAATTTTTGGGGAGGGGTTTTTGTATCTTATTTGCTTGAAAAATCACATAGCCATCACAAAAGTTCACTACATTCTCCACCTCCACCAAAATGGCAACTTCCATAACCCCAATGAGACATAGTGTTCTACAGTTAACCTACAGCAAATCTTGGGCACGTCGACTCGCCAACTTCGTGCCCGAGTTGCCTCAGTCAAGAGGTGGGAGCCGGAAAAGAAGCCGTCGACGTGGTGCCCTTCCAGCGAGGAAGTGAAGACCGGAGATTCCGCGGGGAGATCCGGACAACGACGAGAAGACCGAAGGACACGGATCGATCTGTATATCTCTCTACCCGTTCTTTAGTTAGCTAGAATTAGATTAATGGCCCTATCCGGGATTTTTGTGCACGGTGGTGCCGGTTCAAAAGTTAAAGTAAAACATCGTTTCCGCATTTTGGCCTCGGTTTGACGGCCGGGGCGCCGCCGTGCACTTACATTGGTATCAGAGCCACGCCATTAACCTAGTCTAGCTTGGTCTAATGTGTTTACATTCTCGATCGAACAAAATTCCAAAACCGCGTTTTCAAAGTATCAGTTCTCTGTCGAAATTTTTTTGGCTCCAAAAATTTTTCAGGTTGTTGCAGAAACATGTACAGGGAAGTCTAAGCACTCTGGTAAAATTTGGTCGCATGAACCCATTATTCCACCGCGGAATCGCGGCAAACCCATGTTTGGGCCGCAGTTCCGCAGCCATATTTACTGTTCAGTGCATCAAATTTTTCCAGAGGGTCTCTGTGTTGAAAATAGGGGGTTTGGTATATTCTGTTTGGACCCAGAATTTCTTTATGTGCTACAGTAGTGCTTCGGGCCCTTTTGGGTAAATTTGATCGATCGAAAATTTCAAACACATTAGTTCACAGTATTTATATTATATCTGCGACCGTGAATGTCATTTGATCGGTAAATCCTGTCTAACTACTATAGCCCGGTTAGACGGATTTGCGAGCGTGACATTCACGTTGATGTTCTGTGTATTGCGTGATGTTGCGGATTGTCGTGGGGATAGCCTGGATGCAATGGTAGTACAGTTTTGGTTGTATTATGTACATTTGTTATTGCGGGGCGAGCGTCCGACATGTGGACTGCCGTCACTGCCTGTCTGTATATTATTCCTTTGGGGCACGACCGGGGTGAGGTCGATGTACCCGTTGTATGTATATTTTACTTTCTGTACTAGGATTACCCCGCGGAGGGGTGCACGGGTAGCCGGGTTCTAGAGGGCAACGGGCCCGCATCTCATTGCGTTGAGACGGAGGGGGATTTACTTTAGAACTGGCGGGCTATTCTCCGCACTCATAGGGGGTATAGGTTGACCCAGGAGGGGTGCCCAAGTTACAGAATTCCGTGAAGTGCTAGGTGGTCCATTCACGTTGCTGAAGGGGGCTGCCTCGCTTCAGGTTTTGGCGGTTAACTTGCCGCGCCCGTAGGGGTCTAGGATTTCATTGCACAGGCTATCCACACGACCAGAGAACGTCGGGTTTCAGTAGCGGCTCTATGAAACCTAGGGATCCCAGATATCTGTATTGTTCTATGACGCTTATTACATTTCTGTGATGTTGCATTTTATCATGCCTTTAGCGAATATTATATATTGATATATATACTAGTAGGTGTTGTATATGTTTTGCATCTACGCTAGTCCAGTCCCCGCTCTGTCGTTAGTTAACTAACTTAACGGGTAATGACGGGACCCAGTGGTGAATGCGGATGGCATATACGTACATCATTATTTTCGTTCTTTGTGGTGTGATCAATTGATGGGACTGCGTTGATTCGGATCAATGCAAGTTAAAAAAAACTATTCTGATGTTGTTGGAACAATTTTTCAAAAAGCTGTTATTGCAAGGGCGTTCTTTTTTGTTTTGCACAGTGGTATTCGGTTATGAATATCCAGCTCCTCAGTCGACGAAACAAGGGCCGAGATCCCTTCACCGGGAGTGACCCCTTGGACAAAAGTTTGCGTCAGGGCAATAACTTCACTATAGTCAATTACGTTTGCTTTGCATCGTGGTATTCAGTTGGAATATCCTGCACCTCATTCTACGGGGAAAAAGCCGAGATCCCTTCACCGTGAGTGACCTCTTTAGCAAAGGTTTTCGCCACTATATTTTTATAAAAGCTATCCGGTTCCTTCAACGATATCAAGTTCATTACGTTAAAGGTTTTCGCTAGAAACCATTCGTAGCCCTCCATCATTTCAGTTAAATATTCGGTAGTATTCAAGCTAAGTATTTTGACCTCACGCCAAGGCATAGTGATTGGTAGCTGCCGGATATTTATCTGTTGCATAGATAGATGCGTTGGTTTGGGACAGTCGTACTACTATTTTGGCCTACGGCAAGGGTATGTACGGGTGGGTTCAAATTAACCTGGATAATGATAGGTAGAACTTGACATGCGACTTATGACATTTTGACCTCACGCCAAGGTCATGAGAGCATGGGGCAAAAATCACATCGGGAGTTTCTAAAGAAACTGAAACTTGCCAGATATGCGCATACCTTCTGGAGTGTGATAACGTGAGCGGATTCCGTCACGTTATCATACGATGATAGTTGGATCCCGATTCCCACTGATGAAATGGTTTACTCCTCGGGTGATCCCGACTAATTCTTCTTTCAGGTGTGGGGAAGAATTTGGCGTTACAGTAGGAGGTTTCTTGATTAGATAAATTGGTAACCATTCTGATATAGGTTAGAGTGCACGCTGAGTGTTTCTTTTCTCTCTCTCTTTGGCAGCGACCATGACCCGACCCTAAGACTATGACTCAGTGACCAAAATTAACCGAACCTTCTTAAACACTGGCTTTTGGATTGTTAGAGTTGCATACCTCATTGCCACTCCTACTTTTACCCTTTTCTCTAGGACACCCCGTATTGCTACGAACGTCCACTTCCATTGGACAAAACCATCGTATGGTTATATACGAACTCGAAGGAATTTATTCAAGGATGGTTTCCGGTTCTGGAGAAAATGAATAGGACTATTCAGTTATCTTTTCCTTTTACCTTCTCTCAGGTTGCGAGCGCCCCTTAGATTAGGGGATAGTACACCTATTATACAAATTGGATAGTCTTCTTCCAAACCATAGGCAGGTGACGACCAGTAGGGAATGAAGAAAACCAATTAGCCTAACGATGGTGTACAGAAGGTATTATGTAAAGACAAATAAAGGGATTAGAAGGAAGGCAAAGTAAATTGCGACTGATATTCACGACCAAACCAAGTATTTCATCGCCACTCCCACATCACCTTTGCATTTCTCCAGAACACTCCGTATCACTACGAAGATCCACAGTTTATTGGATACTCCATCGTATGGTTATATACGAACTCGAAAGGAACTTGTTCCAGTTCGGAGATAGATTCTGGTTCAGGAGAAATAGGAATAAGGTTTATTCGGTTTTCTTTTATCTTCACCTTCTCTCATTGCGAGTGCTCCTCGGATTAGGACAGTACACCCATTAGGCTTATTGGATAGTCTTCTTCCAAACCATAGGCTGGTGCCGAACGGTAGGGAAGGAAGAAAACCATTTGGCCTAAAGGGGTGTGCAGAAGGTAAAGACTAAAGACATATGAAGGGATTTGGAGAGATGGCAAAGAATTATACGTTTACAGTTGTGGATCTGATAATGGAAGAGGCAATACTAGAAATACCCGGATACCCCATCGAAACATTTCAATGTTTCAGTTTCACTGTGTACTGTTAAAAGAAAACTGATTTCCCAATTAGACACTTGCTCCAGGGTATGTATTTACCAGGTGTGATTCTCACATCTGTATGGTTTTATAGATGATGAGTGGGAGTAAATTATTGGGAATTTGTAAGTCCACGGTAGCACCCCGACCATCTAAAAGACGCCAAATGCGGAACAAAAACTTTTTACAACTGGCTCTATCGCGTACTATAACCGGGATCTGCCATTAAAGCTAAACTAACAAACTACAAAGTGGGTAGAAGAGTTATACCGAACGATCCGAGTCCTTCGGACTTCAACCATCATCCCACGCTTGTTGCGGCTGCTCCGATCTCCTCGATCTCCAGTCTTGTCGTCCAGGTGGCACCACGTCGATGGATCTTTAAACGGGCTCCCGCCTCTGAACCGAGGCAACTCGATCGTCAAGTTTGCTAAAAGAGACGACCAAGATGAAGTAGAAAATGAGTAGAACACTTTGTCTCGTTACGTCCAAGGCTATGGACGAATGGTTAATGAAGTTGCCTTTTGGATCGAATGAAAATGAGAGAATGAACTTATGAAATTTTCATGCGGCAAATTTCATATACTTTTTCCAAATTAACAACCATGATCCCACACCAAGCATGGCCGGACACTATATGGAGCTGGGGGGGTGAGTGTAGGAGGGGGGTGACAATTAGAACATAAAGAAAAGCATGTGTCAAAGATACACCTAGTATGAATGCATTAATGCAAGTGATGAATCCTAATACATAGTCATCAACACCTTAATGCACCATTAATGAACAAAGCCACCTCACCATCCTAGTCACCATCCTAGTCACCTCTTCTAGAAGCTTCCACACTTATCTCAAGAAAAGATAAATCCGTATTTAACCAAATGTTAAATACGGCTGATAGAAAACTAGAAACTGGCAACTTCCAAAAGTGATCCTGAAACGAATTTCAGGATAACCCCGTAAGAGTATAAACATACCCACATTTGTATTAAGACCGAATACAAATGCAACTGAGACAAAGATATTATATCTATACAGTATAATACTGGGTTCCGGCTTAAACCAAAGCCTACCAGTATTATCTGCCCGAAAACTGACACGTGCGAAAACGCACGTGCATTTTCCAAACCCTGCCATATTACCATACGGCCTCTACAACCTTTCTCCCGAACTTGGGAAAGTGTCTGTGGGGGACTTAATGACTCATTAACATACTGGCACTGGGTATAACCTCTAGCACGTCAGAGGTACGAGCTGTACGTAACGTTTGCCTATGTATTGATTGGAAGGGAAGCTGACGAGCAAACTCATCTATAAACCCTACTGAGCCTGACAGTGACTATGTATATACAGTCCGGTTCGTTCGTCTAAAGAGTATCGCATATCGAGTCTAGGGGGGTGGATAAAGTCAGACCCCTAATAACGCAATAAATCGTGTCGGTATGAAGCCCATCACCATCTGAGAAACTACTGATCCAAATCAGTAATTCTCCATTACCTTGGCCAAGGATTTCTAGTGATGGCCACCCGTGCACTGTGCGACATCAACCCCCAATACCGGGAGAGACGAATCCACGACGATCGGATCACTTGCCTCCAATGTGGCTCGGGACTGTACCCAACTAAAACCTGTTTGCACAACTCCTTTGAGCATGGTAGGGTAGTAATCTAAGCACAGTGGGAACTCACATGAGACAAATGATGATCTCAGGTCGATGAACTAACCTGTACACATGTCACCAGGGAACTGCTATCTGACGATATGTATAATACCAACTAGCAGGTTCCCGGCGAGTCCTATCCGGTGTACTCATAACCTAATGAGCACCTGTATACATCTTAGGTGATCTAACTGACACCAGTAGCTTGTGAGACCGGTCACCGCCCCTCGTCGGGGTCTCGACTGCATACACTAGTCTACTCTGGAGTATCGATGCCCGGTCTCGAAACTCCCACGACAAGGGACACTTTTAAGGATATGCTTACAGAACCCAGCTCCCACGTATATGATCGCCATCATACTGCTGGTAGTTAAGCAAGAATCCTATGGGCTCTATCATCATCCAATAGTGAACTAAAGCATGTATACGATGATAAAGACAAACCAGATAGCAAACTATCATCTCGAGCAAGACTGTCATATCGGTATAGGTCCTGCCTCAATCATTGCAATCACGTATCTGTGATCCAATAATTGACTTTAAGGGCACTATCTCCAACAATCTCCCACTTGCACTTAAGGCTAATTATTACAATGTCGCATACTCACAGCCCGTGTGATACCGAACATCCAACTCCTCTACTAATCAGTTTCACAAAGCTAGTTTGTAAAACCCTTGTGTTCGAGAAATAGCCTCAGTGAGTGGATCCGCCCTGATGTTTCTTTTTATATCTCTCTTAATCTCAAGTTCACGGAGAAAGCCATCTCCCGAATCGAGTAACACCTGTCTTAGAATATGTCTGGATATCTGATGGGACCTAGTTCATAAATGAACTCCAAATCCAAACTTGTTAGACTGTATTGATAACTGAACCTAATCAGTATCCAGCACCATGCCTCTCACAGTATCCTCTTGGACCACCTGTCCCTAATACTGTCCCTCGTCAGAGAAAAAACTATAACTCTGACAATCACTCTGTCATCCATGTGACCTTTGAAGCCTGGAATGATAACCGTCTCCCGAAAGAGGCTGCCGTCATCAAATCTGTAGAACATGCACCTTATTTTCTAAAACTGCTTCCTTACGTTTCATCAGGATTGGATTAATATAAACTTATCACATCAAATGCAAAAACTACATCTGGTGTGGTACTTGATATCTCATGATTGACTCAATTGCCTAAGCAAGTGATCTACCAATCATGCACATCCCTCTCTCCTTTAGTCTCTAAGACACCTTTAGAGAGGGTGACTCCATCACCTGCAGGTACACCACCATGCCAGAAGTCATCTATTCTAAATACCATTAGAATACTGTCAAAGTATCCATATTGGGAAACTACCCAAATCTAGATCTAAAACCATAGATCTAGTAACCAGAATGTCTAATATTATATCCATATCCTGTGTGAAGAAACAACTGTGTGACGACCACAGTACAACCGATCGTAGTATAGGAATTTTACTTCCTTCTCTGTGTATGTCATCGACATACCAGGACATCACACCCTACTACCTTCTTAACAGATCCATCCCCTATTCTGATGAAGTCAAAGTCATGACTGTCACATCAAAATTAGATGATCTTATCTCTGCTATATTTGCTCAAGTCTATAAATAGACATAAGCTACCTGCCCACTATGCTTCCGCTGCTCCCACTGACTACGACAACCCTCTGGCAAAATAATATCCACGTACACTTCTAAATCTAGTTTAGAACAACGTTATATGTCACGACCCGAAAGTACGGAACGTGACTGGCACGTAGATTACGAGACGTCTAAAGGCGTACCGTAACCTAAGTCAGCCAAAGCCCAGAAATCTAACCCAAAATCAAAAGAGAGTGAAGGAAAACCTTAAATGAAAACGGTTTTGAAATCAATTAAGTTGCATAGAATCCAAAAAAAAGAACATCAAAAATTCCCGAAAATTTCGACAGAGTCTCCCCTGTATTTTCTATCCCCCAAAATGGGTACAACAAGATAATAAACCTGTAATTATAAAAATGGCATCCCCAAGCGGGAGCTAGCTCTTCGCCCAAGGCGGATCACAACCACATGCAATATAATAGTAATATCAAGAAAAAGAGCATAAAAGAGATGCAAATACCAGAAAACACACGTCGGCTGAAGTGAGCTCGACCCAAAAGAAACCACAAATATACAAATCTCTCCGTCTCATCACTAAGTCGTATATACAATGTGAAATGGTAGATGGAGAATACTAGATACAATGATAAAGCAAAAAGAAATAAAGTATACTCGCAACCCACCTACGGGCGATGTCGCGAGTCTGAGCAAAAAGGAACTGATGACAAGATAGCCCGCCGCTACAAGACTGACGGGTCCGACCTGCAAGACACTGTGGCACAACGGGGGTGAGTTGCCAGCTCGTGAGTAAATATAATATCTAATAAGGCAATCTTAAGAATGCACGCAATGCACCACAACATGCATGTCCATATGTGATATAATAACTCTAGTATGCATGCACATGTATGCAATATCTTTTCTAACTCTTTAAGTGTTTTAAATGTTAATGTTACTGCATTCTTAACTTTTAGAAAATGAATGTCTGCATAATAGCTAAATATCATCAAGAAATCCTTTGAAAACCCGTGTCAAGCATCGACACCAAATAGGAATCACATCTGTCTCAATATCGGGCTCCGTCAGTCCGGATCGGCCCATATCATAAATCTCACGACAACGGTCGGTATCCTCCGGATATCCGCCGCGCCAGACATCACCGGTAGGTAGTCTTCCCCTGCCAGGCTCATCGTCTACAACTCGATCTTCTTGCCCCGGGGTACCATACCGGGCCCACCATGTACCCGAGACGGTTCATCCACTCCTCGAATCGGGTCTCGAAATCCAACAGAAAACATGAAAACTCATGGTGGACGACACATACATCACGAGAAAACCGCAACTTTGTTTTAAAAATGATAAATATAAGCTTTTGTTAAATTCTTGCGGTTTTCCCCAAAATCCAGAAATCGCAGCAAAACTGAAATCCTCAAGAAAATCATAATGTCCACATGTTATATATATGATAAATGTCTATAATATCAATGTGTATGATGTGAATTTTGGCTAGAGTTCTATGTAAATATGATGATGATGCGAGATATGTGCATGCGATGCAGTTTCATATATCAAGTATGAATGCAGGTGACGACATTAAGATAAACAGGTTCTATCGTGCACGTGGCATGTCAATTACCAGAGGCGTGTGTGTCACATGAATAGTGCGCGTGAAACAGATGCCAATGGTAAGGTGTTCGTGTCCTACGAAATGATATCGCATAGGTAGAGATGAATGTCCATGCAATTTAACATACTGTTCGCTATAAGGGTATGCAGTGTACATGAATGGATAAGCTAACTAACAATATAATCTTGCAAAAAGTAGGGTAATCCTAACTAGGGGGGGCGCCTCGCGCCATCCAGACGATTCCCCCATAGATGAATATATCTACTCACTAGAAATCCCCGCTAATCTGATCCGGCCACCGCTTTGCCTTTTCGCGCCGTATCCGAAGTTTCCCCGACCGATCCTATATTTGCACAATACCAAGTATAAGATTACATAACCCTAAACGATGCAAGTCACATTATACAAATATCCACGCTCTCAAAATAATCATAGCATGCACTCGGTGCGCGGAAAAACGCACGAAAATTGCTTTAACTAGAATCGTCATTTCGGGGAAATCGGCAAAACTACAACCCGACTAGACGAAACACCGCGTTTGCGCATTCTAATAATCCTATACGAAGATAATAATATTGCTAACCTAACGGAAATTGACCGCATTCTATTTTCTACAAAAATCTAGTAAGCGAATTCAACGCCGATTCAATGCAAACATCGATATTTGTCGATTTAGCAAGCATATAATTACACCATTAACCATTCTAATCAATTAGATAACCATCCCTAACATAATCCAACCATTATTCTACAAACCCTAATTTTTAAAAATCAAAACCTTCTCTTGATTTTTCATGAACAAAGATTTACACTAAATTAATACTTCAAAATACTAATCTAGCTTATTTAAACTACAAATTTAACAACTAGTTTAGGATTTATACCTTCCAAGTTATGATCCTCTTGAAATTAGCCTCTAAAGATGCCTCTTTTCTCCTTGTATTAGTCCAATTTGGGGTTGAGAAGGAATGGAATAGGGTTTAGATTTGAATTAGAGAAGAAAAGTGTGAATTTTTGTGGATTTCGGAGGATTTTTTGCAAGAATTTTGAGCTAAACAAAATGGGGGAAATGGGAGGGGGTTTGCTGCAGGTAGCATGACCAGGAGGTGGAGGAGGAGAGTGAGAGAGAATTGTGTGGAAAATTCTACACAAAAAGCTTCTTCAAAGATCAATTAATGAATGTTACATCAACTTTTTACAAAAAAACCCATTTTAAGCCATTTTTTTCATAATTTTCCCACCAAAAATCTAAAAGTTTGCAAGACATGATATAATTTTATTAACACCATATTTTAGCTTATAAAGACTCCTAATTAAGAAATTTACCTAATTAAATTTGTATTTATCCCTAATTAAATGTATTTAAAAAGGCTTAAAATAATAAAAAATTAATTAATTACGAAAAAAATTTATTTAACTAGATAATTATAAGTGACATTTTAGTGACAAAATTATATTAATATCTTATCTAAATTTTGTATAATTAGGTCTACAATGAAAAATATCAATTTTGACTTTTTACGGAAAAAGCCGAAAAATTTGCCGATTACCGAAAAACTGCCTAAACGATTTTCGAAGGGTTACATTATACTTATCTTTTTGCCGGGTCTCATAGTCTGGAACAACAGAAGTGTCAACTCTGGGTAAACAAGAACCTCCTTGTCACCGTCCTTGAGGCTACCTGAGTACCTCTCGGGTGTCTGAGATTACCCACCATATCTGCAGAGTGGCTATTGGAATGTCAAACCTGATTGAATATATAGGTCCTATTAAATTTTCCGTAATCGTATGCGGTTCTGGAATCACTTCCAGTTCTACCATACTCCCACTACTGTTTTCTGAAAAAATCCATTTTACTAAAACTGTGGCAAGTTAAGAACAATATCACTATTGATCTATCAGATGGTAGAAATGTCAACCCTCGTCAAAGCCAGGGTCAACCCACAAACAGCCATTACAGAAACGTGCCTTTAGTTATCCAGTGTCTGGTTTTAAGCATAAGCTGGACAACTCCCCTTACCTTAACATCATTAAGATATGAACCATTCAATATATAATATAGAAATAGAGGCACTAATTTAATTGGAACCATATTCAAATCATGCAGCTGTCTCTAGTGCATATCATCTTAATGGAGAGAGGCTAATCAGCACTTACTCAACATAGGAATCCATCCAATTATGAGTAACCAGAAAGAGAAACAAGTTTCTCAAAACCATTACTATCATCTGAATACTATCACAAGAATCTACATCTTCAATCTGTTTGAAGAATCCCGATACTTGTAATACCTGGTTCTCTACTTTATTCTTATACCCATAACTTCCCAAAACTTAGACATTGTATTTCTACAAAACACTTGTCTAATAACTAGAGAAGTCATAAGTAAACAGAACATAGTATGAGGACCTACCCCTTTGTCCTGACGGACACTGGACAACATACAATACTCTGTATAAGTCCGCTGAGTTGAATAACTCAAAACCTGTGTGTCGTAGGTTGAAAACTGTACCCAGGCAATTTCTTCAAATATCACCAATTACAACGAATTCCGATATAATGAGGATGATCACCTTATTCCCAAAAACTTATTCCCACTCATCATCTGTAAAAACCATACAGATATGAAACCAGGTAAATACATACCCTGGAGTAAGTATCTAATCGGGAAAACAGTTTTCTTTTAACAATGCGCAGTGAAACTGAAACATTAAAATGTCTCGTAGGGGTATCCTGGTATTCCTAGTAATGCCTCTTCCATAATCCAATTCATGACTTTAATCGTATAAATCTTTGCCATCTCCCCAAATCCCTTTATTTGTCTTTAGTCGTTACCTTCTGTACACCTTCGTTAGGCTAAATGGTTTTCTTCCTTCCCTACCGTTCGGCACCAGCCTATGGTTTGGAAGAAGACTATCCAGTAAGCATAATAGGTGTACCCTCCAAATCCTAGGAGTACTCGTAACTTGAGAGAAGGTTATGATAAAAGACAACTGAATAGTACCTTATTCTATTAAAGATAAAATAGGAGAGGCGATGAAGTACGCGGTTTGGTCGTGAATGATAACAGTCGCAATTTACTTTGCCCTTTTTCTAATCCCTTTATCTTGTTTTTACATATTACCTTCTACACACCCTATTTAGGCTAATTGGTTTTCTTCATTCCCTACCTTTCGGCAACTGCCTATGGTTTGGAATAAGACTATCCAATAAGCGTAATGGGTGTACTCTCCTAAACTAAGGAGCCCTCGCAACCTGAGAGAATGTGATAATAAAAGACAACTGAATAATCAATTCTATTTCTCCTGAACCTGGATCCATCCTCGAAGAAGTCCCTTCGAGTTCGTATATAACCATACGATGGATCTATCCAATGGAAGTGGATATCCGTAGTAATACGGGGTGTTCTGTGAAATGCAAAGGGTAAAAGAAAAAGCGGCAATGACTTATGCAACTCAAACAATCCAAAAACCAGTATTTTAAGAAGGTTCGGTCAACTTAGTCAATGAGTCATAGTCTAGGGTCGGTCAAAAGGTCGCTGCCAAAGAGAGAGAGAGAAAAGAAACACTCTACGTGCACTCTAACCTAGATCAGAATGGTTATCACTTTATCTAATCAGGAAACCTCCCACTGTAATCTCAAATTCTCCTCCAAACCTGAAAGAAGAATTAGTCGGGATAACCCGAAGAGTAAACCAACTAATCAGTGGGAATCGGGATCCAACTATCATCGCATGATAACTTGATGGAAGCCACTCAAGTTATCACACTCCAGAAGGTATGCGCATGCATGGCAAGTTTCCTGTATATTTGAAACTCCTGATGTTATTTTTGCCCCATGCTCTTATGACCTTGACGAAAGCCAACAAATCATAAGTCACATGTCAAGTTCTGCCCGTCATTGTCCAGGTTAATTTGAACCCACCCGTACATACCCTTAACGAAAGCCAACAAGGTAATACGACTGTCCCAAACCAACACATCTATCTATGCTAAAAATGAATACCCCAGCAGCTACCAAGCACTATGCCTTGGCAAAAGTCAACAAACATAGCTTGAATACTACTGACCATCCATAAGATACGACGGAGGGCTACGATTGGTTTTTGGCGAAAAACCTTTAATGTAATGAACTTGATCTCGTTGAAGGAACCTGATAGCTTTTTATAAAAATATAGTGACGAAAAAACTTTCCTAAAGAGGTCACTCCCGGTGAAGGGATCTCGGCTCTTTCCTCGTGGAATGAGGTGCAGGATATTCTCACTGAATACCGCGATGCAAAGCAACTTGTAAACGACTATATTGAAGTTATTACCCTGACGTAAACTTCTGCCCAAGGGGTCACTCCCGGTGAAGGGATATCTGCCCTTGCCTCATCGAATGAGGTGCAGGATATTCTAAACTGAATATCACTATGCAAAACAAAAGTAAACATCTTTGTAATAACACCTTTTAAAATTTGTTCCAACAACATCAAATATAGGTTTGTTTTATCCTTGCATTGATAAGAATCAATGCAGTCCCATCAATCAATCACACCAGAAAAGAACGAAAATAAATGTACGTATATGCCATCCGCATTCGTCACTGGGTCCCGTCATCACCCGTTAGGTTACTTAATTAACGACAGAGCGGGGGCCGGACTAGCGCGAGTGTAAAACATATACAACATCTAATAGTATATATACCAATATACAGTAATCGCTCCAGGCGTGATAATATGCAACATTACAGAAATGTAATAAGCATCACAGAACAATACAGATAATCTGGGATCCCCGGGTTTCACAGAGCCGCTACTGAAACCCTGTTGGAGATAGTGCCCTCAGAGTCAATTATTGGATCACAGGCACGTGATTGCAATGATTGAGGGAGGACCTGTCCCAGTAAGACAGTCTTTCTCAAGATGATAGTATACGATCTGGTTTATCTTTATCATCGTGTACTGCTTTAGGTGACCTTACGAGTCGCTATTACACGTTGATAGAGCCCCTAGGATTCTTGCTTGACTACCAGCAGTATGAGAGCGATCATATGCGTGAGAACTGGAGTCTATAAGCACATCCTTAAAAGGTCCCTATTTGTGGGAGTTTCGAGACAGGGCATCGATTCTCCAGAGTAGACTAGTGTATACAGTCGAGACCCCGACGAGGGGCGGTGGCCGGTCTCACAAGCCACTGGTGTCAGTTGGTTCACCTAAGATGTATACAGGTGCTCATTGGGTTATGAGTACACCGGACAGGACTCGCCGGGAGCCTGCTAGTTGGTATTATACCTGACGTCAGATAGCAGTTCCCTGGTGACATGTATACAGGTTAGTTCATCGACCTGAGATCGTCATTTTTCTCGTGTGAGTTCCCACTGTGCTTTGATTACTACCCTACCACGCTCAAAGGAGACGTGCAAACAGGTTTTAGTTGGGTACAGTCCCGAGCCATATGGAGGCAGTGAGCGGATCTTCAGGGGTTCGTCTCTCCCGGTATTAGGGGTGAGGTCGCGCTGTGTCTAGGAGAGCCAGTACATGAAAAGTCCTTGGCCAAGGCAGGAGATTTGCTGGTAGGTATTCCAGTAGTATCTCAGGGTTTCTGGGCTACACTCCGACACGACTTGTACCGCTTTTGGGGGTCTGACTTTTACCAACCCCCTAGGCCCGCCATGCGATGCTCATAGACGAATGGACCGGACTATACGGATATTGTCACAGACAGGCTCAGTAGGGTGTCAGGATGAGTTTGCTCATCGACGTCCCTTTTGGTCAATAGCTGGTGGCCCGTCACGTATGGCTGATACCTCTGACGTGCTAGTGGTTACTACCACAGCCATAGTATTGACGGGTCTTTAGAGTCCACCACACACACAGTTACTCAAGTTTCGGGCGAAACGCTGTAGAGGCCGTATGGAGATATGGCAGGGTTCGATCAGATACGTGCGGTATTGCACGGATCGTGATCAGACGGTTTTTACTAGCCGGCTTTGGCTTAAGCTGGATCCTGGTATTAGATAGTGTAGATTTTGTCTCTTTGCATTTGTATTCAGTGGGAATACAAATACGGGCATGTATATGCAGTACTGGGGCTTTCCTGTAATTTATTACGGGATCAGTTTTCTGAAGTTGCCAGTTTGCATTCCGTTCCGGCCGGTTTTCTTTTGTTCCTTCGCGGTCGGACTTTCCGATGGAGGGGGGCATTTGCACATTTGCAAATAACATTTGTGGAGGGGTTTTCTTGCTTATATGTGGCTTCATGATAGTTTATTCATGATGAGATTCTTTATTGGTCTTTTCCTTTGCTTTTGGAGAAAGGATTGATAAGTGAGATGGGTGTGACCTTTTCCTACATATATTCATTTTCCCTTTCTTCTCTTGAATTATTCATTCCCTTTATTCCACCATGAGAAGTTTGAGGCCGGCCACTTTTTAAGGAAGTAAGATGAGTGATTTCATTTTGGGTGAAGTGGGAAAATATCATCTCATTTCTTGGTACACCAAAGTCATCTCCAAAGTTCATTATTCTTGATTCCTCCACAACCATGGCAACTAACTAAACCCCAAAAGAGACAAGCCTACTACACTTAGTCTACAGCATCCCTTGGACGCGTCGGCTAGCCAACTTCGTGCCCGAGTTGCCTCGGTCCAGAGGTGGGAGCCCGTAAACGAACCCGGCTACGTGGTGCCCTTTCCGACGAGGAGGTGACGGACGGAGATTTCGCGGGAGATCGGGAGTGGAGACGAAGACCGAAGGACACGGATCGCTTGGTATACTTCTCTACCCATCTTGTATTTTGCTAGTAGCTAGGTTAATGGCCCGATCCGTGATTTTTGTGCGCGGTGGTGCCGGTTTGCTAGTTTGCAAAGGTTTTCGTTTCCGCGTTTCCGGCGTCGGATTGACGGCCGGGGCGCCGCCGTGGACTTACATTGGTATCAGAGCCACGCCGTTAACCTTGCCTAGCTTGCTCTAGTATGTTTAAAGACTCGATCGAACAAAATCCCAAAAACCGTATTTTTAGTACATGTGTTCTCTGTCGAAATTTTTTTAGCTCCAAAAATTTTTCAGGTTGTTTCAGAATACTGTACAGAGAATTCTAAGCAATCTGTGAAAAATTGGTCAAGTGATCTCACCATACCGCCGCAGAACCGTAGCCAAACCCATGATTGGGCCGCGGTTCCGCCGCGCTTTTGACTGATCACTTGACCAAATTTTTGCAGATAGCTCCTGAGTTAGAAATAGGGCTTTTGGGATATTCTTTTTGGGCCCAGATTTTCTGTGAGTGCTACAGTATTACTTGGGGCCCACTTTGATAATTTTGATCGATCGAAAAGTTTGAACATGATAGTTCACAGTATTTACATTATATCTGCGACCGTAAATGTCATTTGATCGGTAAATCCAGTCTAACTGCTATAGCCCTTTTAAACGGATTTGCGAATGTGACATTCACGTTGATGTTCTGTGTTGTGCTGTGATGCTGCGGATCGGTCGTGGGGATAGCCTGGATGCAGTATTAGTACAGTTTTTGTTTTTATATGTACATTTGATATTACGGGGCGAGCGTCCGACATGTGGACTGTCGTCACTGCCTGTTTGTATTATTCTTTTGGGGCACGACCGGGTCGAGGTCGATGTACCCGTTGTATGTATATTTTACTTTCTGTACTAGGATTACCCCGCGGAGGGGTGCACGGATAGCCGGGTTCTAGAAGGCAACGAGCCCGCATCTCATGGCGTTGAGACGGAGGAGGCTTCACTCTAGAATTGGCGGGCTATTCGCCGCACTCGTAGGGGGTATAGTTTGACCCAGGAGGGGTGCCCAAGTTACCGGATTCCGTGAAGTGCTGGGTGGTCCATTCACGTTGCTGAAGGGGGCTGCCTCGCTTCAGGTGTTGGCGGGTAACTTGCCGCGCCCGTAGGGGTCTAGTATTTTATTGCACAGGCTATCCACACGACCAAGGGAACGTCGGGTTTTAGTAGCGGCTCTATGAAACCCGAGGATCCCAGATATTTGTATTTTTCTGTGATGCTGTATATTTCTGTGATGTTGCATTTTATCACGCCTTGAGCGAAAATTATATATTATATATATACTAGTAGATGTTGTATATGTTTTGCATCCGCGCTAGTCCAGTCCCCGCTCTGTCGTTAGTTAAGTAACCTAACGGGTGATGACGGGACCCAGTGGCGAATGCGGATGGCATATACGTACGTCATTATTTTCGTTCTTTGTGGTGTGATCAATTGATGGGACTGCGTTGATTCGGATCAATGCAAGATAAACAAACCTATTCTGATATTGTTGGAACACTTTTCAAAAAGCTATTATTGCAAGGGCGTTCACTTTTGTTTTGCATCGTGGTATTCAGTTGGAATATCCTGCTCCTCAGTCGACGAGGCAAGGGCCGAGATCCCTTCACCGGGAGTGACCCCTTGGACAGAAGTTTGCGTCAGGGCAATAACTTTACTATAGCCGATTATTTTTGCTTTGCATCATGGTATTCAGTTGGAATATCCTGCACCTCACCCTACGGGAAAAGAGCCGAGATCCCTTCACCAGGAGTGACCTCTTTAGCAAAGGTTTTCGTTACTATATTTATAAAGCTATCAGTTCCTTCAACGATATCAAGTTCATTACGTTAAAGGTTTTCGCCAGAAACCATTCGTAGCCCTCCGTCGTTTCATTTGGATAGTCAATAGTATTCAAGCTGTGTATGTTGGCCAAAGTCAAGGTACAGTGTTTGGTAGCTGTTGGGTATTCATATGCAGCATAGATAGATGCGTTGGTTTGGGACAGTCGTACTACTATTTTGGCCAAAGTCAAGGGTATGTACGGGTAGGTTCAAATTAACCTGGACAATGACGGGTAGAACTTGACATGTGACTTATGAAATGTTGGCCAAAGTCAAGGTCATAAGAGCATGGGGCAAAAATCCATATTGGGAGTTTCTAAAGAAACTGAAACTTGCCAGATATGCGTATACTTTCTGGAGTGTGATAGCGTGAGCGGATTCCGTCACGTTATCATGCGATGATAGTTGGATCCCGATTCCCACTGATGAGTTGGTTTACTCCTCGAGTGATCCCGGCTAATTCTTCTTTCAGGTTTGGGGAAGAATTTGACGTTATAGTGGGAGGTTTCCAGATTAGATAAACTGATAACCATTCTGATCTAGGTTAGAGTGCACGCTGAGTGTTTCTTTTCTCTCTCTCTTTAGCAGCGACCAATGACCCGACCCTAGACTATGACTCAGTGACCAAGTTGACCGAACCTTCTTAAAACTGGCTTTTGGATTGTCAGAGTTGCAAACCTCATTGCCACTCCTACTTTTACCCTTTTCTCCAGGACACCCCGTATTGCTACGAACGTCCACTTCCATTGGACAAAACCATCATATGGTTATATACGAACTCGAAGGAATTCGAGGATGGTTTCCGGTTCTGGAGAAAACGAATAGGACTATTCAGTTGTCTTTTCCTTTTACCTTCTCTCAGGTTGCGAGTACTCCTTGGTTTAGGAGATAGTACACCTATTATGCAAATTGGATAGTCTTCTTCCAAACTATAGGCAGGTGCCGACCGGTAGGGAATGAAGAAAACCAGTTAGCCTAAACGGTGTACAGAAGGTATTAAGTTAAGACAAAGAAAGGGATTAGTAAGAGGGCAAAGTAAATTGCGACTACTATTCATGACCAAACCAAATATTTCTTCGCCAATCCTAAATCCCCTTTGTATTTCTCCAGGACACTCCGTATCACTACGAAGATCCCAGTTTATTGGATAATCCATCGTATGGTTATATACGAACTCGAAAAGAACTTGTTCCAGTTCGGGGATGGATCCTGGTCCAGGAGAAATAGGAATAAGGTTCATTCGGTTGTCTTTTATCATCACCTTCTCTCGTATTGCGAGTGCTCCTAGGATTAGGACAGTACACCCATTATGCTTATTGGATAGTTTTCTTCCAAACCATAGGCTGGTGCCGAAAGGTAGGGAAGGAAGAAAACTATTTGGCCTAAAGGTGTGTACAGAAGGTAATGACTAAAGACATATAAAAGGATTTGGAGAGATGGCAAAGAATTATACGGTTATAGTTGTGAATCGGATAATGGAAGAGGCATTACTAGGAATACCAGGATACCTCATCGAAACATTTCAATGTTTCAGTTTCACTGTATACTGTTAAAAGAAAACTGATTTCCCAATTAGACACTTGCTCCAGGGTATGTATTTACCAGGTATGATTCTCATATCTGTATGGTTTTACAGATGATGAGTGGGAGTAAGTTATTGGGAATTAGGTGATCATCCTCATTATATCGGAATTCGTTGTAATTGGTGATATTTGAGGAAGTCACCTGGGTTGTTTGCCGGTCGGCAAATATTTGGTTTTGAATATCCGTCGTTGTGCACCAATTTCAAATTGATATATCTGTACGTCTATTTTTATAGAGTGAGATATACATTTTTGAAATTATGTTTATGACATTTACCTATATCAGTGGATGGTTAGGTAAGGAGCATTGAACAGCGGTGTAATTCTTCTTAACCATAAGTACAGTTTTCAACCTACGACACACAGTGAATGAGTTACTAGACTCAAGGGACTTATACAGAGTATTGTGTATTGTCCAGTGTCTATTAGGACAGTGGGGTTGGTTCTCGTACTATATTCTGTTTACTTTTGACTTCTCTAGTTCATAGACATGTGTTTCATAGAAATGCAGGTTCTGAGTGTTGAGAAGTTATAGGTATAAGAGCAAAGTAGAGAACCAGGTATTGCAAGTATCGGGATTCTTCAAGGTGATCGAAGATGTAGATACTTGTGAATGGTATTCAGTTGATGGTAATGTTTAAGAGAACTTGCTTCTTTTTCAGGTTACTCATAATTAGAAGTATTCCTAAGTTGAGTAATGCTGATCGGCCTCTCTCCATTTACTTGACATGCGCTGGAGACAGCTGCATGATTTGAATCTGGTTCAATTAAATCAGTGCCTCTGTTTCTATATTGGATATAGAACAGTTCATATCTTAACGATGTTAAGGTACGGGGGGTTTTCCGGCTTATGCTTAAAACCAGACTCCGGATAACTCAAGGCACGTTTCTGTAATGGCTGTTTGTGGGTTGACCCGGGCTATGACGAGGGTTGACTTTCTACCAACTGGAAGATCAATAGTGATATTGTTCTTAACTCGCCACAGTTTTAACAAAAATGGATTTTTTCAGAAAACGGTAGTGGGAGTATGGTAGAACTGGAACTAATTCCAGAACCGCAAACGATTACCGAAGATTTGATAAGAACCTAAAGATTCAATCTGGTTTGACATTCCATTGGCCACTCCACAGATAAAGTGGGTAACCTCAGGCACTCGAGAGGTACTTCGGTATGCTCAGGGACGGTGGCAGGGAGGTTCTTGTTTACCCAGACTTGCCATTGCTGTTGTTCCAGACTGCGAGACCCGGCAGGAGGATGAGTATAGCGTCGTTCTAAACTAGCTTTAGAAGTGTACGTCTATATGACTTTGCCAGAGGGTTGTCGTGGTCAGTGGGAGCAGCGGAAGCATTGGTGGACAGGTGGCTTATGTCTATTTGTAGACTAAAGCAGATATAGCGGAGATAGATCATCTATTTCTGATGTGACAGTCATGGGTTTGACTTCATCAGAATAGGGGATGGATCTGTTAAGAAGGTAGTAGGGTGTGATGTCCTGGTATCTGGATGACATACACAGAGTAGGAAGTCATATTCCTACACTACGATCGGTTATACTTTGGTCGTCACACAGTAGTTTCTCCACATAGGAATTGGATCTTATATCAGACATTCTGGTTACTAGATCTATGGTTTTAGATCTAGATTTGGGTGGTTTCCCAATCAGGGTACTTAGACAGCATTCTAAGAGTATTTAGAATGGTCGACTCCTGGCATGGTGGTGTACCTGCAGGTGATGGAGTCACCCTCTCTAAAGGTGTCTTACAGACTAAAGGGGAGAGGGATACGCATGATTGGCAGATCATTTGCTTAGGCAATTGAGTTAATCATGAGATGTCAAGTACCACACCAGATGTTGTTCTTGCAGTAGGTGCAATAAGTTGATATTCATCCAATCCTGGAGAAACAATAGGAAGCAGTTTTAGAACATAAGTAAATGTTCTAGGGATATGATAACGGCAGCCTCCTTCGGGAAACGGTTATCATTCCAGGCCTCTAAGGTGACATGGATGACAGAGTGACTGTCAGAGTTATAGTTTTCCCTCTGACGAGGGGCAGTATTTTGGATAGGTGGTCCAGGCAGATACATAGGGAAGGATGGTGCAGGATACTGATTATGTTCAGTTGACGATACAGTCTAAGAAGTTTGGATTTGCAGTTCATTTATGAGCTAGGTCCCATCAAACATCCAGACATATTCTGAGACAGGTATTGCTCATTTCGGGAGATGGCTTTCTCCACGAACATGGGATATAGAGAGACATAGAAAGAAACACCACAACGGATCCACTCACTGAGGCTATTCCTCGAACGCAATAGTTTCGCAAACGAGCTTTGTGAGACTGACTAGTAGAGGAGCTAGGTGTTCGGTACCACACAGGCTGTGAGTATGCGACATCGCAATAATTAGCCTTGAGTGCAAGTGGGAGATTGTTGGAGATAGTGCCCTCAGAGTCAATTATTGGATCACATGCACGTGATTGCAATGATTGAGGAAGGACCTGTCCCAGTAGGACAGTCTTACTCAAGATGATAGTATGGTATCTGGTTTATCTTTATCATCGTGTACTGCTTTAGGTGACCTTACGAGTCGCTATTACACGTTGATAGAGCCCCTGGGATTCTTGCTTGACTACCAGCAGTATGAGGGCGATCATATATGTGAGAGCTGGAGTCTATAAGCACATCCTTAAAAGGTCCCTAGTCGTGGGAGTTTCGAGACAGGGCATCGATTCTCCAGAGTAGGCTAGTGTATACAGTCGAGACCCCGACGAGGGGCGGTGGCCGGTCTCATAAGCCACTGGTGTCAGTTGGTTCACCTAAGATGTATACAGGTGCTCATTGGGTTATAAGTACACCGGACAGGACTCGCCGGGAGCCTGCTAGTTGGTATTATACCTGACGTCAGATGGCAGTTCCCTGGTGACATGTGTACATGTTAGTTCATCGACCTGAGATCGTCATTTGTCTCGTGTGAGTTCCCACTGTGCTTTGATTACTAACCTACCACACTCAAAGGAGATGTGCAAATAGGTTTTAGTTGGGTACAGTCCCGAGCCACATGGAGGCAGTGAGAGGATCTTCAGGGGTTCGTCTCTCCCGGTATTGGGGGTGAGGTCGCGCTATGTCTAGGAGAGCCAGTACATGAAAAGTCCTTGGCCAAGGCAGGAGATTTGCTGGTAGGTATTCCAGTAGTATCTCAGGGTGTTCTGGGCTATACTCCGACACGACTTGTACCGCTTTTGGGGGTCTGACTTTTACCAACCCCTTAGGCCCGCCATGCGATCCTCATAGACGAACGGACCGGACTGTACGGATATTGTCACTGACAGGCTCAGTAGGGTGTCAGGATGAGTTCGCTCATCGACGTCCCTTTTGGTCAATAGCTGGTGGCCCGTCACGTATGGCTGATACCTCTGACGTGCTAGTGGTTAAATCCACAGCCATAGTATTGACGAGTCTTTAGAGTCCACCACACACACAGTTACTCAAGTTTCGGGCGAAACGCTGTAGAGGCCGTATGGAGATATGGCAGGGTTCCATCAGATATGTGCGGTATTGCACGGATCGTGATTGGACGGTTTTTACTAGCCGGCTTTGGCTTAAGCCGGATCCTGGTATTAGATAGTGTAGATTTTGTCTTTTTGCATTTGTATTCAGTGGGAATACAAATGCGGGCATGTATATGCAGTACTGTGGTTTTCCTGTAATTTATTACGGGATCAGTTTTCTGAAGTTGCCAGTTTGCATTCCATTACGGCCGGTTTTCTTTTGTTCCTTTGCTACCGGACTTTCCGATGGAGGGTGTTATTTGCACATTTGCAAATAACATTTATGGAGGGGTTTTCTTGCTTATATGTGGCTTTATGATAGTTTATTCATGATGAGATTCTTTGTTGGTCTTTTCCTTTGCTTTTTGAGAAAGGATTGATAAGTGAGATGGGTGTGATCTTTTCCTACATATATTCATTTTCCCTTTCTTCTCTTGAATTATTCATTCCCTTTATTCCACCATGAGAAGTTTGTGGCCGGCCACTTTTTAAGGAAGTGAGATGAGTGATTTCATTTTGGGTGAAGTGGGAAAATATCATCTCATTTCTTGGTACACCAAAGTCATCTCCAAAGTTCATTATTCTTGATTCCTCCACAACCATGGCAACTAACTAAACCCCAAAAGAGACAGGACTACTACACTTAGTCTACAGCATCTCTTGGACGCGTTGGCTAGCCAACTTCGCGCCCGAGTTGCCTCGATCCAGAGGTGGGAGCCCGTAAACGAACCCGGCTACATGGTGCCCTTTCCGACGAGGAGGTGACGGACGGAGATTCCGCGGGAGATCGGGAGTGGAGACGAAGACCGAAGGACACGGATCGCTTGGTATACTTCTCTACCCATCTTGTATTTTGCTAGTAGCTAGGTTAATGGCCCGATCTAGGATTTATGTGCGCGGTGGTGCCGGTTTGCTAGTTTGCAAAGTTTTTCGTTTCCGCATTTTCGGTGTCGGATCGACGGCCGGGGCGCCGCCATGGACTTACAAACCCGACGTTCCCCTGGTCGTGTGGATAGCCTGTGCAATGAAACCTAGACCCCTACGGGTGCGGCAAGTTACCCGCCAAAACCAGAAGCGAGGTAGTCCCCACAGCATAGTGAATGCAACACCCGGCACTTCATGGAATCCGGTAAATTGAGTACCCCTCCTTGGGTCAACCTGTACCCCTACGAGTGCGGCGAATAGTCTGCTAATTCTAGAGTGAGGTCCCTCTGCCTCTCAATGCCATGAGATACGGACCCGTTGCCCTCCAGAACCCGGCTATCCGTACACTCCTTCACGGGATAAAACCTAGTACAGAAATAAAAATATGTACAACGGGTACATCGACCTCAACCCGGTCGTGCCCCAAAAGAATATTATACAAACAGGCAGTGACGGCAGTCCACATGTTGGACGCTCGCCCCGTAATATCAAATGTACAAATAAATCCAAACTGCACTATCATTGCACCCTGCTATCCACCACGACATATCCGTAACAATACAGCACAACACAGAACATCAACGTGAATGTCACGTTCGCAAACCCGTCTAAAAGAACTATAGCAATCAGACGCGGTTTACCGATCAAATGACATTCCCGGTCGGAGATATAATGTAAATACTGCATACTAACAAGTTTAAAATTTCGATCGACTAAATTTCCCAAAGTGGGCCCAACGTATATCTGCTGTACAGTAACAAAATCTGGGCCAAAAAGAACAGTACCAGAAACCACAATTCCCTGTGTAGAAGCCCCTGTACAATTTTGGAGCACTGTTCCCATTAAACCGCCGCGGATGCGCGGTCAAACCCTAGGTTTGACCGTGGTTCCGCGGTGGTTCTATGGGATCACGTGACCAAATTTGTACGGATGGCTTTAAAAAGCCTGCTTGTTTTTCTGTGACATACAAAATAATTTTTAGAACAGTTTAAAAATCAACAGAAACTTTTGTACAGAAAAATGTAGTTTCGGAAATTCCGTTCGATCGATCTTTCAAACGCATTAACACAAGTTAGTATAGCTTAATGGTGAGGCTCTGATACCACTGTAAGTCCATGGTAGCGTCCCGGCCGTCAAAAAGAAGCCAAATGCGGAACAAAAACTTTTTACAACTGGCGCTATCGCGTACTATAACCCGGATCTGCCATTAAACCTAAACTAACAAACTACAAAGTGGGTAGAAGAGTTATACCGAATGATCCGAGTCCTTCGGTCTTCAACCATCATCCCACGCTTGTTGCGGCTGCTCCGATCTCCTCGATCTCCAGTCTTTTCGTCCAGGTGGCACCACGTCGACGGATCTTTAAACGGACTCCCGCCTCTGAACCGAGGCAACTCGATCGTCAAGTTTGCTAAAAGAGACGACCAAGATGAAGTAGAGAACGAGTAGAACACTTTGTCTCGTTACGTTCTAAGCTATGGACGAACGGTTAATGAAGTTGCCTTTTGGATCGAATGAAAATGATAGAATGAACTTATGAAATTTCCATGAGGAAAATTTCATATACTTTTCTAAATTAACAACCATGATCCCACACCAAGCATGGCTTGCCACTATATGGAGGTGGGGGGTGAGTGTAGGAGGGGGGGTGACCATTAGCACATAAAGAAAAGCATGAGTGAAAGATACACCTAGTATGAATACATTAATGCAAGTGATGAATCATAATACATAGTCATCAACACATTATTGCACCATTACTGAACAAAGCCAGCTCACCATCTTAGTCACCATCCTGGTCACCTCTTCTAGAAGCTTCAACACTTATCTCAAGAAAAGATAAATCTGTATTTAACCAAATGTTAAATACGGCTGATAGAAACCTGGAAACTGGCAACTTCCAAAAGTAATCCTGAAAAGAATTTCAGGATAACTCCGTAACAGTATAAACATACCCGTATTTGTATTACGACCGAAAACGCAAAGATATTATATCTACAGAGTATAATACTAGGTTCCGGCTTAAACCAAAGCCTACCAGTATTATCTGCCCGAAAACTGACACGTGCGAAAACGGACGTGCATTTTCCGAACCCTGCCATATTACCATACGGCCTCTACAACCTTTCGCCCGAACTTGGGAAAGTGTCTGCGGGGGACTCTAATGACTCATCAACACACTGGCACTGGGTATAACCTCTAGCACGTCAGAGGTACGAGCTGTACGTAACGTTTGCCTATGTATTGATTGGAAGGGAAGCTGACGAGCTTACTCATCTATAAACCCTACTGAGCCTGACAGTGACTATGTATATACAGTCCGGTTCGTTTGTCTAAAGAGTATCGCATGTCGAGTCTAGGGGGGTGGATAAATTCAGACCCCTAATAACGCGATAAATCGTGTCGGTATGAAGCCCATCACCATCTGAGAAACTACTGATCCAAATCAGTAATTCTCCACTACCCTGGCTAAGGATTTATAGTGATGGCCACCCGTGCACTGTGCGACATCAACCCCCAATACCGGGAGAGACGAATCCCCGACGATCCGCTCACTTGCCTCCAATGTGGCTCGGGACTGTACCCAACTAAAACCTGTTTGCACAACTCCTTTGAGCATGGTAAGGTAGTAATCTAAGCACAGTGGGAACTCACATGAGACAAATGACGATCTCAGGTCGATGAACTAACCTGTACACATGTCACCAGGGAACTGTTATCTGACGATATGTATAATACCAACTAGCAGGTTCCCGGCGAGTCCTGTTCGGTGTACTCATAACCTAATGAGCACCTGTATACATCTTAGGTGATCTAACTGACACCAGTGGCTTATGAGACCGGCCACCGCCCCTCGTCGGGGTCTCGACTGTATACATTAGTCTAGTCTGGAGTATCGATGCCCGGTCTCGAAACTCCCACGACTAGGGACACTTTTAAGGATATGCTTACAGACCCCAGCTCCTACGTATATGATCACCATCATACTGCTGGTAGTCAAGCATGAATCCTATGGTCTCTATCATCCTGCAATAGTGAACTAAAGCATGTATATGATAATAAAGACAAACCAGATGGCAAACTATCATCTCGAGTAAGACTGTCATATCGGTATAGGTCCTGCCTCAATCATTGCAATCACGTACCTGCGATCTAATAATTGACTTTAAGGGCACTATCTCCAAAAGAATTAAGTGATCATCCTCATTATATCGGAATTCGTTGTAATTGGTGATATATGAGGAAATCAGCAGGGCTGTTTGCCGGACGGCAAATATTTGGTTTTGAATATCCGCAGTTATGCACCAATTTCAAATTGATATATCTGTACGTCTATTTTCATAGAGTGAGATATATCTTTTTGAAATTATGTCTATGACATTTACCTATATCAGTGGATGGTTAGGTAAGGAGCATTAAACAGCGGTGTAATTCTTCTTAACCAAAGGTACAATTTTCAACCCACGACACACAGGGATTGAGTTATCAGACTTAAGGGACTTATACAGAGTATTGTATGTTGTCCAATGTCCATTAGGATAGAGGGGTTGGTCCTCGTAATATATTCGGTTTACTTATAACTTCTCTAGTTCTTAGATAAGTGTTTCGTAGAAACACAAGGTCTGAGTTTTGAGAAGTTATAGGTATAAGAATAAAGTAGAGAACCAGGTGTTGCAAGTATCAGGATTCTTCAAGGTGATCGAAGATGTAGATACTTGTGTATGATATTCAGTTGATAGTAATGATTAAGAGAACTTGCTTCTCTTTCAGGTTACTCATAATTAGAAGTATTCATAAGTTGGGTAACGCTGATCGGCCTCCTTCCATTTAGTTGACATGCACTGGAAACAGTTGCATGATTTAAATCTGGTTCAATTAAATCAGTCCCTCTGGTTCTATATTGGATATAGAACAGTTCATATCTTAATGATGTTAAGGTACGGGGCGTTGTCCGGCTTATGCTTAAAATCAGACTTTGGATAACTCAAGACACGTTTCTGTAATGGCTGTTTGTGGGTTGACCCAGGCTATGATGAGGGTTGACTTTCTACCATCTGGAAGATCAATGGTGATATTGTTCTTGACTCGCCACAGTTTTAACAAAAATGGTTTTTTTCAGAAAACAGTAGTGGGAGTACGGTAGAACTGGAAGTGATTCCAGAACCGCAAACGATTACTGAAAATTTGATAAGAACCTAAAGATTCAATCTTGTTTGACATTCCATTGGCCACTCCACAGATATGGTGGGTAACCTCAGGCACCCGAGAGGTACTCCGGTATCCTCAAGGACGGTGACAGGGAGGTTCTTGTTTACCCAGACTTGCCATTGCTGTTGTTCCAGGCTGTGAGACCCGGCAGGAGGATGAGTATAGCGTCGTTCTGAACTAGCTTTAGAAGTGTACGTCTATATGACTCTGCCAGAGGGTTGTCGTAGTCAGTGGGAGCAGCGGAAGCATTGGTGGATAAGTGGCTTAAGTCTATTTATAGACTAAAGCAGATGTCGTGGAGATAGATCATCTATTTCTGATTTGACAGTCATAGGATTGACTTCATCAGAATAGGGGATGGATCTGTTAAGAAGGTAGTAGGGTGTGATGTCCTGGTATTTGGATGACATACACAAAGTAGGAAGTGATATTCCTATACTACGATCGTTATACTTTGGTTGTCACACAGTAGTTTCTCCACAAAGAGACTTGGATATTATATCAGACATTCTGGTTACTTGATCTATGGTTTTAGATCTAGATTTGGGTAGTTTCCCAATCAGGATACTTAGACAGCATTCTGAAGGTGTTTTAGAATGGACGACTCCTGGCACGGTAGTGTACCTGCAGGTGATGGAGTCATCCTCTCTAAAGGTGTCTTACAGACTAAAGGGGCGAGGGATATGCATGATTGGCATATCACTTGCTTAGGCAATTGAGTCAACCATGAGATGGCAAGTACCACACCAGAGGTTGTTTTTGCACGAGATGCAATAAGTTGATAGTAATCCAATCCTGGAGAAACAATCAGAAGCAGTTTTAGAACATAAGTGGATGTTCTAGGGATATAATAACAACAGCCTCATTCGGGAGACAGTTATAATTCCAGGCTTCCAAGGTGACCTGGATGACAGAGAGGTTGTCAGAGTTATAGTTTTCCTTCTGACGAGGGGCAGTATTTTGGACAAGTAGTCCAAGGGGATACTGAGGGAGGCATGACGCTGGATACTGATTAAGTTCAGTTGACGATACAGTCTAAGAAGTTTGGATTTGGAGTTCATTTATGAGCTAGGTCCCATCAGACATCCAGACACATTCTAAGACAGGTATGGCTCATTTCGGGAGATGGGTTTCTCCGCGAACTTGAGATAAAGAGAGACATAGAAAGAAACATCCAGGTGGATCCACTCACTAAGGCTATTCCTCGAACGCAATAGTTTCACAAACGGGTTTTGCGAGACTGATTAGTAGAGGAGTTGGGTGTTCGGTATCACACGGGCTGTGAGTATGCGACATCGCAATAATTAGCCTTGAGTGCAAGTGGGAGATTGTTGGAGATAGTGCCCTCTGAGTCAATTATTGGATCACAGGCACGTGATTGCAATGATTGAGGGAGGACTTATTCCGGTAGGACAGTCTTACTCAAGATGATAGTATGCTATCTGGTTTATCTTTATTATCGTGTACTGCTTTAGGTGACCTTACAAGTCACTATTGCACGTTGATAGAGCCCCTAGGATTCTTGCTGTTAGTTATATGTATGTCCTAGAGGCCATTACTGTACATTGGATGTATATTGTAGTGGATGCTGGGACATATATAGGTAGGACTTTCTTGCTCGACATGATAGTATACTATCTGGTTGCTCTTTATCTTAACATGTATACTCTCTGTCTCTCTGATTACATGTTGATAAAGCCCTTATGATGTGTACTCGACTTCCAAGACTATGAAGCAGATCATACTAGTGGGGCCTGCGTAGTCCATGAGTACATCCTTCAATGTTCCTAGTGGTGGGAATATCGAGACGGGGCATCGATATTCCAGAGTAGACCAGCGTATATCTTCTCGACCCATGTGATGGGCGATGGATGATCCCATATCCATTGGTGTTTGACATCAGAGATGGTATGCGGGTGCTCAGTGGAGACTGGGTACACTGAACGGACTCGCCGAGAACTCCCAGCTGGTATTATACCTCACGTCAGATGGCAGTTCTCTGGTGACACTGGTACAGCTTAGTCTGTTGACCCGAGATCGTCATAGAGTCTTGTGTGTCTCCCACTGTGCTTTGATTTCCACCCTACCACGGCTCTACTGAGTCGTGCAAACAGGTGGCTTTTGGGCACAGTCCCGATTCACATGGAGGCAATGAGCGATAGGAGGGGATTCGTCTCTCCCGGTATTGGGGGTTGATGTTGCGCTATGCTCGACTGGCCATAACAGGAAATCCCTGGCCAGGGTTGCAGTGATATACTGGTAAGAGTTATCAGTAGTCTCACGAATGTTATGGACCTCACGTCGGCATGACTTATCGAGCTACTGGGGTCTGACGTTTACCACCCCTAGGCGAGATATGCGACATATCAGACGAACAGACCGGAATGTACGGTAAGTGTTACTGGTTGGATTCACAAGAGTGTGAGCGGGCTTGCTCGTCGATCTTCTGATCGCTCAATACCCGGGTGGCCGTTACGTTGAGCAGACCGCTTGCGGCTTGTGGGTGTTTGATATGATCATCATCTGCTGCCGGCGTATTGACGAGTCTTTAGAGTCCTACACAGAGGTTTCCTGGCTCAAGCGAAACGAAATGGGAGCGCATATGAGATATGTGCGGGACCGAGAATAATGCGTGTATGTGATACCGTATTCCATTCTCGCGATGAATGTGCCGAATGGTTGTATGCGATATAACCTAGTTATCGAATCAAGGATTGATTCGATAAGCCGATACATTGGATACTAGTCGGTTATATGAGATATGACCGGATCGTTAAATCAAGTATTAAGTTAATGATTTAATGCATAATTATATATTTGATATATTACTTTGCATTAACTAGTATTGGTTCACTTTAAATGGATTTGTCACTTGATGTGTACAAGTTGTATATATGATATACTTTTGTGCACTTGTTTGTATCATGCTTGATGATACATGCTCACTTGGGTTTGTGTAAAGAATTGAACCATGGTTAAGTTAATGATTAGGGTTTTTGTTTAATTACTTATCTATTTATTTATAATTCTTATTTTGGAAAAGATATAGAAAGAATGGTAGCTTTGTTTGTTTGTTAGTTGAAGCTTCATGAAGCTTTGAACAAGTCCCCCATTCTTGTCTCATGCTTAACCCTAACCATTTAAATTAACCATAGTCCATTCTCTACAACTAACCATGGTTGCCAAATGATAAGTATTCATTTTATTTTTCTTTTTAAAAATATACTTATCATATTATCATCTTCTTCTTCTTTTTCACATGAAGAAAAGCTTGCTACCAACAATGGCATCTTGAGAAAAAGAGTGAGAAATCCAATTCTAAAGTGAACCCACCTCCTATTTCTTCATCCTCTACCTCTTGCCAAGTAGTATAGGGTGTTTTCATCACAAGTTTCATGACTTAGTGAAGTGGGAGCTTGATCTTGTGATGCCTCGACGTAGATCATCTTCGGCATCGAAGCCGACGACCAAGTCCGCCCATTTCTCCGATGAAGCCGATGCTAGAGTCCGGGATCCGATTTGGACAGCGGAGGGACATCATCGCGAAGCTTAGGAAGTGGTGGACCGGATCTACAAAGGTTGTATCCCCTTTCCTTTTAAGTTAAAGTTGTTTACTTGCATTGCATTGCCTATACATCTAGTTAACGATCCATATTAGGGTTTGTAGGCACCTAGAAAAATTAGAATTGGTCAAGTTTGATCCCTTGTGAGACTTCATTAGTGTGCCTAGGAACCCTACAGTGGTATCAGAGCCTAGCTAGAGCCTTATGCGATGCGTAGACGGAATTAGAAGTCCGATCGAACCAAAACCCAAACCTAAAAATGCTCTCTGTACATTTTTTGAAATTCGTGGTTTTTTGAGAATTAAAAATATGCAGAAAACCCAGCAGGAGATTCTAAGAATTACTGTGAAGCCCGTACTCCTGAGTCCATCAAAGCGCGACGGAATCGCGGCATTAGCATGCTAATGCGGCGGTTCCGCGGCCCTTTTATCTCCTCATGCATTGTATTTTGCACAGTAACTCCTACTTTGCAGTGCTGGTTTTCCTGGGAATTTTTAATATTTATTCCAGAGTTGAAATTTCTGGGTTGTATTGGGGCCTCGGTGTATCGATCGGATTGTCTAATTTTGTCAGTGTGTTTTTCCGGGTAATTTTAGAATATGTTAAAAAGTTCGACCGGATATAAATACCCACATTTTCCCCTGCCGGAAAATTTCCAAGTGTTGGATTTTTCCGTGGTTTAAGGACGTTCTGAGTAGTGCAAGTAACGCGATGGTCCCTCTAGAAGACAACAAACCTTAACTCGATTATGTGACCGTCTTGAACTGCCCTTTGAACCTTAGGGTTTGGGGCAGTACGGCGTGCCACATGTGAGGCGTTGGCTTGACCCTTCTACGGCTGGACCGTTGGTACTGAGGCATGAAATGAATGTCTTTGAACTTATTTCATTCGGTTGATCAGGAAAACTTGGGTGTTCGATTGTTCGATCGGAAAGTTTAACATTTTCTATCTTATCCGGAATGTGATACAATATTTGGAATTCACAAGTAGTTATGAGACAACTGAATGAATGTTATAAACATAGCAATTTAGTCTCACTTGATCGGTTACCACGGAATTTTGATGTGATCAAAGGTCCGTCGCAATCACGTAGCGTACGCGGATACTCGCCGGGTAAACTTAATAGACAGCCTCACCCCATAGCCCCGACTAAGTGACTGTAGGAGAATCCCGTTGCCGAAAGCATCCGTTTGGGTGCTCGCGGCAGCGGTGTTCCGCCTTGGTGCACTTCGTCGACGACGTCGGGGGTGCGGCCGCCTACTAAAGTTTGCGACGAGCATTCGATCATGATGTCGGGAATCTTGTTGAATTGCCCGACTTGATGTTGAAAAGAGTTTTCGATAATGAGACAAAAATGCGGGGTTTATAATTGTTAGGCATGTGATGTCTAAGGAATTCATTGGTTTAGGCATGCGATGTCTAAGGAGGTTGCGGATTCCAACTGTTGTAGTTTTACACTTTCTTTTCTATGACCGTAAGTGTAATATGTGATATCGCCGGTTTCGTTGCTATATGTCAACGACAATTGGGATGCGCATATTTAATTACGTTGATGACATGTGATATTATGTGTTGCTGGATATGTTATATTGGATCGTCGTGTTCGAATATTCAGGGGGGTTTTATGTGAGATGAGTGTTTTTCATTTTCATTCATGTAAAAACTTGTATGTAATATTCTTTTATTGCGGCACTTCCAGGTTGCGGATGATGTCACCTTTTGTATATTATTTACTTTTCCGCATTAGGATAGACCCAAGGAGGGGAGCACAAGTAACCGAGTTCTAGGGTCCAGTGGGAGACCATCCCGAGGAGTCGAGTCCGGGTCTCCTAACCCTAGAATTGGTAGGGTTGCTTGCCGCTCTCGTAGGGGTCTAGGGTGTGGGTTTGGCTATTCATCACGACCGTGGAATCCGTGTTTTATACTGGCTCGTATTGAAAACACGGACGTCCTAGTATATCCAATATTTCAGATGATATTTTCTGCTGCGTTATCTGTGATGTGATCATGTGATGTGTTCAGATAGATATTATATATAGTATATATGATATATTATATAGACGTTGCTTATGTTTTACACCCGCACTAGCCCTGCCTCGCTCTGGCGTTAGTTACCTAACCTAACGGTGCAGACGGGACATCGAGGCGAATGCGGATGGCATAAGCGTACGTTATATTTATCTGTGATGTTTAGGTGGACTTAAATGATGGGATATTCATTAATGAGATTAATGAAAGAAAATAAACCTAATTGATGTTGTGGAATCGAATTTCAAAATAAAACAGGTAGCTACAATTCTTGCTTTGCATCGCGGTGTTCCTTGTAGAACATCCTGCACCTTATTCGATGAGGAAAGGACCGAGATCCCTTCACCGGGAGTGACTCCTTTAGCAATAACTGGCAGATGCTACACACTTGGTTTGTCTTTTGATTGCTTCTATAGTTTCTGCTTTGCACAGTGATATATATGATATATCCCGCACCTCATTCGACGAGGAAAGGGCCGACGATCCCTTCACCGGGAGTTACCCCTTTAGCAAAACTAGAAAAGCCTCAAAAACATTCCATTTAAAAACCATTTGATTCCGCAACGAGATCAAGTTCAAAGCGTTAAAGGTTTTCTTAAAAACCATTCGCAACCTGATTGGAAGAATTGTAGTTAACCGCAATCAAGACGGTGTCGCTATGCAGCTAGCCGGTTGAGCACGGGTCGATCCACAGGGAGATGGTTGTATGTCCTTTCTTGTCTTAGACGAGTCAATAAAGAATTTGTGTATGTTTGTTTCTAACCTATGTGTTTATTTGCAAGTATAAAGTTGTTAAGAAAAGATACGAGATTGTAAGCTAAGGAAATCCGTACCCAAAACCTTTGAGCCGAGTCTTGACCAATTGAAGCTAGAGCAATCGGCAACAACGTGGATTAGGGGATTTAAACGCGGTATTCGTGGAATACGGCTTATTTACCCTTGTCCTTCCGTTCTTGTCTTTTGCTTTCGCCTCCGGCCAAACCGAACGCAACCGGTCGCGGTTAGGAATCACCGTTACCTTGTCAGGGTACGGTGCCTAACGGAGCGCTTGCGTATGGTTTGGGCGGAGTTCAATGGAAAATACGGGAAAAGAAAATGGGTAAAGAAACGTTAACTTATAATACCGTATTTCTTCTTAACAATAATAATTACATTCATTCACAAAAAGAACCAAAAAGAGAGAACAAAAAGAAAAGAACAAAGAAAAGAAAAGATTACAAGTAATTAAGTGCATGAATTAAATTGCAAGAAAGTAAAACAAGGTAATAAAAAGCAAGTAATAAAAAGCGATAAAAAGAACAAGAAACTAGGACTCAAGACAAGCATGTGATCAATAGCCAACCCTTAAACTTGCAAGCTCAATCAAGAGGTTGCAAGATCAAGGGAAGGGTAGAGAACGCATGTGAAATGAAGTGCTAATTCCATGAAAGAATACGACCCTTGAGATCAATAACTAACCCTTAACCATTCAAGCTCAATGAAGAGGTTGAATGATCAAGAGAAAGCAAGAATCTCAAGGGGAAGAAGAAACAAAAGAGAATGATACAAAACCCTCATCTTCATTGATCTCCCACTCAAAAAGCTCTCACTACAATTTTCATGGAAAAAGAATGAAGAAGAAGAAGAAAAACTATACAAAAGACTATAAAAGAGGAACAAAAGAATGACCCTTGGTTGAGCTCAGATCTGCTGTATTTATAGGCAGGAAAATGAAACCCTAGGGGCAAATTCTGACATAAAATGAAGTACCCAAAGTGCCCATGAAAAACGACAGAATGAAGACCCCACATGGCCGCGGATCCGCGGCCAATACCCCCTATTGGCCGCGGATCCGCGGCCCTTTAGTGGTGTTGGCTGTGGGCTTTGGTCGGGGTCCCTGGTTTGTTTTCCTCTTCATTGTGGTACATATATTTTCTGAAAATACATTCACATTTCTTCCAGAATTTCTGTTGAGGAAAGGTGGACTTTTGTGGATGCTTTTGTCATGATTGCCTCGAGCTCCGCGTAGATTTCTTGGAACTTGTTGTTGCCATTGAGCCTTGTGCATGAAGGTGACATTGATTTGACATTTTGTCTTCCTAAACTGGTATCTGGCAACATACGGATGACGAGCGGAGACCGTGTTTTCTCAGTGGTTGGCAGGAACCCGGATTTTGTCGTGTTTTCCATGAATTTCACCGTTTTAGAACCGAGAACCTGTATCCTGCAAATATGTAACAAACACGGATTAAAAGTACCTACCTATAAACAACCGAGCGTAAGAATGGGCGGTATAAAATGCAGTATTCTGTGATGAACAAATACCCCCAAACTTAACTTTTGCTCGTCCCGAGCAAAACCAATTATTCACAAAAAATAAAATCCTAACCGCACTTTCGCAGGGAACGCGATTGCACTGAGCGCGTGCAACAAGCCGTTAAACCTCTAGGTGTCCCTAGTAGGAGGAGTGTTGTCTCCTGAGGGTTTTCAGCGGATACTACCCACAAAATCCCGTCAAGCTAGTGTCATAAGTTAACGTCGATTCTACTCCTACAGTTTAGTATTTACGTTAGAAATTCTATCATCCTAAGTTAGAAATATCCAACCCTTATTTTTCACACCTCCTATCTATTTACCCTTAGATTATATACGTTCCAAAAAAAAGTTTAGAAAGATGTCGGTTCTCCTGAGTTTTCCTTCTAAAGCGTGGCCTCAAATCAGGGATTTTTATCAACTTTACAGAAAACATAAGTCTTATTCTTCATTTCTATCTCTTATTCAAACATCGATTGTATACCCCTACGTGTGTGTATATTTGCACCCCTACACTCAAGAATTCAATTCAAGCTATAATACCCTTGCCCTAATACCTAATACTACTTCTTTTCATTAAGGATGGACGGATTTGCTCACACACCTTTCATGCGACTATTAATGCTTCTTGAGGCACTAACGACCGATTACTGAATGTGTGAACTTAAAGCGTAAATAGCAGTTTCCAGGTCTTGACTTTATTCTATTTTTCTTTTTCTTTTTCTTTTTTTCTTTTTCAAGACCGGATATATTTTTCAATATGCTCTTTTGGTGTTTAGCTTTAAATACCGTTTTTTCTTTCATACTAGGCTTTCAGGCAAGAGTATTTCTAGGTATCCTCTACTATCCCAAGTTTCAAGGTACGTGTAGGTGCAGTTTGTAGGGTATATACTTTCTAAATTTGAACTCAAGAAAAGAAACTATTTTTCAGACTTATCCTCCGGTAAAGCTTCAATACTTTCCCTTTATCTTGACTTAACTCAAGAACTGAACTCAAGATTACCTAGTTCTCAAAAAAAACTGTAAGGACGTATACTTACCAAGTTTAAACAGAAAGAGGGTTGTTTTTAGGGTTTTCAATTCCTAAGCCTAGAATTTAGTTATTTCTATCATATCAACTAAACTTTCGGAATAAAGATCTAAGTTACCCTATTAGCTAACTTGACGATAAAGTTTTTATATTTTTTGGAAATTTTTTGATTTTTGTGGATTTTTAATAAGGTATGCAAATGAAAAATATACAAATGAATGCGAAGGAAGAAAGCTTACCGAGCACACCCCCAAACTTAAACTTGACAGTGCCCTCACTGTCAGGCTACACCCAGAGGGTCAAAATTGTCGGCGCTCCCTAGAAACAAATTATATACAAAACAAAAAGGAAAACAAAAAATATATAAAAAAGTGTCCCCCCCAAACTTAAGTAAAACAGTGTTTCCACTGTTAAGCGTTGAAGTTCAGGATTAGGGGGGAAAGAGAACAGTATCAAGCTATACAAGGCCTTACACAGACCAAAAGTTAACACCAACCATTCAAAAAATTTATCGCTATAATGTACAGGTTGGTGGAAGAAGGCGTAGAGAAAAGAGATGGAGAATATGCGAGACCATATGCGGAGAGAAGCGGGATATGGTCTCGGTATATGAGAAGAAGAATGGCGGAAGGGAAAAAGAAGGGGAGTACGAACTTGAGGGTGCAAATGGAGTGAATAGATTAGCACAATTTGTGATGAGTGATGTGTAAACAACGATTGTGTTAATCTATTAACCCGTCGAGAGATTGGGTCAAATCCCTCAAGATTCGTAAGAAACCATGGGTACGCCGAACTTGGTAGACCAGACATACGAAATGAAAGTGAGACGGGTTCTTGCAAGGTCGGAACGATGGAAATGGTGGGGGGAAGTGATTGAGGAAGGTTATCGGTTAAAGGTTCAGGAGGGTGTACACAGTCAGTGGAAGGGATAGGATGAATTAGAAAATCTGACTCATCAATTAAAACTGTTTCATCCTCAGTACTATCCTCAATATTCTCCTCAAAATTTATCTCATCCATGCAATTTTCAACAAAATCAAGACGCATATGGGGTTCAGAAAAAATATTTAATGACTCGGGATGATGATTTGAAGAAACAAATTCAGCCAAATCTACGGGTTCATCATCCAAAATATCCCCGGCATCAATATCCTTAATCCAGTGAAAATCAAAATTCTCTGACACCTCAAAAGCATGGATATCAATCGATTCAGGTTCTAAAGTGGAGGTGTAGAGGTCAAAAGGTTTGGGTGTGGTTTCACTTGGCAAGGTCCCTTCACAATCTGGCAAATCAAATATTATAAAGTCGCACAACTCATTAAACATTCTATCTTCAACCGATAATTCATTTGGGACACTTGATAGACTTTCAACACAGGAGTTGTGGGATTCAAGTTGAAACGGGTAGGTTTGATTTGGAAGGGTATACAACTCACTCTCTCTACTCAAATTCACAGCCTGTCCTACCGCCTCATCATACATTGGAAAATTTGGAGCTAGTTGGAAACTAGCTACCGGGTCAGTAGGTTGTATGAGAGCGGCCATGGACGCATTCAAATCCATCATCTGTTGGCTTGACGCTACCCTAAAGTCTTCCAACGACTGTTCTAGACTAGACATTGGTTGTGAAGGGGTTTCAGGAAAAGATTCAAAGTTGTTTGGATACTGAAAACTCCCAAATGGCGGTTCTGATGCAATGTCTAAGGAAGGTGCAAAAGTAAGGTAGGATTGGTAGGAATTGAATGGCTGGACAGGAGCAGGATCAACATTTGGATAAGAATGTGAATGGAATTGTTGATCCCAAGAATTTGAAGTGGTGAAAGGAGTGAAAGATCGGTTACGGGATTGTTCAATACGTTCAGCAAGAGACATAGGTCTTGTGGCTACAACTGGACTTTCAAAAGGGGTATCAACGCAAGAAGGGGTGAATGTTTGAAATGGTTGATATGAAGTGGATTGCGGGGTCCAGTTGTTCGTCCTAGACGCGTCTATCCGATCTTTCAAAGAAATTTTGGGCATGGAGGGGTCGTTTGAAGTTCGACCAAAACAAGAACCGTATGAAGTAATGTCTGGTTGGGGGTACCAAAGTTCGGCAAGAGTTTTGTGAGGTGGAGTACCCATGATATGAAGAGAGAAAGAAAGAAAGACAGAGAAAAGGAAGGGAAAAAGAATGTGATTTTTTTTAGTTATATATTAACAAAAGAATGAAGTATACACACAAAAAGAATATGAAAAAAAACAATCACGACACAAAAAATACCACACACCTAATCGTTCTAGGGTTAACCTAGGTCAACTAGACCTGCTCCAGAACTTGATTGTCGAAGTAAAACTGTGTCGAGAAACAGGCTCAAGATACACTGATCACGAGACCAGGTAAGTGCAGAGATAAGGGGAGGTTTTCCAACGCTTTCGCGAAGTTCCTTAATTAAATAACCCTTTCTCTTTTGGCGGTTTCGCCGTTAACACTTTCCTAGACACCCCGTAAACAATATACCGTTAAGCAAGGTTCTAAACACAGTTAACTTCTCCTAGTGAGCGCGAAGTCCTTAAGGCTTAAAGTCTAGTTTCTTTTAAATTTTGTGCGGGTAAACGTTATGCTCAAGTTCGTGATTTGTGGGCCACGGAAAAGGTGATGAAATCCTTTACCGTATATTGTGGGGTTCGCTTGCCCTTAAGTCCGTATTAATGTATGCGATGCGCAATTCAAAAAATTCTATAAAGAATCAAACAATCGTTTTTTAGTTTAAGCGCGGCGCTGCAACAAATACGGGTTAGTCAATTTTTAGCGTTTGCTAGCGAACTTGCAAAGAATCCTGCAAAGAATAGTATATTGGATGCGTCGGATTTGAGAAGAAGGTGTTAGTAAAGTACGTACCGTTAAGTTTTGGGTTAGGAAACCCCCGTTGAATCAAATCCGGTAAGCTTGGAAAGTTCGCTTGCGCGGGTCAAACTACCCGGATCTTTGGCATTGTACTTCGTAATCACCTTAACTTTGAACGTACACTTTGCTCCCACAATCGCAGTTTGCAAATACGCAAAAATCTGCACACTTGCCCACAAAAATGATCAAAAATAACAAAAAGATTTTTTTTTTATTTATATATATACAAAAAGAATATTAACCCGAATAACAAGAAAGAAAATACGCTACCGTCTCCCCGGCAATGGCGCCATTTGATTGGAAGATTTGTAGTTAACCGCAATCAAGACGGTGTCGCTATGCAGCTAGCCGGTTGAGCACGGGTCGATCCACAGGGAGATGGTTGTATGTCCTTTCTTGTCTTAGACGAGTCAATAAAGAATTTGTGTATGTTTGTTTCTAACCTATGTGTTTATTTGCAAGTATAAAG